>BLSH010046167.1:533519-567300 GCA_018402905.1 Glandirana rugosa | reverse complement strand
TAAACCTGTCGGCACAAACGCACTTCCCTCCTTTCTTGATTTTGTAATAAACATAGGGAGGTAAAGTGGTGTTCGTTTAGTGACGAAGAGTTCGTCCGAGAGAGGGGGGTAAGATTCAGCCCTAAGATGGTCGGTAACCCCTTTCGGGGCTATTAATCTTGCGTGTCTCGTGTACACGGTTCAACCACTAGTTTGTCTACTGATTTTTCACCTTTTGAACCCATCATTAACAGGTGTATGTTTACCATGGGGAAAGGCCTATTCCTACTGTGGTTCGAGGTGTGTTAAAACGGACGTGAGGGATACATGTGGAGCTGGAAGGATGCCCAGACTACATAGGGAGTGCAGGCAAAATTGTGTGGAGCTTGGTGTCATCCTTATCCGGAAAGGGGTACCATTTGTATGTGGACAATTACTACCCAAGTTTTCCACTTTTTAGTCATCTGTTTGATCACCAACTTGGCACATGTGCTCTGTGCGTTCTAATTATCGGGGCTTTCCCCAATGGCTGGTAGAATCCCGACTTAGAATGGGGGGAGAGAGCCTGCTTGAGAAGCAGTGATTTGCTTGTGGTGAAATGGAGGGATACAAATAATGTTTTAGTTCTTTCCTCCCTTCACGCAAACACGGCTGTCCAAATTACAATGGCGACTGGTATTGTGGAGAAACCCCTCTGTGTCCTCGCATATAACCAAAATATGGGAGGGGTGAACCTCAATGACCAATTATTGGTGCCATACCTAATTTCCCATAAGGCCAGACGCTGGTACAAAAAGTGTCTGTATACTTATTCCAATTGGCTATGCTGAATGCTCATGTGTTATACAGAGCGTCAGGACGGACTGGATCTCTCCTTCAATTCCAGGAAGAGATTGTCAGAGCCGTTCTGTTTCCAGTTGGTTCTGCACCCCATCTTCCCAATCCAAATGGAGTGAGCCGGCTGCATGAGTGGCATTTTCCACATGCCATCCCTGGTACCCCTACCAACCGAGCCCCCCAAAAAAAGATGTTGTGTCTGCTGACGACGCGGACACAGGCGTGACACCTGTTTTTATTGCCAATCCTGTTTTGACCAGCCTGGTCTCTGCATCGGTGACTGTTTCGAGCGCTACCATACACTGGTTGAGTATTAGCGTAGGGAACAGCACTACACAGGAATAGGGCACACTATCACAGGGTCTCCAAGCTGTCACTGCATTCTGATAGACCCCAAACTAGAACTGTTAAAAAAAAAAAGCGTAGCGTGGCCGGTCGTGGACCGAGATGGCAGCCTAGGAGAGGAGCTCCGTGATCCAGAGCAGACCAGTGGCACGCAGCAGGCTTCAGAGGCAACCATCGATCACCCGCATCAGACGTTCGGGTAGCCAAGAGCCCAGGGGCAATGACGAGGAAGCGCAATGAGGATAGGAAGCCTCAGAAGCTGACTATGTACTTCACACAGGCCGTGGATGGAGGTAGGCAAGATGGTGCCAGGCCATCATCTACACCTGCACATACCCCGGCAGCTCAGGCATCCCATCCAGGTCTGAAAAGGAGCAATACAAGCTCCAAAAATAGCCCTGACTCCTATCCTCCCACACCACAATCAGCCAGCCCGGCCAAGGCTAAATTCAGGGTGGATGGCGGCGGATGCAGTCCGGCCCCCAGCACGGGCTCCGAGTCGGGAGAGGAGACAAGAGAACTACCAGACTCCATAGAAGAGTTCCTTATATCTAATACTCCTGTAATAGACTGGGTCCTGAAAGACATGCTACTATCCCTTAGAAGCTCACTACACGCAGATATTGTCTCCTGCATGCAAAAGTTTCACAGGGAAGTGAGAGAGGTGGAAAACAGAGTGGAGCATGTGGAATCTAAAATGGGGGAATTCGCAGCGACTATAAATGATCTGATAGATGCTCATGATTCTAGTGAAAACGACATGGAGGCCATATATGCCAAATTAGCTGATATAGAGGACAAGAACAGAAAGAACAACCTAAAAATCAGGGGGATCCCAGAGTCAGTGCAACAGGCTGACCTCCGGGCCTATGCCACAGACCTCATTAAAGGACTGATAACAGAGCTCACGGATCTAGATGTGATCATTGATAGGATACATTGTTTGCCAAAACCAGCATTTCTACGTGAGCAAACCCATAGAGATGTAATTTTACGCCTGCACTTTTACCACATCAAGGAAAGATTGATGGCTATAATGCGCAAAGCTGAGAATGTCCCTATGCAATTTCAAAACCTACAATTCTTCACAAATCTCTCACAATATACTTTACAGAAAAGGAAAAACCTCAATACTATCACCAAAGCGCTCAGAAATCATAATGTTGGCTATAAATGGGGATACCCTACGGAAATAACAATAGACAAGGATGGGGCCACGCATGTTGTGGACTCAATGGAAAAAGGGCTATCTCTACTGAAAAAATGGCAAATCGTCCCAGAGCCAGGCAAAAACCGCCCACAACATCATAACATACCTCCAGTGGAACAAGACTGGAGAGTAGTCACGTCTAAAAACGCCAAAAGCCATATTTGACACTGAAGTCTTGATAGGTATCTCTGATGGTCACGGAGGGAGAGAACCCTCCCACACAACAGAACTACCCTTCGATACTCATGAGCAGCAAACAGCTGCACCCGTGCTCTAGTGGCCCTTTCTTGACTTGTTTAGTTATTGTTTGATCTGTTCTTTTTATGTTTTTTTTTTTTCTTTTTATTATGTTGCACTACTCAACATTCGCCCAATGCGATTGGTACCAATCAATGCCAGCATCACCAAGGGGAGAAAGATGGAGGCTCAGGCCTGTTTCAGCTCCAGCTACCATGCCACAGGAACATTATCACCAGCTCAAGGAACTGTGAGTACAACTTACACCTGCACACTGAGCATCAAACAGCGAGAGGTAATACACATTTTGACCACTGGATGGAGTGCTTACCAAATAAATTGATAAGAAATGAAACTATTCTTACCCCAGAGACACTGACATGGGTCTAAAGTTCAGCAAAATTAATGCAAAAGGGCTTAATCATCTGGCCAAGAGGAGATCCATGTGGGAGGAGGCCTTACAGTTTAAATGTGATGTACTTTGCGCACAGGAAACTCACTTTCATAATAAGGCTCCACCCAAATGCACGCATAAGAACTTTCCATATGTGTTCACAGCAAATGCAGAAGAAAAAAAGAGGGGTGTTCTCATTGCAGTGAGAGACACAGTCTCCTTCACCCTACATGAGGTTATCAAAGATCCTCAGGGAAGATATATCATTTTACTATGTAACATCAACTCTAAAGCGTGTACAATGGTCAATGTCCAACACACACCAGATACGTTTTCTAAATAAAACAATTAAGAAAATTCGTAATCATCAGAAAGGCTCCCTAATCATCTGTGGGGACTTGAATATCACATCATCAGCTAATGATAACACAGCGCCACCTAACAGGCACCGCCCTCACTTGCAAAACTGGATACACCATAACGATCTGTACGATGCATGGAGATGTCTCCACCCTGGGGAATGAGACTACTCTTTTTTTTCCATTGCAAATCATTCATACTCACGTATTTACCAATTTTTGGTGGACCAGCAAATGCTGTCCAATGTGGCCGCATCCACCATAGATACAATAACATGGTCAGACCATGCCTCAGTGACTCTGACTATAAAAGACACATTATCTATTGCTACAACTCCAGTCTGGAGAGTAAATCCCTGTCTGCTACAAAGGCCCAAGACCAGAGAGACTTTGAGAGACAATCTGAAAGAATTTTTTGGTCTCAATGAAAATACTGTAACTGATGATTTTACTTTGTGTAATGCCCACAAGGCGTATATAAGGGGGATCTTTATTCAACTGGGGGCAGGTGTTAAGAGGCAGCACCAAACGCAGATTAAAAAAATTACTGACGAAATACACTCACTAGAGATGGCCAATAAACAAACAACGTCCACAACAAATTCTGAAAAGTTAACGAAACTCCGCCTAGACCTCAGAGCGCTATTAATGGACGGCTTTGAGAAAGCCTCCAGGAAACTTAAGATGCAATACTATGCAATGGGTAACAAGGCAGGTAAATTATTAGCTCAGAGACTGAAGGGTTACAGACACAAAGCGAAGATACCATATATATTTCATCCCCTCACTAAGGAAAAACACCACCACCCTAAGGACATAGCAGACGCCTTTAGTAAATATTATGAGGCATTATATAACCTTAAAGACAACCCTGACACCCCCCAACCAACACCAACGCAGATTGACGCATTTCTACATAACATCCCTCTTCCTAGGCTGACACCGGATCAACTAACCAGACTAAACTCTCCATTCCAAGCTAGTGAAATACAGAAGGCAATAGATTCAATACCCAACAACAAATCCCCAGGCCCTGACGGATTTACAGGGGAATACTATTAGACTTTTAAGCATATTTTGACACCTTATCTCACACGTACTTTCAACAAAGCTGCTGCCTCTTCCTCCTTCCCCCAAGAAATGTTACAAGCATTGGTTATAACTCTACCAAAGCCAGGGAAAGACACATCTGTACCACAAAATTTCAGACCTATTTCCCTTTTGAACAATGATCTCAAATTGTATGCTAAAGTGGTTGCACTTAGGCTACAAGATGTCCTCCCCTCTCTCATTGACTCAGATCAGTCAGGCTTCACCAGGGGCAGGCAGACATCCGACGCTACGAGAAGGATGATAAATGCCATACATGGCGCATCCCGGGGGGAAGCCTTCTCTGCTCCTCGCGCTGGATGCAGAGAAGGCTTTCGACCGTATTCACTGGGGATACCTAGCCAAAACCTTGACAGCCTTCGGGTTTGAAGGAATAATAAACTCGGCAATTATGGCTCTATACACTGCCCCATCAGCGCGAGTATTCACGTCAGGAGTACTCTCTTCCCCTTTCAAGATCACAAATGGGACTCGCCAGGGATGCCCATTATCCCCATTGATCTTCAATTTATTAATGGAACCTTTAGCTACATATATCCGCAACCATCCAGACATATCTGGATTTAATGGCTACAAACATACACATACAATCAGCTTATTTGCTGACGATATAATACTTAAGCTTACAGATGTGGAAAAGTCCCTGGCTTCCATACATGCCTCATTGGCAATGTTTAATCAAGTTTCTTATTATAAGGTGAACGATTCCAAATAATATATATTAGGACTAAATATTCCTCCAGCAACCAAAAAGAAACTAGAAAAATTATTTCTCTATGTATGGTGTAATAGGGGCATAAAATATCTAGGAATTATATTAACACCCAATACTAGCGATCTAGTTAAGGAAAATTACAATCCATTACTTAACAAACTTAGTACTAGGCTCCATGACATCTCTCTGGGGGAACTATCCTGGTCCGGCGTTTAGCTGCCTTTAAAATGAATATCCTACCCCAATTCTTATATATATTTAGGACGCTACCTATATCAGTGCCCAACTACTTCTTCAAGAGAGCTCAGTCAGTGATAACTCAATACTTGTGGAAAGGAAAAAAGGCAAGGTGTGCATATCGCAAATTAACGAACACGAGAGAAGCGGGGGGGTGGGTCTAACAAACTTGAGCGACTATCACAAAGCCGCAATCCTCTCACAACTGAAAGCCTGGTTCCAACACAGCTTAGACAATAAATGGCTTGACTTGGAAAACAACCAAGTCCCAGGCCACAATATGTTTCATCTTCTACTAGCAAATAACCTTACAACTATTAGAAACAAAACATGGTCTCCTACTATTCAGGTTGCGGTTGAGGCATGGCAGGTTCTGTGCGCAACATCTGCGTCGGATGCCATCTCTATGGCCTTGTCGATTTCCTTACAATGCCTATCATTAGCTATCCCTGACATTGAAGTCAGACGGTGGACTCAGATAGGGATAATGACAATGGATGATCTAACTGTAGGACCAGCTATCAAAACCTTTAGGTCACTCCAAATCGAATTTAACCTACCTGAGACAGAATACTACTCATATATGAGGCTACAGCATTTTCTTCTCTCCAACCCCCATAAATCCTTGTCCCTTCCATGGAAGGTAGCTCAATTCTTCAAATCTCCAGAAAATAAAATCAAGGGCATTTCCTTAATATATAAAGCATTAGGAAACAAGCATAATTTTACTAAAACTTCTCACTTTCTTGCTTGGGAAAAGGACCTACATCTAGAATTTACAGAGGAACAATGGCAACACACAATTAAACTAACACATAACTCGACCAAAAGTGCCAACCTGTGGGAACTATGCCAGAAGATTCTGATGCGGTGGTACCTAACCCCATTTAGAATCTCTAAATTTAACCCCCTGATTCCATCACTTTGTTGGAGGAATTGTGGAGAGGTAGGAACATTGCTACATATACTGTGGTCTTGTCCAGTAGTAAAACCCTTGTGGACCAGTGTCTTTCAAAAATGCAAACAGATCCTTAAAATTAACGTCCCTCAGTCCCCAGCACTAGCTTTGCTATCCCTAGGACTAGAGAGGTACCCAAGAGAACACAGAACAATTATCTCCCATCTCCTCTTAAGCATGAGATTAGTACTGGTCCATCACTGGAAACTAAGCTCAGCTCCCTCTCTCAATGAAATTATCACAACGACCCATACGCACGCCACTTAAGAGGAGGCATACGCTTACTCTCAAGGAAATTATACACAATGTGAGGAAAAATGGAGAGACTGGCATACCTGGTACGATCAGCATATAAGACAGTGAAAGCAGGGCAGAGATTGGTGACACTGTAAACTAATTGAGGCGAAAGTTTATTCTGTTTATATTATTTATTTTGTTTAGTTGCTTGTTCAATTGTTCTATCTTTTCGATGCAGCAACGTTTCACAAACTGAAATATAAACTTATTGACGGTAGTGCTTATGGTAAGCTATGTGACCTGGCCCTCTAGGTTGGGTGGGGCTAGGCCTGGCCTCCTCCCCCTATGGTCACAGCATGTTCCCAGGGGGATGATGGTGGGAGATTGGATGCCGGGCTAGCAGCCTTATCCACTTGCCGACCGCCAACCGCAGGTTGACGGCGACAGAGTGGTTCGATATCGCAAAGCGCCGTCATGTGACGGTGGCTGCGAGATCGCGCACGCGCCGCCAGAGGCGCGCCCGTGCGCTCACTGTGTTCGGGGAGGGCCAGGGAGCGGGTGAGGCGGCTTCGATTGCCACCGGCTACCCGCGATGCCCCCCCCCCCCCCGGACTGAAAGAACGGAGGTCCATGTAAGTAAACACAGACCTCCGTTCTGTGAGGGGGGAAGGGCTGTGATCACAGCCTTCCTCTACACGGAAGCTGTGATCGCTTCCCTTCCCCTGCTAGGACAGTCCCCCCACAGTAAGAACATGCCCAGAGAACACAGTTAACCCTTAGAGCGCCTACTGCAGGTTAACCCCTTCACTGCCAATGACATTTACACAGTAATCAGTGCATTTTTATAGCACTGATCGCTGTATAAATGCCAATGGTCCCAAAAAAGTGTCAAAATGTTCCGACATGTCCGCTGAAATATCGCAGTACCGCTAAAAATCGCAGATCGCCGCCATTACTAATAAAAAAATTAAAAAAATAAACACCCCAAAAATGAATTCTCCTCATCCGTAAACGCGGCCACTTTTGCGCAAACCAATCAATAAATGCTGATTGCGATTTTTTTTATTGCAAATATGAGGAAGAATATAAATCAGCCAAAAACGGTGAAAAAAAATGTTTTTTTGTATTTTTTTTTTTTGGATTTGTATGTTAGCAAAAAGTAAGAAATTTGGGTTTTTCTGCAAAATTGTCGCTCTTCTTTTGTTTATAGCGGCGATCAGAAATGACGCAGCAATGATCAAATACCACCAAAAGAAAGCTCTGTTTGTGGGATAAAAAGGACTCAAATTTAGTTTGGGTACAACGTCGCACGACCGCGCAATTGTCAGTTAAAGCGACGCAGCGCCGAATCGCAAAAAGGGCTCCGGTCCTAAAGTGGGAAATCCTTCCGGGGCTGAAGTGGTTAATAATAGAGACTAAATTATGCCATTACTGTTGAATACTACACTTGTCTTGTTTGTAGAAAATGCTCTAAACATGATTACACAACTTCAATGATGCATGTATATTTTTCTATCTGTAATCTTTTGAAAATCAATAAAAACTATTGAATTCAAAAATAAAAAAAGCGTACCAAAAAAAAGGTTGAAAATTAAAAAAAAATAAAATAAAAAAAGTTATAAAAACCAAAAAAAATAAAATAATAAAAGCCAAAAACAGTCGTACGTTTCTTGTTTTTCTATCTCTATTTTCTCTCTATTCTCTTTCTATTGCTCTCTCTATTGTTTTTTATGCATACCTGTAATGTTTTGTTACTGTTTTTTATCATTTTTTTTTGCAGGTATTTTGGAAAGTAGACACCCCAAGCTATTTGCTGAGATGCACGTTGAGTCCATGGAATATTTTATTTTTTTGTCGCAAGTGATTGAAAAATGACAAAAAATAAAAATTACACAAAGTTGTCAATGAAATTATATATTGCGAGGCGCATGCGTGGAGGCTCTCAGTGCGGACGCATGGACTGAGAGCTCCGCTTACTACGGGCCAAACATCCCCTGCCGCAGCCAAGGAAAGCACAGCCCGGAATCACCTCTATGCCGTACCATCCCCAGGGACCCTCGGGAACAAGTACAGATGGCCGGGAGCTCTGTGAGACTGGATCTTTCCCATCAACTAGAGTCCGGGGCCACTACAGGCCTGAAAGCCAAGATGGCGCCCGCAAGCACGAGCACAATGAAGGGAGACGATTTAGAGGAGGAGGCTTCCATTGCGGACCAAGACAGCCTCCCTCTGTACAGCGATCTGCCTCCCAGTCCCACAGTGAGTACAATACCTCACTAGCAAACCTCTCCAGCACTATCGGAATCTCTTCTCCCATTCCACCAGGGGGGCCCCCATGGTCCAGCAAAGGATCTGGAGCAGTTAACCCCTGATCACCTAGGGGGACACAGCTTTCACCCACACTCTCCCATGAACTTGCCCTCCATGATGGCCATGTTCTCAAAGATGCTAACAGAGGGACTGGCACAAAATGCTGCTCAAATTACATCAGCCATACACACAGATTTACAGCAACTGGGAACTAGAATTGAAGCAATCGAAGCAAAAACGGAGCAGGCGGTAGCTCAAACTGATCAGAACACAGACCGCATTCAAGAACTTCATGAACAACTTGACATGGCCCTTAACAAACTGGATGATTTAGAAAATAGGTCTCACAGGTATAATTTCCGGATTAGAGGGTTACCTGAGTCCTTTCAAGATTCTGAGCTAGCAGTGCGCACTCTCTTACGGGACCTGATCCCTGACATCCCTGACCATCATCTGGAGTTGGATCGAGCTCATAGGGCTCTCCAAGCCCCACGCCAACATGGGCTCCCGAGAGACATTGTGGTAAAACCACATTATTATAAAATCAAGGAGAAGGTTATGCGACAAGCTCGGACCAAGGAGAACCTCTCCATTCAGGGTCACCCGATCCAGATATAAGCAGATCTGTCTCCCTATACTATTCAGAGAAGGAGATCGCTGAAACCACTCTTACAAGCATTGACACAGAACTCCATTGTTTATAAATGGTCCTTTCCATTTCGCTTGAACTTCTCATACTCCAGTAAAGCTTATGGATTCTCTACTTTTATTGAGGGAGAGCGGATTCTTCTACGCCTGGGGCTTATTTCACAAACTCCAGCAGGACCAGTGTCCACTAAGGGCCCTAACTGCTCGAAGAGACTGCCTCCACCCAGTCCAGTAGCTCCCCTATGGCAAAAGCAGCAGGCGAAGAGATCGAAGGAAGCCAGACCACCCTGATGGGAGTCTCTTCTAGACCTTTCCAGATCTTTCTACACCTGTTCCTTGCGGGTCAATACCTGCCAAACACTACGACATTGCTTTGGACTATACCCCATTTATGGGATCTTCTCTCCAGGGGTCCGTTTTTGATCACCGTGTCCCCCCCCATTTTGCTGTTTTGTTTTTTGTTGTTTTTCTTTGGGGGGTTTTCTTTTTTCTCTTCCGCATAATACTCCAATCTCCCGAACTTGCTGGTTAATCAGTGGAGCGTTTTTCTCCTCCGGACCAGGAAAACATTAAACTCAGTTTCTATGGTACATCCAACGATGACTGACTTAGTGAACAAGGGTCCTTGCATACAGGGTTGACCATCAGAACTTCTAGACCCCACAGTTCATACCTTGGGGCATTTGTCTTTTTTTTTTTTTTTTTACGGCTCTGCTGTATTAAAAGGGACTGATCTCTACAGCCCTCCTGTGCTATACAAGCAACTGCTTGACCAGTCATTCATACTATATTTTCTGATGAGTATAAACAGAACAAGTGCTCTTTATAACGGTTATATGCTAATTGTTTATGGTTATTCTCCCCCCCCCTTTTTTTTTGCTGTTTATTCTTCCTTTCACTAAGGGGGCCCGGTTACTACCACATCAGCCTTTGATCGCCTTCCACCAGGCCATTCAGGCCATTCAGGCCAGGGGTAGTCGGACAAATGCTGACTAAATTTTAGTCTCTCCCCATATTTTCCTAGACCCCTCTTCTCAGGTGGGCTAGCTGGTTATATCTATGCCTCCACCCGGGGGCCTGTTCTTAGTTCCCTGAGGCTGTGTTTCCTCCTTAGGTTATGTGTAAAATAGCATTTTTTCCTTTAGGCGGGTTGGCCGGAAGGAAAGTACTGCACCTCCACCTATCCTCAAGTGGTTCTTGAGGGACCCACCCTGGGATACCTTCGTCGCCCCTAATGTTGGGGTGGATCCATTGGTGGACGGAAGTGACAGGGGAGGATGGGTCCTCCTATGTCACAATGGGTTTTGGGTTTTTGTTATTTTACTTGAATATGTTAAGGTCGGGTACAATATTCCATTATTCTAACCGGTGTTGTGTTTTCCTTCCAGGTACAGTAATACTTCTTCTCTTTCTATTTCCTTCCTTCTCTACTTGCCGGTCCTCAAGGTTACCGCTTATGTATTGTCATCCCGATGGGCTTTTTCTCAAAATGCATACCATAAGAAGGACCCTATGGAACATGAGGCCCGGGGTAAGTCTTCTCTGTTTTTTAACGCAAACTCCCTCTTCTCTGATCCATGCAGGCCGATAGTAATCCTCCCACCCCACTCTGTGTTCTCTCACACAATGTCCAGGGAATGAATTCCCCCTGTAAGAGGCGTAAATTATTCAACCAATACCAAACCAGTAAGGCTGATATCATCTTCCTCCAGGAGACCCATTTTTCTGGCTCCTACAGCCCGTCATTTTTACATAGACACTACCCTCAATATACAAGGAATTTTCATCATGGGTGGGGACACAAATTTGACCTTTGACCAATTACTTGACAGATCAAATAGAGGTACTCCCCGCACGTGAAAACCCGTTAAACAGAGCACCAGCGTAGCCACCCTCCTCCACAGTACAGGCCTGGTGGATGTATGGAGGGAGCTAAACCCCCATACAAAGGATTATACCCACTTCTCAGCGCCACATCAAATACTCTCCAGAATAGATCATATTTTCATGGAAGTGGCCAACATTCTGCTCGCCATGAAAGCTAGCATTAAAGACAGCCCTATTTCTGATCATTCAATGGTGATTTTGACCCTGCAGAGACCGACAACCTCCAACTTCAAGCCAGTCTGGCGACTAAATTAAGCCCTACTTATTGACCCAGTACAATGCACGATTCTAGATAAAGCTATCCAGGAATATTTCCAACTAAATGCCACTCTCCCAATCTCTCCCTCAACTTTATGGGCGGCTCAGAAAGCAGTCATCAGAGGGAAAATTATCCAGCTATCTTCTCAACTGAAACACGAGCGCCGTGTAGCTATTGCCAAACTCTCTACTGATTTTGAGGCACTCAGTAAAGCCCATAAGCAGCACCCTACAGGTTCTACATTAGCTAAAAGGGAGGCGGTCAGGCTGGAGCTGAATCTGGCCTTGACTACTCAAGCGGAAAAGCATCTCAGATGGACAGGGGCACGCTTTTATCTGCATAAGGATAAAGTGGGGGCCAAACTAGCAGCTAAGATCACTCCCAAAATCCAATGCACCTCTATGCCAAAAATTAGAACCCCGGAAGGCTCCCTGACCCAAAACCCAAAGCGAATAATGGAATGTTTTCAAAATTTCTACACAGACTTATATCAGGCAAAAGATGCGCGAAATGACTCGTTATTGGATAAATTCCTGGATAGTATCCCAATCCCAACACTGACAAACACACACAAAGAAGCACTGGAAGAACCGATCTCTGAGATCGAAATTATAGAGGCAATTAAAAGCACTAAACAAAACTCTGCACCAGGCCCAGATGGCTTTTCGGCTAGCTACTTCAAAAAATTTGCACACACTTTGGCGCCCCACATGGCAAAATTTTTTAATTCCCTAAATAGCGGTTCTCCCCTGGATTAAGCTCTCAACATGGCCTTTATATTGGTCATTCCCAAGCCGGGCAAAGATAATAGTATAGTTAGTAATTATCGACCGATCTCGTTAATAAACAACAACCTTAAAATCCTAACCAAAATACTAGCTAATAGACTCTCCTCTTTTATTGCTCAGTACGTCCATAAGGATCAGGCGGGCTTTATCCCGGGGAGACAAGGGACGGATCAAATACGGAGGGCTATTGATATCATCTCATTATTAAACTCCAATTGGGATGGGGGGAGCCCCCAACAGGGTTTCCTTCTCTCGATCGACATCCAAAAGGCATTTGACTCGGTCACTTGGCCGTACATATTTAAGGTTCTCGATAAGTGGGGGTTTGGTCCCAATTTTTTGGGGATCCTACGATCCTTATATTCCACGCTGAGTGCTCAGGTCAAATTGCAGGGATACTATTCTGAAACAATCAGGATTGAGAGGGGAACTAGACAGGGGTGCCCTCTGTCCCCAATAATATTTGCAATAGCCATAGGATCAATGGCGATAGCAATCAAACATGATCCTAATATTAAAGGGGTACTCTACGGTCCTCAAGAGCATAAATGTGCATTGTTCGCGGATGATCTGCTCCTATTTGTCACTTCCCCCCTAATATCGACCCCAAATATTTTTGCCTTACTCAAAAGGTTCGGAAAAGTCCCTGGGTTGCAGGTAAACATGTCCAAATCGCAAGCACTGAATATTTCGGTCCCCCCACACCTTCTAGTAGGCCTTCAGTCCAGCTTCTCATTTACCTGGGGCCAGTCCTCGATTCCATATTTGGGGATCAAGCTGACCCCTAAATATGACTCGTTATATAAAGCTAACTATCCACCGATGTTCCAGAAACTCTCCTCAGACCTAACAGCTTGGGCGAAAATAGATTTATCCTGGTTGGGCCGTATTAACGCATTCAAGATGACCCTTCTGCCACGCTTACTGTATCTCTTCACATCCCTTACCATCCCAGTCCTAAAGGCCCAATTATTGCAATTTCAATCAAGGATACTGAAATTCATATGGGGTCCTAAGGGCCATAGATGTTCCCAACATACCCTATTTCGCTTGAGAGAACAGAGGGGTTTGGGAGTGCCCAATCTTTGGTGGTACTTCCAGGCAGCCTAACTATCTCAATTGTCAATGATATACTCGCGTCACAGTAAGCCTGATTGGATTTCGATTGAAAGACAGGCTATACCCAACCACACCATTGATTTTTTGATTTGGATACCCCAACATCTTAGACCTACGGTTTTGGCCCCAACTTTATCCCAATCAATAGCCCTCTGCGACCGACTACATAAGTTACCCAGCCTAATATCACCTATACGTCCTCTTACACATTTATTTCACAACCCCAAATTTCACCCTGGACATAACATCTTGGCCTTTAAATGGTGGCTGAATAAAGGCCCCTTCCGAATTGCTCACTTCTTCACTTCCACTGGCCCTCTTACTGTGGGATTCTGCACCAGCAATTTTCATATGCCCACCTCAGAGAAATTACGGTTTCTACAGATATCACACTTCCTGCCCAATAGACCGGACCCACCAAACATCACAGCCTATGAGGCTTGGTGCGAGGATGTGTCGGATCAGAGGGGTGGGATTTCACTGATTTATTCTTTATTAGCTGGAAACCAAGAGAAGACACCCTATGCCCTGGCATGGGAGAGAGAACTAGATAAGACCTGGTCCATAGACACTTGGCACTCAGCTATGCAACGTTCCTATAAAGGAATAGTGAATGTTTCACTTATCGAAGCCATAAGTCTTAGCAAAAATTTACCCGGAAACCACTCCACTATGTTTTCGAGGGTGTAACCATACAGGTACGATGCTCCATATTTGGTGGACTTGTCCACGGATACGGGGGCTATGGAACAAAATCTTTGCGATCATCAGAAAGATCACAGGAATTCCAGTTCCCCAGACCCCTGAAATAGCTTTACTTAACCATAAAATAGATAAATTGGGAAAGCACTTACAATGTTTAACCTCATTCATATTGATAGCGGCTAAAATTACAATGGCCAGGTTTTGGAAACAACCGGGGGTACCAATCTCCGCAGTCCGACGCAAAATTAGCTGGATCATGACACAGGAGAAAATCATTAGCATTCTCCTTGATAGGACTCACGTATTTGAAACAATTTGGGAACCATGGATGTCTTTTACCCACATCCCATTACACCCCGGGGTGACAGTTACATGAACATAGCAGTCCCAGGTGGCCCAATGTAGGCCTGTCTTTTCTGTCCGTTTACTTTGAATGCAGGTGCCCGGCTCTCTTACTCTTCTTTTCTCTTCCTCTTTTCTTTTTCTCTACTCTCCTGATATTTATCTGGAAGGAATATTTGATAAGTGGAAAATCACCATAGCTGTTTTAATCTTTGACTTGACAATATCCCTAAGCCTCGTTGAACCTCGATCTAATCATAGGTCCTCTGTCTCCCTGGCCGCTCTGGGGGGTGGTTCTGGGGGTAGTCCGCTCCACAGCAGGATCCCAGCAGGGGTGGTGCGGAGCTCTCGGTATATGTCTCCCCAGGAAGGAAGGTTTTTTTTTTTAAAGGTAGGGGAAACGGAATACCCCAGTCTTTATTCAAAGTCTTATTTTTGGTTCATCCCCTAGTACAACTAAGATTGAGGATGATATTTCCACTATCTGATGATAAATAGTCTGATTACGCCTATCGTCTCGTATGTCTCAGCTACTGTATTGTCACTCGTACCTGATGTGCTTCGTTCTTTATGTAATGTAAACATTTTCAATAAAAATGATTGAAAGAAATTATATATTGCTCACACATGCCATGGGTATATGTAGCATTACACCCCAAAATACATTCTGCTGCTTCTCCTGAGTACAGGGATACCACATGTGTGAGACTTTTTGTGAGTCTATCCACGTATGGGACCCCAAAAACCAATCACTACCTTCATGGTTTCTAAGGGTGAAAATGTATGCCTTCACCCCACACTACCTATGACAGTTGCGGAGGCCATGAAATGCCCAGATAGCAAAACCACCCAAATTACCCCATTTTGTAAAGTAGACAACCCAAGCTATTTGCTTGGGATGAAATTACACCCCAAAATACATTCTGCTGCTTCTCCACAGTACATGGATACCACATATGTGAGACTTTTTGGGAGCCTATCCGCGTACAGAACCCCAAAAAACAATCGTCTTCAGGCTTTCTAAGGGCATAAAATGGTGATTTTACTCCTCAGTCCCTATCACAGTTTTGGAGGTCCTGAAATGTCAAGGTAGCACAAAACCCCCCAAATGACCCCATTTTGGAAAGTAGACATCCCAAGGTATTTGCTAAGAAGCATGGTGCGTATTTTGCAGCTCTCATTTGTTTTGGAAAATGAAAAAATAAACGGAAAATGTATTTTTTTTCTTTTTTCAAAATACAAAATTTTGTGACAAAAAGAGAAACCTGCAAAATACTCAACGTGCCTCTCAGTAAATAGCTTGGAGTTTCTACTTTCCAAAATTGGGTCCATGACCTCCGAAACTGTGATAGAGAGTGAGGAATAAAATCACCATTTTAAGCCTGTATTCAGAAGAAGCAGCAGAATGTATTTTGGGGTGTAATTCCACATATACCCATGATATGTTCGAGTAAAATATCATTTAGTGACAACTTTGTGGAAAAAAAATTGTCATTTCCTCGAAACTTGTGGCAAAATTTAAAATATTCCATGGACTCAACACGCCTCTCAGTAAATTGCTGGGGGTGTCTACTTTCCAAAATGGGGTCATTTGGGGTTTTCTTTTGCTATCTGGGCATTTTATGGCCTCCGCAACTGTGATAGGTAGTATGGGGTGAAGGCATACATTTTCGCCCTTAGAAATCCTGAAGGAGGTGATTGGTTTTTGGGATCCAGTACGCGGATAGGATCCTAAAAAGTCTCACACAAGGGGTATCCCTGTACTCAGAAGAAGCAGCAGAATGTATTTTGGGGTGTAATTCCACATATATCCATGGCATGTGTGAGCAATATATAATTTCAGTGACAACTTTGTGTAATTTTATTTTTGTCTTTTTTCAATCATTTGTGACAAAAAATAAAATATTCAATGAACTCAACATGCCTCTCAGCTAATTCCTTGGGGTGTCTACTTTCCAAAATAGGGTCATTGGGGGGGAGGGGGTTGTACTGCCCTTCCATTATAGCACCTCAGGAAATAAGATAGACATTCATTAAATAAAAGCCGTGTAAATTCCAGAAAATGTACCCTAGTTTGTAAACGCTATAACTTTTGCGCAAACTAATAAATATACGCTAATTTACTTTTTTTTTACCCGAGACATGTAGCTGAATGCATTTTGGCAAAAATGTATGACTAAAATTTAGTTTATTGTATTTTTCTAATAAAAATTTGAATTTTTTCAAAATTTTTGTTCTTTTTTCATTTATATCGCAAGTAATAAAAAGCGCAGAGGTGAACAAATACCACCAAAAGAAAGCTCTATTTGTGGGAAGAAAAGGACGCACACTTCCTTACAGCATTGCATGACTGTGCAATTACCAGTTAAAGAAGCGCAGTGCCAAATTGAAAAAAGTGCTCTGGTCCTACAGTGGGAAATCGTTCTGGTCCTTAAGTGGTTATATAAACTTCGTAGTACTTATTAAGTTTTTTAGAAGATTTAGAGACATATTGTATATAAAAAATAAACTTCACAATTGTTTTCCCAACTGAGCTTTTATATAAATAATGTAGCCTTATACTGGTACCTAATAACAAGGTCTTCGAACTGCAAGGATAGCACTTACACCGTAAGTGTGATATTTAACCACTTCCCGCCCGGCGTATAGACAAATGACGTCTGGGCGGGGGTTCATTATCCTGACTGGACGTCTATTGACGTCCTCAGGATAATCCGCGATCGCGCGCCCCTGGGGGCGCGCATTGCGGCGATTGGTGGTGCCGTGGGTCAGTCTGACTCACCGCATTACTGATCGAGGTAAAAGGCTTCCATCCGAAGCCTTTTACCATGTGATCAGCCGTGACCAATCACGGCTGATCACAGTGTAAATAGGAAGAGTCATTTATCGGCTTTTCCTCTGCTCAGGTCTGCAGCCGATCGGCTGCTCTCCTGACAGGGGGGCCTGCGCTGAACATTTATCAGCACAGCCACCCTCAGGATCACCCCACTGGACCACCAGGGAGCCTGCCCAGGACCACCCGGGAGTCCCCCCTGGACATCGCAAAGAGGCCGTCCAGGACCACCAAGGAAGGAAAACAGAGGCCGCCCAGGCCACCAGGGAGCCCCCACTAGACCACCAGGTAAGGGCAATATAGCGCACTGTAGGGATGGCACTGTGCCCATGTATGATGCCTGCCAGTGCCATCCCTAACAGTGCTTGTTGCACCAGTGCCCACCTGTGCCACCTATTAGTGCCCACCTGTGCCACCAATCAGTGCCCACCTGTGCCACCTAAAAGTGCCACCTATCAGTGCCCATCAGTGCCCAATGCCACTTGTCAGTGCCGCCTATTAGTGTCCATCAGTGCCGAATATCAGTGCCACGTATCAGTGCCCGTCAGTGTTGCTTGTCAGTGCAGCCCATCAGTGCTGCATATGTGCCCCATCATCAGTGCAACCTTATCAGTGCCACCTCATCAGTGCCAATCTGTACTGCCTCATCAGTGCCCGTCAGTCTAGCCTCATCAGTGCCCATCAGTGTAGCCACATCAGTGCCCGTCAGTGAAGGAGAAAATGTACTTTATACAAAGTTTTGTGACAGAAACAAAGAAAAATGTTTTTTTTTTTTCAAAATTTTCGGACTTTTTTTTATAGCGCAAAAAATAAAAACTGCAAGGGTGATCAAATACCACCAAAAGAAAGCTCTATTGTGGGAACAAAATGATAAAAAGTTTGTTTTGGTACAGCGCCGCACGACCGCGCAATTCTCATTCAAATCACAATAGCACTGAAAGCTGAAAATTGGTGTGGGTGGGAACTGTTCTAAGTTCCCGGTATTGAAGTGGTTAAGCAACATTCTGGGGCAATACAGTCTAAAGTAAAAGTTCCCCTTTAAATTCATTAAAGTATTTTTCTCTTTTGACAATATAGGATTGATTTACTACAAGCAAATAGGCTGTTCACGGTGCAAGAAGATTTTTAATTTGCAAGGGAATTTTACCTTAGCTTAGGGAATGAATTTAATCTCTTCTGACTTCCATCATCAAATCATGTGCAGCAAAAGAAATACTGTGTATTTAAATACATTCATTGTATGCAGCTCAGGATTGTAATTTTTTTCTTACAAAATGAGCTGCCTATTTGCCTTTAGTAAATTAACCCATACATTGCAATGCTCTCGGGAAAACAGCAATCTGTTTTGGAAAGCATTTGTTTATCATTAAGATATGATCAAATATCTTATTTGTATAGGAATGTTAGTGACCACAACATTTCTAAAGGACTTTTTCCATGTCTCCAAGAGTGTTTGACAATAATGCAAAAGGTGTCTAGAGATTTGGATATACATACTTGGGCCCAGGGATCAAAAGGGAGGGATTTAATTAATTTATTTTACTCACAGTTTTTTTTTCTTGCTTTTTTATTAAATTTTTTCTTCATTGCTAGATTGCATCAGGTCAGATAGTATGCACCTTTGCAGCAGCAGTTCAATGCACGTGTGTGTGTATGTGTGTATGCATGTCACTATGAATTCCCATATCTCTGTATACTGTGTTTGCTAAGAAACATGTTTTAAGTTATCTACACTCTCTGCTGATACCACTACTTTTTGCAGAAAGTTCCACATCTTTATAGCTACTCTTGCACAGTTTAAATTTGAAGTGCTTTTCTCCCAACTTCATTGTTTGGTCACATGTCTTCTTAAGAGACCTTAGACTAAACAGTTTCCTCCTGACACTACAGTCACCGTTGAAAGATTTGTATAGTGAGATCATATCCTCTCTTAAGCACCTCTTCTTCAGGAAGAAGAATTAATTGTTGTGGCCCTTCAGACCTTTGTTAGTTACATTATCCCTCTCTGGACCTTCCTAAGAAATGGTGATCAAAACTAAACTGCATACTCAAGATGAGACTAAACCAGTGTTAAGTGGTAGAACTATAGTTTTATCTATTGAGTAAATACCCTTTCTAATGCATGATATTAGCCTGCTAGGCTTGCTTGCTGCTGCTTGGATTTGCATTGTATTGTTGAGTCTGTGATCTAGAAAGACCCCCAGATCATTTTCCATCCTCTATTTCCCCAGAGGAACCCCCCTGAATGAGTGTTTTTTCATATATATGTTTGGCTCCAAAGTGCACAACTTTATTTTTTTTTATATTAAACCTCATCTGCCATATAGTAGCCTACCCATCTTATTTTATTAGTCTTTTGATGCACACTCTTCTTGTAAAGTAACCAAAGTGACTAAGTCCCAATTTTTCTAATCACTATTGTATTTATTTATCGGTCAGGGTTGTAGGAAAGAGGCCATTGTTCTCTTCAACATGGGGATAAGGTGCTTTGCTGGGGGGGCCATAGAAAGATTCCCTCCCCATTATAGATGGGCCAAAGAACCCCCTGTTTGGTTCGTACCAGAACTCTCGAACATTCTCGAAAGTTCAGAGCCGAATAATGAACCCCCATTGAAGTCTATGGGACCCGAACTGGAGAAATCAAAGTGCCCATTTTGAGGGCTTAAATGCAAGTTATTGGGCATGCACAGGTATGGGGGTCTGGGTACTGCTCTGGGGGACATGTATCAATAAAAAACGTTTGTAAAAAACATCATTGTTAAATGAGCAATTATCTACTGATTCTTAAAGTGAAACAATAAAAATGAAAAAAATACTTTAAATATAGTGCCTGCGGGGTCCCTTTAGTCTGCCTGTAAAGTGGTGCATCTGTACTATGTGCTGAAGAAAAAATTACATTTATAAAGCCAATAAAATTAAATTTTTACCGCAAGCCTTCTTTATTTTATAAACAACAGCTTGATGAGCCAGTCTGTATGATTAGGCCACAATTTAATGCACTCAGAACAAGATTAGAGGTTTTTTGGATAAATTCTGGTGTCTGTTTTGCAGACTTTAGATAGAAGTAACAGGTGTAGAAAAATTGGGCTTTGGGTGTTGTTGGTGCCTTCACACCGTAACCCTATAGAGGTACTCTTGATGAAAGCAAGAATTGGCCTTGCTTTCAAAATTTGGAATGATATGCCCTGGTCAAACAGATGTGGAAAAATTGGTCTTTGGATGTTGGTGGTGTGTTCACATCTTAATCCTACAGAGTTACTCTTGATGAAAGCAAAAATTGGCCTTACTGTCAAAAATTGAAATGATAGGCACCTGTCAAACAGGTGCAGAAAATTCGGTCCTTGTGTGTTAATTGTGCCCATGAAAGCTATACCAAAAAATTTCTTCACAATGAAATCAACACTCACAAAACTAGGCAGCCTAGACAGTCTTGCACAGATTCCACAACCCAAAAACATTTAATCAACACCATCTGCATCTGGGGCTTGATAGGTGCTGCTAGTCCAGGAATGATTCATTTTGATAAATGTCAGCCGGTCAACGGAGTCTGTGGACAGACACACTCTTTTATCTGTCACAAAACCTCTGGTCAGCGGTCTATTCTCATGATCCATTAATCCAGTGGATCGTCAACTGGAAAACCCTCCATGTGTGTTTTTACAGGTTTACAGTATCTGGAACTGCCTCCTCCTCCCAGCCTCCCAGCCACGTATTACTCTCAAGGGTTCTGGGAATGGAAAACCATCTCTTAAGGTTTTCCTCTGCTTTGATGACTCCAAAACTGCCAGAATCCTTCTCCTCTTCCTCTTGTGTGTTCTGTGGTGTCTTTGAGGTTAATGTATTTAAATTAAAAGAAACCATCCGTTTGCGAGAAAAAAATATATATGAGGAATACATCCACACCAGTGTTGAAAAAATAAAAGATAAGTAAAACAATATGGACCAACAAGCACATATATTGACACCAGGATCTCAATACTGTGAAACAGAATCCACAGAAACGATTCTGGGAGCTGATGGTGGTGGATGGACCCAGGGCCAGGCACCGAAGGTGAGGTGAGTGAGTGATGGGGAGACATCAAAAACATGCTGTGCAGCTACAACTACAGTATATTACAGTGCATGGAGGAGAACGTTCATGTATAGACATGTATATGAGTTTTTTTTCCTTGTCTATACATAACCTTCAATCCATGGAGCTCTAAGTTTTTAAAGGGTGTATAGCCTGTTTTAATACCACACCTGAAGCATCCAAGCAATTGATCACTGCAACACAAGCAGCCTGAGTGTCCAAGGGAATTATATAGACGGTGTATTGAGTCTCCAAACATTTATTTATATATAAATGTCTCTTAACAATCCACAAGTCACGTGGCTTTAGTTTATGAGATCCTTCTAAACTGTTAGGATCTGGAATTGGGGAGAAAACACATAAATTTGTTTGTCAACTTTTCAACATTCTTTGTGATTCACGGGGAGGACTTCAGCTGATGAGACAAAAAATAAGCAAGTGAGCAACACACTCCCAAACCAAATCTCATTGGGAGAGAGTCCAATATCCCTTTTGGGGTTTAATAAAATATAAGAAAACATTCAGGCAATAGTTTTCTAGTTTCTTATACTAATTTTTCCACTACATTGTAGACGGTAAAGGGTGTAAAAATAGAACCTCAAAACTTCTAGTAAGGATTCTCAGATGAAAATAGTTCCTCTGTTACTCTCTGTAGAGTCTGGCACTCTGTACTTACAAACTACTTCTGATAACACTTTTTACTGTGGCCTTTGCAGTAGCATTTGTCACTGGACATCCAGAAAACATGTCCATAAAGACAAAATGCATACCCGTAAGATCCTGATTTGGGTATCTTTTTGTAATCTCTGCAAGAGATGTTCAGCTTTTGGTAACATCTTTAGTAACAGGTAAACAAGAAGTATGTTATAAACAACTGTGGTGAACCCTGGCTCTATCCCATGCTCATTTACTAAGGCAGCCATAACTGCTTGTGACTGATGACACGGTCCATGTGTCAAACTGGAGGCAAAAGAATGATTGGCGGACAAAAAAGATCACCTTTTTCCAAAGTCCTTTTTCATAAGATGTTGCCCCCTTTGTACCACTGGTTCTTCTCATTCTGGGGTCTTTAAAGTTGAATTATTAATCCCAGCTATACTGGGCCAGAACTAGGGTGAAATCTGTGAATTACACAGACCCAGTAAGTGTCCGGGGGCCATAATGGTTAAAGGACACCACCTGGGAATAAACCCTTATTGCCGTCATCCCTATTTTAAATTTGTACAAGAAGATTTCCCTCTATTGGAGCTTGGGATTTTTGCAGGCAAACTGACTCAAAAGTATTTAAAAAAAAGTATAACAAATTTTATTAATGTTTTGTAAAAAAAGGGGGAAATTTGTGCATGAATATACTCAATACAATTTCCTTGTATACAATACAGATATCATACAGAAAATGACAACCGATGTGTACTTAATTCTCCAAATGTTATACAAAGTGTAAGTATCATGCAATACATTACAGTACATATGACAACCGAAATGTGCTGATTCTCCGAAAGTCCTACGCGTTTCGGGATACTCCCTTCCTCAGGGACTTTGTTTTAGTGAAGAGAATCAATTCTATAATATAATACAGTATTGATGTTATAGCCACAATCCAAAGACAACAGTAATATCTGAGATCAAAAATAGAGGTAAGTACCATTATACCTTAAAAGTCATTATGCAGAGAAATACAACCTTGGCATTTGTTAGAAAAGGATTAATTAGTTGCAATTCAGATGCTACTAGGTAGTTATAAAATTGCTGCTGATAGCACACCAGCCCACATAGTCACCACTGAGTCTCCATAGGCGCCATCACAGTCACTGAAGCCCGCCTTGTTAGTGCCGGAATATTGGTAAGTGTGGATTTGCACGGAGATATTGGAAATTATTTGGGAACGGCCCGGAATCTGTATAGAAGATATATGTATATTTTTATATAGTATGCGCCAAACTTGACAAAAAAAGGAAAAGTGTTTAATGAATGAGTCAAAGTCACTCAATGATCTTAGTGATCTGTTTAGGGGCTGTTACACCGTCCTAAAACAATATATATCCTTAATTGTATTTGCACATAAATAGTTTTGTTCACGGAACAGTTTAGAGGACACAGAGGTGTCAGTACCATATGATCAATGGTCTGCTCAAAGTTATGTGAATCAGGGATTTAGCCATGTCTAAACACGTACCCATAAGTGTACAGATACAAGAAGTACTGACCGTGGAAGGAGGGGAAAAGAAAGGTCCTCACATACCTAGCAGGTTCCCCGAAGCGTTCCCTCGATGTGGTGTATGCAGGGTGGCTGAGCGCACTGAGACCCCTCGCTCACCCTGTTTAAATAATGCCGGAGCATGCGCACTGGAGGGACAGGTCACGTCTTCCTCCATGTGCGTCATCCAGAGTGTGGTAATCGCTGCGGAAGACAGCGGGGAGGAGCTGGCCAGATGACACGACGAGGCTCCCGAAGCGCGCATGCGCGGCTCCCCCATCTGCAAGCACCCAGGGAAGTCGCGCATGCGCACTCCACCGACGCAGAGGCCCCAGGCCATGAAAACGGGACAGATGACCGGGGGAAGACCAAGAGTTCCGGTCTTCTCCCAGATCGCTCACCCATCGCCACCGCCGGAGGCAAACCGCCCCCCTAGGCCACATGGGCCGGGGGGCTGGGTGCGCCGGGTGGGGGCCATGGGGGCGGGCGGGCCACAGCAGCCTAGGATGAACAACTGAACAGTTACTTATGCCAAATATAGACAATGAACAATGAACAATCAGCATCGTACTCACAATACCCAGAAATTTTTCACATAAATATGATGATTTCATCATGTAAGGGCAAGGAAGAAATATATGCCATACAGATCAGAAAGTTTTAAGATTTATGATCGAATTAGATAGTATATACAATATACAGTGCATATGCAGATAACCAAAAAAATCCCAAATGACACAGTAAGACCACCTATGCAAACTTGGATTGTAGGTTGATACGTACCCTTGTGCTGTCTAATAATCTGTGTACGTTGAAATAACCAACAGAAAGCACACAAGGGCACTACAATTCAATATATTCCATACGTATGACCCGCCTTGGTTGATATATTGCCTTCATCATGATGTTCAACGTGGCAGTTTGTAAAAATAGGAATAAAGACTTTGACTTAATTATCCAAAGGACATGAGATTATACAAAAGTATCCTGTCTATTCTTTTTCACAGCCCCCAGATACAAATCCCTCAAGGAAGGGGCGACAATAGTCAATACAATAGTTTATTCCAATCCCCCCCCCTTGGATTAGGATGTATCCTATCAAGGATGAGGAACTTAATTCTCGGACATGTGCCAGCATGATGAGTCCCAACATGTCTTCCTAATGGCAGGTCCGGGTTAGCAGTCATCATGCTCTGCACATGACGGTATGCTCTTTTATAAAATTCGAGTTTGGTTTTTCCAACATAGAAACAACTGCATTGGCAAGTGAGTAAATAAACTACACCCACAGTTTTACAGTTGGCGTAGTGTCTAGGGGTGTATCTCTGTCCATTTGGTAGGTACACTTCCTTGCGGGTGTCCATCAATTGGCAGTATTGGCAGCCCCCACAAATGAAGGTACCGTGTTGCATACAGGGATCGTTTCTAAAAGTACCCGTGTATTCACTGGATACTAAATTATCCTTTAACGATTTAGCTCGTCGGTATGTAATTACTGGTGTTTGTGGTAAACAAGGTCGTAGGGTAGGATCTGCCAACAATAGATGCCAGTGTTTGGTTAGAATTTGTTTTATTTTTTGATGTTGGTCACTATATCGTGTAATGATGCGTATAACCTGTTGATCTGTTGTTTTCTTATGTTGGTTAAATAATAAGTCATGTCGTTTTTGATCTTGTGCTCTCCTAAAAGCTCGTTTCAAGCATTTATGGGAGTAGCCTCGTCTCAAAAGGCGCTCCCTCAGGGCCCATGCCTCCGAACGGAAGGAACGCTCATCTGAGCAATTCCTTCAGAGGCGAAGGTACTGGCCATAAGGGATGGACCGTACCAAGGGCAATGGGTGGGCACTTGTGGCGTGCAAAATAGTATTGCCAGCCGTTTCCTTTCTGTAAAGGCTGGTGGACAAGGTACCTTCCTGATCTTTGTAAATTGTGAGATCTAGAAACGTTATTTGTGATTTACTATATGTCATGGTAAAGGTAAGATTGAAGTCATTCTTGTTAAGAGCTAGGAGGAATGCGTCCAAAGACTGGGTATCACCCTCCCAGAAAACCAGAATGTCATCAATGTACCTATGCCATGACATTATATGAGAGGTAAACGATGCAAAGGTCTCATCTGAAAAGAGTGTTAGCTCCCATTCCCCCAGGTACAGGTTGGCGTAGGATGGCACACAGCACGTGTCCATGGCCACTCCCTGTACCTGGAGGAAAAAGGTCCCATTAAACGAAAACGAATTGTGTTCAAGTATGAACTCTAATGCATCCACAATAAAATTGTGGATTTTTTTGTCGTCCTTATGAGATTGGGACAAAATATGTCTTATGGCTGCTAAGCCTAGATGATGAGGAATTGAGCTATAGAGTGCTTCAACGTCTATGGCTACCAAATATGTATGTGGGGAAAGTTGAATATTTTCAATTTGTTGTCGCAGATGAATGGTGTCCTTAATGTAAGAAGGTAAAATTGATACGTATGGTCTAAAGTATGTGTCTATGTATTTACTCAGATTCTCAGTTATTGATCCATTACCCGAGATAATAGGTCTCCCGGGAGGATCAAGTAGGTCCTTGTGTAATTTTGGTAAACTATAAAACGTGGGGATTTTTGGATGTTCCGTGCGTATATATCCCCATGTGTCCTTGTCAATGACGCCTTGTGCATAGGCGCCATCGACAAGGGCATAGAATTTGCAATGATGTTTTACAATAAGAGATCGTGTAATGGGTCTATACCATTTATCATTTTGTAGGATCTTGGTGCACATGGTCTTATACTGGTCATTAGACATAATTACTATATTACCTCCCTTGTCGGAAGGTTTTATAGTTAAATTATGCTGAGTTTTCAAATTATTGAGAGTTAATCCATGACATTGAGATTGAAGGTTAGGTTTGAGCTGGGGTTTTAGTTTTTTAATTTCTTCCGTAGTTGCAGATATAAACGCTGCTAAAAGGATATTGGAAGAAATGGGGGGGAATTTATCTGATTTCTTTTTAAACCTAGTTTGTTCTAAAGGAATGAAAGCTTTTTGTTCCTTCCCGACATGTTGGTCCAAAAGGAGCTCTATGTCGACAAGGTCAATTAAATCCGATGGATCCTGCTCTTCCAGCAAGGTCAGGAGATCATCTAAGGCCTGGTCAGATTGTTCCTTTTTATGTTCTTGTGTGGGAGTAGTACTGTAAAAACTTTTGAATAAGAGTTTTCGAGCAAATAAATGTAGATCTTTTAATAGTTCAAAATGATTTAAATTAGCCTGTGGGCAAAAATTCAGGCCTCTGGATAACAATTCCAATTCATCCGGATTCAATTTATAATCCGAAAGGTTTACAATATTTAGATTGTCTTGGTGTATGTCCTGATCATTGTTAAAGTGTTTCATTCCATATGTGATGGATTTGTTGTGTGAGGGCCATAATGCAGCATCCTTAGTTGCCTGATCTGCTTCCATGTGTGAGTTTTTACTGTTAGTATGGCTACCTCAGCAAGAAGCTGGAAGGCGGAAGGAAGACAGCTAATCAATTAACTTAGCATGCTTGATTGGTTTACCCGCCAAAGTAAAAACAAACTTCTGGCCCTTCAAATGGAACCAAAAGCTCTCCAATTCCCTACTATCTATATAAATATATACTCTTTTGATAGCTCCCAGGCTTTGCTAAATCATGAAGCTCTGCTTGTTGAGCTGGGGAAGAAGGATCCAATGACTTTGAATAAAGAGCATCCTTCTGGGTGATAAACTGCATACTCAGTATGGGCATTGCCATTCTCATTATAAAACCGGCATCAGATCTACAAAAAATCAAATATCTTGGTCTTCAGGGAGTACGTCCTGCACTGGGCTCACAGCAGCTGGTTCCTACGTCATCAATTTAACACATGGTTTTCTTTGTCTCCAGCTTCCTCCAATAGAGGCAACTAAAGTGGCTGGATTCAAATGTAAACATTTTTCATTGTTAGATTTATACATAAACAACAATACAAATGCATATTTTGAACCTTTCATTGGACACATATTTAGTTTAGCTGTTTGTTATATTTGCTGCTCAGAAATGTGGGACCATTAAAAATTAAATGTTTGACCAAACAAATGTCTGTAACTTTGTCTGTAAACCTCATGTAGCAGCCCTTTGCTACTGCTACTCTCATATATTGGGGTGAACCCTTCATTACTGGGTTTATCTTGCATAAATATATTACAATGGCTTGTTTTTTCCTACAATGCTGTTTGTATAAGAACTCCAGTATCATGTGTCAAAATGACACCTTTTTACTGGCAAAAAAATAATTTCTCATTGCTTGCTCTGTTGTTAGTTTTAGCAAAATAACACAAGTGTTATTATTTTCCTGATGTAATAACATAATAAATGATAACAATATTCTGTGGTCATGCAGAGATGTCCATAAATCTAAAGTATTCTTCTGCTTATAACACTGCACTTTCAAGGAAAAGGGGCACATCATTTCACAATCCACACATTCTGCTTTGGATTTCAAAAATACTAATAAATAAAAACAAAAGAACCAACAATCTGTATATGACAGAACAGAAAGCTCTCAGCCAGATCAAAAGCTACAAAACAGCTGGCTGCAGGTGGCATCTATCCTAATAGGGTGCGTGGACTTGATGTGATGGGTCTGTTATATTTTATTGTTATTAATTACTCTCACATCATGGACCGAACATCAAGTTATTACCAGACCTTTAAATGTAATTTTTGTAGAAAACGTATGAATCCCATCCATCTTGACTTTGTTAAATATTATGGCAGCTGTATTCCAATTAACAACCCCATCTTAATCTTATTTTTTCTCTCAATAAGGGATTATTGTATAAATGTAAAATTAGAAAATTGTTATCTTAATCTAAACTAACCCCATATTACAAATCTTCCCAATAACCTGGATTTCATTTCCAACCAAAGGTTGTCTAAACCAATTACAATATATCTATATTATTATTAAATTTGTTAACCTCATATCAGAAGATATACTTGAGTGATAATCTCAATATCACACCCTAATTCTATTATATCTATCTCCACAGATATATCTCCCGTAAAGAGGACGTTTGACTTAATTTCCCTTTTTTAAATGCAGGGTTTCCCCTATCAAAGGATATAATACATGTTCAACCACTAGAGATCCGCGCTATAGACGAAAGACGTCTACAGCGCGGATCTGAATCTCCGGGCGGACGTCCATGGACGTCCGCCCCTTTACACGCCCCCCTGTGCACACTGTCCGGCGACGCGTGCGCGGCCGCCGCGCGCTGCGTGGGCGTGCCCGCGGGTCGGGCGGACTCGATGTCCACTCCTGACCCGCGATCGCCTGCAAAGCTGTAGAACGGGGAACCGCCGATGTAAACACAGCGGTTCCCCGTTCTGTGAGAGGGGGACATAACAGATCTACTGATCCCTGTCACTGGGATCAGTTAGATCTGTTATGTCCCGGCCAACCCATCCCCCCCACAGTTAGAACACACCCAGGGAACATTGTTAACCCCTTCACTGCCCCCTGCAGGTTAACCCCTTCACTGCCAATGACATTTATACAGTAATCAGTGGACATTTAAATTTCTGATCGCTGAATAAATGTCATTGGTCCCAAAAAAGTGTCAAAAATGTCAGACATGTTCGCCTCAATATCAAAGTCCCGATAAAAATCGCAGATCGCCGCCATTACTAGTAAAAAAAAAAAATAATAAAAACGCCATAAATCAATTCCCATAGTTTGTAGACGCGATAACTTTTGCGCAAACCAATCAATAAACGCCGATTGCAATTTTTTTTACCAAAAATATGTAGAAGAATAAATATGGGCCAAACCCAATGAATAATTTTGTTTAATATTTTATTTTTGGATATTTATTAGAGCAAAAAGTAAAAAATATTGTTCTTTTTTCAAAATTGTCGCTCTTGGTTTTGTTTATAGCGCAAAAAATAAAAACCGCAGAGGTGATCAAATACCACCAAAAGAAAGCTCTATTTGTGGGGAAAAAAGGACATCAATTTTATTTGGGTACAACGCCGCACGATCGCCCAATTGTCATTCAAAATGCGACAGCGCTGAAACCTGAAAATTGGTCTGGGCAGGAGGGAGGTTTAAGTGCCCAGTAAGGAAGTGGTTAAATGTAACCTTCATTTTACCATGTTGGAAAACAGTTTCAAAATAATTGTGATCACATTGTTTATCATTAGATTAATTAACCTGGCACATTTTGTTATGATATACGTGTAGTCATATCATGGGTGTCCTTGCCACTAATGCCTCATCCAGCACATTCTTTGGGAAGGGGTCTGCAGAGAACTAACATCACACACACAGAAGATGTAGAAATAAGTGTGCCAGCATTCACACACATACACAATGATCTCCTTAAAATAGCTTACATCTTTCCCATTTGTACACAACACATGCATATCTTTCTATCACTTTCTTTTAACTCTCTTTAATATTTCCTTGCTTAAATTGAGTTTTACCTCCCTAAATTCTGATTTCCATATTTTGTTCTGATATCCCTTGCACTGTAATCCCATACTTCTCATACTATAGCTTCTATGATCAGACAGGCAGTTACTGTGGAATGGTAAAGGCTGTCCCAGTAACAAAATACAAACAATTGCGCAACCAAATCTGAAAAATTATTAAAAATACACGTGTAAGCCCCAGAATCACTGAAAATCAAGGAGGGTATAAAATGCCTATAGATACATAATACAATCAATAATAACAAATAAGTGAATAAATTAAAATATACATAAACATAAAGTGATATGTGCAAAAAGAAAAAAACTTTTCATGCAAAGTTCATAAAGTGCAAAGTCCATAAGGTGCTATGATATATGACCATCCAATAATATTGATTAGTCCAACAAATCCAGTGTGGATAGTCAGGAAATGGTATAGAATTCTTCCACCAAGTGCAGAAATGGTAAATTAACTTCCGGTGTCACCACACACTCTGAGTGTAAAAACTCTTACCAGAAATAGATGTTTACCTATCGCTAGGCAAACGGCAACAGCAGGCAGATAGCTTCTGCAAGCTTTGGCAAGGGAGTGAAAGGCAGTACCAGCTTCAGGTTCGGGGGATGGCTCATGGTATCACCTGAGCTATCCTGCCAGGAAGCTGAACTTTGCATGAAAAGTTTTTTTTCTCTTTGCACATATCACTTTATGTTTATATATATTTTAATTTATTCACGTATTTGTTATTATTTATTGTATTATTTATCTATAGGCATTTTATAACATTCTTGATTTTCAGTGATTCTGGGTTCTTACACATGTACTTTTAATAATTTTTCAGATTTGGTTGCGCAATTGTTTGTATTTTGATTTATGTCTGGATGGTTTTCCACTAAGTGCTGCACCCACTATAGAGGATTTTTCTTTCATTTTTAAATAATTTTTACTTTTTACATTAGCGCGGTATATTTATATTAATGTCCCAGTAACAAGCCACCAAAAAAAATCATGAAGCATGGACTATCTTGACACCCACAGATTTACATAAGAGGTTTGTATAAAAATTAACAATTTATTTAAAGTTACACAATATAAGAAAACAGAGTATTGTGACTAAGACATATTCACATCATTAAAAACAGATACACATGATTAGCCCCTCTGTAGGGTTGAGGCTTAGTTTATGGTGCTCTGAGGAAATCAAAGACCAATAGGGGATCCCTACAGATTCCTACAATATCTCTACCGGTTTTGCGGGTGTCCGCTTCTTCAGAAGAGTAGGAAGGGATCTGAAAAGATTGAATGCAATAACAATGACAAAATTCATACATGATGACAAACACAGATATGTGATATTATATAATGTAATATAGCACTGGGATTGGATACAAGTTGGCATAAGCTTCTGCTTACCTAAACGCAGGCTCAAACAGGTCCAAGAACTATGGAATCAGCCCAGAAGGCTATCCCCCCACGGCGGACATGGGGATTACCGAGAGCTCAAAAGTGTTTTTCTATAACAGGGATATATAATTGCCATATAGAATCAGTAACAAGCTCTGACCGAGTACAAAAAGGCTCCCAGTGATAGTGCAGAGGAATGCTTGATGCTTAAAGAGTAGGGTGCCAGTGAAATAGTCCACATCCCATGGGGTGGGAGAAAGAAAAGGGAAAGGGGGGAGGGGAGAGGTGGGAAAAGAGGACAGGAGGGAATGGGAGAAAGGAAAGAAAAAGGACAGGAAGTGGAACAGAGGGGGAGAGACAGGAGGGTGTTAAAAGAAAGATGGGGCACATAGGGGATGTAAGAGACAGCAGGGAAAAGAAGGGAAGGGGGAAAAGGGAAGAAGGCAGGACAGGAAGAGGAGAAAAGATGGAGAAGATGAGGATTGGAAAAGGGGAAGGAAAACGGGGAGAAAAGCAAAAGACACAGGAAAGGGGGAGGGGGAAAGAGGGAAAAGAACAGCTAGGAGGGGGGGGGGGGAGAAAGGGAAGTAAGGGAAGGAAGGGAGAAGGACCATGGAAAGGGAAAGGTGGGGGGCAGAGGAAGGATAAGACCAGAGGGAGAAAAGGGGGGGAGAGAAAAAACTAAACATTTTACTATGAGAGAATTCCGAGCACTTCAGGATCTAATGTTGTTGTACGATGAGGGGGCGACTGATGACGACCCCCCCATCCCTGGGGGTCCCTATCAGTGGACCCCACTCAGACCAGTGATTCAAATGTTTCACTGGAACCCAAGCCCTTTAAACCTAAGTCCCGCAATTTCCCTGATATAATGACATGTCCTGCTATCTGGGCCTTCGTACATGAGTCCATTAAGTGTCTGAAACAACAGGACTGGACATATAAACCATCTAATTTGACTAAACCACAAATCCAAGCCCTAGGCCAGTTAAAACGTAGTAAGAATCTTATTCTAAAACCCTCTGATAAAGGGGGCAACATTGTAATCATGACTCACCCACAATATCAACAAATGTGCCTTACGGTTCTAAACAATACCAACTGGTATCTACTAGAGTTGAGCAAACTTCTAGAAGTCCGGGTTCTGCTGGTTCGGCCGAACTTCGGGACAAAGTCCGGGTTCGGGTCCGGACAGAACCCGAACTTTGTCCCGGACCCCGAACCCCATTGAAATCAATGAAGACCCGGACTTTTAGGTACAAAAAATGTTGTAAAATAGTCCTGGAAGATCCTAGAGGTCTGCAAAAGGAAGGAAATGTGGGTAAGGGTGGGACAGGTGACCTACAAAGAAATGGGGACAGGGAAATAACTTTAAATATTTTTTAAAAAATAAAAACATAAAAAATGCAAAAATGGAGATCATCTTCAAAATGGGTCTGAAAAGTATTAATTAACATTAGAGGCCATAGAACTGTTCTAAAATCATCTTCAAACTGTGTCAAAAAAGTATAAATAAGCCGGGAGTACCCATATCACTGTTCTGCAAAATGTGTGTATCACTTTAAATGAAACCGGGAATCAGTGCACATCTCTTCTGCACAATTATTTCAAGTCTGTGTGTCACTTTAAATCAAACCGTCAATCATTGCACATCTGTTATTCACACTTCTTTTTAAAGTGTGTGTCACTTTAAAAGAAACCGGGAATCAGTGCACATCTCTTCTGCACAATTATTTCAAGTCTGTGTGTCACTTTAAATCAAACCGTCAATCATTGCACATCTGTTATTCACACTTCTTTTTAAAGTCTGTGTCACTTTAAATGAAAACATCAATAATTGCACATCTGCTATTCACACACATGTGTTCTGCACCAGAACAGATGTTATTCACAGATTAGATCTGTTCTGCACACATCTGAAAATAGTTTAGAACACTTTACCTAAAACCGGGGAGAAACCATACACCTGTTCTTCAAACATCTGGATAGTGTGTTTGAAAATACAGCATAGAGAAGAGCATGCATATGGTTGCACTCTTCACACACAGTTTGCAGATGTTTTCAGAACAGTGATATCATATCAGTGATATAATATCACTGTTCTGAAAACATCTGCAAACTGTGTGTGAAGAGCGC
>BLSH010046167.1:494149-504528 GCA_018402905.1 Glandirana rugosa | reverse complement strand
AGACATTGATAGAAGTCACAAGAATGCTATATACTTCTGATGAAAAAAGGTATTTATCGGATTATATTTACTAAAATAATTGCATTCCCATGCTCTGTGTACTGTGGGAGTCCAGATATAGTGAATTCAGGGTCCTGGGTTTAGTAACACTTTAAATACTGCAAAATATAAAATGTAACTCAAAAATTATTTTTATCAGTGCAGCCCCAACAGTGCCCAGCAGTGAAGCCAATCAGTGCCCAGCAGTGATGCCAGTCAGTGCCATGCAGTGATGTCAGTCTTTCAGTGCCTGCTCATCAGTGCTGCCCATCAGTGCTCATCAGTGCCCATCAGTGCCCATCAGAGCTGCCTATCAGTGCCGATAAGTGGCACATATCAGTGCCCATCAGTAATTGAGAAAAACTACTTATTTACAAAATGTTATAACAGAACACTTTTTTTTCAAGATTTCTGGTCTTTTTTCGTTTTTTTTAAGCAAAAAAACCCCCAGTGGTGATCAAATACCACCAAAAGAAATCTGTCTAAAAATATGAAAAGATGAAAAGATAATAACAGCCATTGTAAGTTATTTGCTTTGTACAGTTCTGATCTACTCTAAATGTTTGTTTCATCAACATCACTGTACTGTTAGGTTTTGCCAGTTTAAATGCAATGTCTCTTTCATGTTCAGGTGCAAGTTCCTGTTTGCTTCACTCAGGACATATGTTTTCATTCTGGTTTATCTGGTCATCTTCCTATACTCGATTAAGTTTTTGTTTCATCCTTTTTTTTTGCTCGATGATGACTCTTGTTTGTCCTGTATGTATAAACTTCAATAAAAATTTATTGAAAAAAAAAAAAAAATCATCGCCTACTCCTATAGGGTCAGGTTCCTGCTTTTGCTGTAAGGGACAGATTATTGTTCCTAAATAATTTTATTTCCTTTTGCAGCCCTCTAGCACTTTCCAGGACTTTTTTACAGTAATTTTTGTGCCGAAAAGTTCGGGTCCCCATTGACTTCAATGGGGTTCGGGGTAAAGTTCGGGTCAAGTTCGGTACCGAACCTGGACTTTTTCCGGAAGTTCGGCCGAACCCACCGAACTCGAACATCTAGGTGTTTGCTCAACTCTAGTGGTGAGGCTTCACTTAGTAAAGAAAACATTTTTGCTTGCACATGGTTGGATGACGGAAATCGGCAGAGCTTCACCACATTCACTAAGCTTTGGGAAAAATTAGTGCAACTGCACTTCAAAAGCGCACAGCTTTTTTGCCTTTAGTAAAACCACCTCTCTGTGTTCTGCCCCTAATTACTCTGTGTCTCCTCCAACACACATTGACACGACCCTGCTGGGAACTCTGGCTTTTATAGGAAGGGGGTTGGCATATAAGACAATCCTATGACTGGCCCTTTGAAGATACCTGTTCAGAGTTCTAGGGCCAGGAAGTGCATTGTTAGAAATTGGTTGTTATAGACACCAATGGTCGCTTTAACTTGCTATTTGCTATAACTGCAAATGACTTCTGATCAAACTCAATTAGCAGGTATATTTGCACTAAGTGCTTACTGACAGATTATTATTGTTAGCAGTGCAGATAAGGGTGTCATGTTTCACTACAAAGTGTGCAGTTTGACTACTTTTGAGCTCAATTAAAAAGATTACTTTTACTACCATACTGGAAAATATTTTATAACTGTTGATTACTCAATATATTTTCATCAGCAACAGGTAATGAACTTTTGATTGTACAGTACATATACTAGATGCAGATATCATAGTAAGCCACAATATTTGCCCATCCGAAAGGAACAAAATGTGTTTTTGCAGGGATCCAAAATGACATAAAAAAATTCTGAAGACAAATTTAGACAGCAGTGTTGAAAAAAGTCTTTTTTTTTTCCAAAAAAAGGGAACAAAGATAGGACATACAGAGGTATACATAAAAAGTAATGTACATAAGGAGAAACGGCAAATCAGTCTTGCACGAGAACAGTGGTTTGCATAGTGACATGCATTTTTACATAGCAAAATGACCATGAATAAGCACAAATTCGTTATAACATTATAGCCCAAAAGACTGAAGACAATTGTACGGTGTACCTTAGAAAGAGTTAGAGGTGTAAAGCTTGAAGGACTTGAGAGTTTGTGACCAGCACGCGCACTCTAGCAGTATATAGGGAGTGTTGGGAGTGGGAGAGGCAGGGAGAGGGGAAGAAAAAAAAAAAGGGAAGGGGAGATCTTTAACGTCTCTGCAGACTAATTCAGTCTTGTGAAAGCAGGGGGGGGGGGGTCAGTTGTAGAGGCAGATATTTAATTAACGGGGGGGCTCTTACGGGTGGCCCATTGTTTGGGTGTAAACTGATGATGAGTGAAAGTGAATCCAGCAGGCCCATTTTTTAGAGAATTTGGTGGAAGCATCGTGGGCAATAGCTATAAGCTCTTCCATCTCCGCAATTTTGTCAACTCTTAAGTACCAGTCTTTGAGAGCTGGGGACATTGAAGAGGAGTCGTTTCTTATTTTTTTTCTCCATTGCAAACTGTCAGAGTAAAATTTCACATTCTGCTGAATAAGTGCTGACATCCTTGTTTAAACACCATATTTATTTTGACTGAACAAACTACTTTTAATCAGTCTTTGATGTGGCAGCTGGTAAGTGTTTTTGGAAGAAAAAAAACAAATACCGTATATACTCATATATAAGTCGACCCGTGTATAAGCCGACCCCCTACTTTTGATTAAAAAATATGGGAAAACTTATTGACCCGCATATAAGCCTAGGATGGGAAATGCAGCAGCCAGAACACAGGGACAGGGAGCCAGAACATAGGGATATTAGCCAGGACACAAGGATATTAGCCAGGACACAGGGATTGTAGCCAGGACACAGGGATTTTAGCTAGGACACAGGGATATTAGCCAGGACACAGGGATTGTAGCCAGGACACAGGGATTTTAGCCAGGACACAGGGATTGTAGCCAGGACACAGGGATTTTAGCCAGGACACAGAGACTGTAGCCAGAACACAGGGATTTTATCCAGAACACAGGGACAGGGAGCCAGAACACAGGGATTATAGCCAGGACACAGGGATTTTAGCCAGGACACAGAGACTGCAACCAGAACACAGGGATTTTATCCAGGACACAGGGACAGGGAGCCAGAACACAGGGATTGTAGCCAGGACATAGGGATTTTAGCCAGGACACAGAGACTGTAGCCAGAACACATAAGGGATGAGTAAGGTAGTTTCACATTAAACAGAGCTGTGCTGATTCTAAGAGCCGTTCTGTGCTTGTAACTGTGACTAAACACATTGGAATGTAGAGAATAATGGAAGAGAGCTGCAGCTCTTCACTGAGATCAGGAGGTGGACGGGACTGAACAGCTAACATCAGCTTGTCCCGCCCACCTTCCGACATCAAGCTGAAAATCTGCCACCTCTCTCAGCGTTCTCTACATTCCAATGTGTTTAGTCACAGTTACAAGCACAGAACGGCTCTTAGAAGCAGCACGGGTCTGTTTAATGTGAAACTGCTGATCACCCACAGACACTGACTCAGGTATAAGCCGAGGGGGTCTTTTTCAGCACAAAAAATGTGCTGAAAAACTCGGCTTATACCCGAGTATATACGGTACTGAAAGTATGTACTGTTATATATGACATGAGAAAACCTGGAAAGTTAATGGATAAAACATACTTACGTACAATGTGAAATATATTGGGAGAATATTACACATGTAATATGTTTAATACACATATTTAACCTTCCTGATGTTTAATACACATTGGGAAAGTTTAATATCAAAACCATTACCTACAGTATCTCACAAAGCGAGTACACCCCTCACATTTTTGTAAATATTTTATCATATCTTTTCATGTGACAAAATTTAAAAAATTACACTTTGCTACAATGTAAAGTAGTGAGGGTACAGCTTGTATAACAGTGTAAATTTGCTGTCCCCTCAAAATAACTCAACACACAGCCATTAGTGTCTAAACTGCTGGCAACAAAAGTGAGTACACCCCTAAGTGAAAATGTCCAAATTGGGCCCAATGGGTCAATATTTTGTGTGGCCACCATTATTTTCCAGCACTGCCTTAACCTTCTTGGGCATGAAGTTTACCAAAGCTTCATAGGTTGCCACTGGAGTCCTCTTCCACTCCTCCATGACAACATCACAGAGCTGGTGGATGTTAGAGACCTTGCACTCCTCTGCCTTCTGTTTGAGGATGCCCCACAGATGCTCAATAGGACTTAGGTCTGGAGACATGCTTAGCCAGTCCATCACCTTTACCCTCAGCTTCTTTAGCAAGACAGTGGTCATCTTGGAGGTGTGTTTGGGGTCGTTATCATGTTGGGCCAATATATATTCTTCTACATGTTTTTGGTAAAAAAAATCGCAATAGGCGTAAATTGATTGGGTTGCACAAAATGTTATGTCATTTTTATCATTTTTTTTTTTTTTTACTAGTAATGATGGCGATCTGCGATTTTTATCGGGATTGCAACATTGCCACGGACAGATCGGACACTTTTGACACTTTTTTGGGACCAATGAAATTTATACAGCGATCAGAGCTTTAAATAGCCACTGATTACTGTATATATGTCATTGGCAGGGAAGGGGTTAAACTCTAGGGGGCGATCAAGGGGTTAACTGTGCTCCCTCACTGTGTTCTAACTGTGTGGGGGATGGGCTGGCTGGGGCATGACAGATCTAACTGTTCCCGATCACTGTGAACAGTAGATCTGTATCATGTCCCCTGACAGAATGGGAACGTGTCATGTTTACATTGGCGGATCCCCGTTCTATCTCTGTAACAGACGATCGCAGGTCGCCGGCAGACATCGAGTCCACCCGACCTGCAGTCATGCTCACGGAGAGCACAGCGGGCGCGCGGTGGTGACAGCATGTGCGAGCCTGCATAACGCGCATGCGCGGCCGACGTACAATGAAGGCGGTTTGTGCAGGACAGCCAACCTGCTGCAGTGCAAGTGTGGCAGCTGGCCGGCAAGTGGTTAAAGTATAACTAAAATGAAAACTTTTTTTAAAATTTTGGATAGAGTGGAGAGGGATTAGAACACCTATCAGTTTTTATTGCTGTCTGTGTCCCCATTAGGGAGATTCACTCTCTCTATTTGTCCTGTTTACTGTTATTATTGAAAGTTAAAGAAAATCCCACATTTTCCCCAGAAAACTAATAGAGGGGAAATCTTCCAATGGGGACACTAGTTCTGGTGACCTAGGGGTCCCTATGGTATTCATTTGATTTGTAGGGATTTCCTCTCACTTCCTGTTTTGGCTATGGGACAGGAAGTGAACGCACATTTTAAAGATATTTGGCATTTACTTAATTTAACTTGGTTGTTTTTGATATGCCACCCGTGTCCTGTGAAAGCAGCTTCCCTTTGACTGGCTTTCCAGTCACCTTTTTTGCTTTTGTATATGCTGCAGGGAGCACACTGACTTATGGCCAATAGAAATGATCCAAAAATCAGATGAAAAATACCGCTTTTGAAGGGATGTAAGATAAACAGATTGTTAGTACAGAGTTTTCGAGAGTCCATCAGGACAGTTCATCCGATATAATCTGATCGGACAAACATGAAAATTTTTCTTGTATGATACCAGATCGTACGATTTTCATTTAATCAGTACAGATGTTGTCTGAAAATACAATACAAATAAAGTACAACACAAGACATCACTCCCAATTTTTTTTCTGTCATATGAGAATTTTCGTAACTTTAGTAGCCTCTCTATTTTTGATATGCGTATAGCATGCAAAAAAAAAAGACGGACAATCTGTCATCCAATTTTCGGATCGTGTGTATTTGGATATATATAAGTGAGTTGGCATATTTCTATGGTATAAACCAGTGGTTCTCAACTCCGGTCCTCGGGGACCCACTAACAGGCCAGGTTTGCAGGATAACTGAAATGCATCACAGGTCATATCATTTGCTGCTCAGTGATTGCAGTATTCTAGTCTGCATCTCCCCAAGGTAATACTGAAAATCTGGCCTGTTGGTGGGTCCCGAGGACAGGAGTTGAGAACCACTGGTATAAACCATTTTACCTCTTTATTAGCAATAAATTGACAGGGGTTCTAATCCTTCTAATCCTTCACTGTATCCATCCCACTGGATATCATGTCATGAGATAAAATAGTGAGTTGTTTCATGACATAAATACTGCAAATTTCATTGAAATCTCATGCCTTATTTTAGTACAACTTAGTGAATACACTGATACACTAAAGAGTTTGAGAATCTTCAAACAACACGTTGGGGTACTTTTTTACTAAAATTTGTGGACTTAGAATCTGGTGCAGCTGTGCATGGTAGCCAATCAGCTTTTAACTTCAGGTTGTTCAATTAAGCTTTGGCAATTAAACCTAGAAGCTGATTGGTTTCTATACAGAGTTGCACCAGATTTTGCACTTTCCAGCTTTAGTAAATAACCCCCATTGTGTGAATATTCATTTCAGTTATGCAATCATGTGCACTTACACTATGTAAATATGAATTTGCATTTCACATGATTGAATAATTTAAGTGAACATTCACACAATTTATTACATATTTAGTAAATTAGATCCAGTATATAAATACATGTAAAACCTGGTGGAGTCTATTTTACTTATGACTCCCTGTATTGGAAAACTAGAGTGAGAAGGAGGATGGTGTTTAGAGAGTAGAGTTTTATATCAATGCAGTCATAGAACAATATGAAAGTTATACTACTGTGATTATGTTAGTAAGTGATAATAACTATAACAATAAGACAATATGAATTTCCCGTAGTATATAGACCTTTTTAGTGATTGGTCTTTTGATTATTGCAGCATATAATTGTTATGTTGAGCACATGTTTCAGTGCTCAATATACCAGAAAATGAAACATGTAAAGCAGATATAAACCCTGATATTTCGTTTGCTAATAGATTTTGCATCATGAAAAATTGCCATGTTTTCACCTTTTATCTGCATTTCCTTCATTTTTTCACTTTTTATGTCTTTCGTAACCACTTTTTCTATATATGCACTTGCTCCAGTATCAGCTGCATATTCTTGCTGTGGACTGACATCCTATTAGTGACAGTGGACTGAGCATGTACGGTGTGTGCTTGCAAGGTCACTTGTAGTCTCCACTGGGAGTACATGTGATGCTCTCACAATGCAGACTGGTTGACAGTTGTGAACCCACAACTGAAAGTGGCCAAACAATGACTTTTATAGCAGGATTACCAGATGAGTTTAGAGCTATTTTAAGTCTTGTGGCTGCATATTGTTTAAAGAGATTGCCAAAGTATGCACACCAGAAATTTGTTGTGTGTCACATGCAAGAGAGGGAGAGAAGTGAGGAGTTTATCATTGTGCATACTGAACATATAAGGTGTGGTGTAGTAGAGCTAGGGCTACCAAAATGTATATGCAATCAAAGCCCTATACACACGGTTCGACGATCGTACGTACGACCGTGTCGAATCGTACGTTGGCTGTTGTATGTAGCATACTGACGTGCACCCGACGGTCGTACAAACAACATGCGGACGGCCGAACGTAATGACGTGAACGAGCGTATAAAGAGGAAGTGCTGGTATCGTGGTGCCACCCTTTGGGCTCCTTCATCTAATTTCGTGTTAGTTGAAGTTTGGTGTGTGTCGATTCGCGACTTTCAGATCGTTCTTCAGATCTTTCTTTGGATCGTTCTTTGGCTCGTTTCTGGACGCTCGTTCATCAACGATGTTGCCTTCTCGAGATAGAAATTTCGCTACTGTTGGGCTAGGAGTTCAGGCTTGGACCCTAAACCAACGTAGGAGAAGGAGGGAGAGGAGTTGCTGGACCAAAAATTGGTTGCTTAACCATGATCAATTTGGTCATATGGCTTTGGTCAGGGAGCTCCAGGAGAATAATCCTGATGATTTCAGGAACTATCTCCGGATGACGGACCCCTGCTTTAGCCACCTCTTGGCATTGGTGTCCCCCTATATCCAGAAGGAGGACACATGCATGCGCCTTGCTATCACCCCTGAGCAAAGGCTCATTGCTACTCTGCGCTACCTGGCGACAGGAAGAAGCCTGCAGGACCTGAAGTTCACCACAGGCATCTCCCCCCAGGCTCTTGGAGTGATTATTCCTGAGACATGCTCAGCCATAATATAATAATGATAATATAGTATTTGCCCTTTTTGCCAATACCTAATTAGCAACATTAGCAACATTACAATATGCTGTGGATGTCTTCTTTGGCCTCATGCATGCTCTAAGCTTTTTTCAGCCCCTTTTTTTCCTCTACATGCCTCCCCAGCATGTTGTCCAGTGTCCATACACACTCAGAGGGTAGGGTTGCCACATCATCCCTTTAATCCAGGATACATATGAATTACAGTTTCTGAGGCTGATTTAATGCAGATAAGGCACCAATTGAGTTTAATTACCACCTTAATCAGCCACAGAACCTGTGTAATTAGCATGTGTCCTGGATTAAAGGGATGATGTGGCAACCCTATCAGAGGGCCGCCATCAGGGGGTACAGGCAGTACTGTTGTAAGGGGCCCCAGTGTCTCAAGATGCCCTTACAACAAAGACTTTAGCAGTCTTTAACATTGGAGTCTATGGGAGGGGGGCATCCACTTTGGGGAGACCATTCTCCTGAACCCTAGGCGACAAAAATAACAAACTTTCCCCACAAGGAGAGCCCCCCCTGGACCACAACTGGTTCAAATTTGGGACCTGCAGCACCTATGCTTTGGCACAAGGTATTATTGCAAGCATTGAGTGAGGCTGTGTTGCCTGTGCACTGCTTTTTGAAGCCCTTTCACAGTATTTCACACTAGCATGCATTGAACACTTTGCTGGGTCATGCTTGGCAGGCTACATCTCTCAAGTGTGACAGAGTGTATTGTTCCTACTGGGGCTGAAACATGTGTACACCCCTGGCCAGTGGGCAGATGTGGTGGAATGGCCCAGTGTGAAGGTCCTGGGTAAGGTTGGTGGTCAGAAGGGGGGGCAGGTTTAAAGCTGTGTAAGGGTCTCCCAAATTTCTGATGGCTGCACTGCCCATTCAGCCTGGTAATGCCACAATTATTTATGTCAGATGCAGTTTAGGCGCCCCCCCCCTCCCAAAACACACACTTTTGCTACATTATTTTTTGCTTTGCAACCAGGCAGAGTGCTTGAGGTGTTCTTATTACGTGAAACCTAAGCCCCATGCTCCCAAAAGGTTACATCATTTAAAATGACTGTATCTCCAGAAATGTAATCTCCTATATACACTCTCCATCCTTTGCTGGTGACATTTCCCTACTATTTCCCCAAAACATGTAGTGCAAGGGCCTGCTTGATTTTCTCCTTATTTTACTTCATGTGATCTCTTTTGTTTGAATATGGTTGGAAAAGTGTAATTAGCCAAGTCTATTTTCTGCAGGTTGTGCTTCTCCCATGTCTTTACATCTTGACTGAGCTGGGAATGGAAGTGTAGCCTTATGTTGCCCTTGCATTTGTATGTTGAAGAGCATTTTTATGTTTATTGGCAAAGTCAATTTTTTTTTTATCCACAGTTTCCTTCAAATCCCCAGCAGTGGCAGGAAGTTGCTGGCCAGTTCGTGCAGCAATGTGATTTTCCGAACTGCGGGGGTGCCATTGATGGGAAGCCCAACTCGGGCTCCTATTATTTTAATTATAAGGGGTTCTGCAGCATTGTGATGCTTGCTATAGTGTCAGCAAGTTATGAGTTTTTGTACCTGGACGTGGGGAAGAATGGCCGCAACTCCGATGGAGGCATCATCATGCAGACGGAGTTCTATAGGCGGCTTCAGAATGACACCCTCAACTTGCCACCTGCAGACCACAACGTGGAGGGTCTGAACTTTGTTTTCAGTGAAGATGGGGCATTTGGGCTTGGGGAACATATAATGAAGCCGTTTCCGCAACCTGACTGCTGACTAGTGTTGAGCGAACCCGGACTGTAACGTTCGGGTCCGTACCGAACTTTCGGGTGTCCGTGGCACGGACCCGGACCCGGACATTTCAAAAATCGTTCGGGTCAACTCCCACAGTAAGACTTCGGCGGATATCTTGAGGCAGACGTACTACTACGGAGGTAGCCTCAACGCCGGTAAGAAGGGGTGCAGGTCCATGTTTTTGAGTATTGAACGACTGTGATATCGTTCGTAGTGTTACGACGTCTTGGGGAATATTAATTTTATTATCCTCGGGCTCAACCCACCACCGTGTTAGGTTTGTACGAAGGGTAGTTACCGTGGGGGCGTCAAGCCTTTTAGTGTAACGACGTGCTTGACCGGTCGTTGAAGGACGGTGACGACCCCTAAACTTCCTTTGACACCTATTTTTTTTTTAACTGAAACGGTTATTTGTATTTTTACGAG
>BLSH010046167.1:460086-470148 GCA_018402905.1 Glandirana rugosa | reverse complement strand
CTTTTTGGTGGCCCAAGTTGGAGGACTTTTGCAGGGAATACGTAAATTCTTGTCCTGTCTGTATCCAGAACAAGACAGCAAGAAGCCGAGCCTGTGGCCTACTCAAACCTTTGCCCATCCCAGACAGACCCTGGCAGATGATCTCCATGGACTTTGTTGTTGAGTTACCACCTTCCGAGTGCTGTACGGCAATATTTGTGATTGTCGATCGTCTGTCCAAGATGGCTCATTTTTTACCCTTGAAGAGCACGCCCTCTGCTGTAGAGACAGCTCGAGTCTTCATTAAGGAGATTGTCAGATCACATGGAGTACCAGCAAATATCGTGTCTGACCGAGGGGTCCAGTTCACCTCCCGTTTTTGGAAAGCCCTGTGCGAGCTGTTACAGATCAAGTTGGCATTTTCCCCGGCCTATCATCCGCAGACCAACGGGCAAACAGAACGCACCAATCAAACTCTGGAACAGTACCTCCACTGTTTTACATCTTTCTCCCAGGATGATTGGGTACCCCTGCTGCCACTTGCGGAGTTTGCTTATAACAATGCCAGTCATTCGGCCACGGGGCAATCCCCGTTTTTCGCAAATTATGGCTTCAACCTGTCCTTCTTGCCTGACTTTACTCCTGAATCTGCAGTCCCAGCAGTACAGAATACAGTGGAGTTCTTGAGTCGTAATAACAAGGTCCTCCAGGAAGCAATCGCCAAGGCACAGGCGGACAACAAAAGGGCTTTTGACAAGAAGAGAAGGGGGAGCTGAAGTTGCAGCCTGGTGAGCGGGTGTGGCTTTCTACAGCAAATCTCCGATTGGCTTGTCCCTCCAAGAAGCTGACACCCAAGTTCATTGGCCCCTTTCCAGTGAAAAGGGTCATCAACGAGGTGTCTTATGAACTTTCATTACCTGACTCTTTGAAGATTCATCCGGTATTCCATGTTGCCCTGCTAAAGCCTGCTGTGACTGACCCCTTTCCGGATAGAGAGTCCAGACCACCTGAACCAGTCCTCATTGATGGAAGCGAGGAGTATGAGGTGGAGGCTATTCTGGACTGCAGGAAAAGACAAGGTCAGACCCAATTCCTGATTAAATGGAAGGGTTATGGACCAGAAGACAACTCCTGGGAACCTGAATCAAATATTCATGCAAAAAGATTGATTAAAGCCTTTTTCCAGTCTCACCCAGAGAGAAAAACATTGATCGGCATCCGGAGGCTGCCCCTTGGGGGGGCAATGTCAGGGATCTAGACGAGCTTTGCGATCGAGCACGCTTATGCGCACGCGCGCACGGATTCAAATGAAAATTCCCACAACCGTTCAGAGACGTGCACATGTACGCATGCGCAGGAATGTTGTCAGAACCCAGAATCCATCATAGCAGGAGGACTTTAGGACCCAGAATCTATCAGAGCAGGAGGGCCCTAGGACCCAGTAGCTCTGTCAGCACATCACTTGGGCCTTTATAAGGAAGTCAGACCTTGGCTTTAGTGCTGTCTGATCTGCAGCTTGTCAGTACCTGTACCTGCTTGCCGTTATCTGCTACCTGATCCGTTACCTGATTGACCCGGCTTGTTTAGACCACCCTGTCTTCTCCTACCCTGACCCGGCTTGTTTTGGATCCTGCTAACCTCTGCCTGCCTGATCTCCGTTGCCGAACCCAGCTTGCCTCTGACCATCCCCCGCATACCGATTCTGCTACTCCATTCATCTGTGATTGACCCGGCTTGCCTGACCATCCTCCTGCCTGCTTCTAAAGTCAGCTGTCTGCTGTCCTGTGCCCTGCATCTAGCTGCTGTGATTGCTGTCTGCTGCTGCTGTTCCTGTTTCCAGCTGTCTGCTGTCCGGTGTTACCAGCTCCACTCCAGCATCCAGTCTCCTGCTGTTTTCCAGAGGCACTCCTACCTCGCTGGACTCACGTGACCACTGTTCCCATTCCAGTGGGCTCTGAGTCAGAGCTGTATGAGAGGTCTCCTCCTACAAGAGACAGGCTCCACTCGCTCAGGTACGTGGTTCATTACAGAAACAAAAACCTAATTTTACACGAACGGACACTTCCAGCCGTTACTGACTTGGCGCATGCAAGTTTTGCACAATACAACTTGTTGTACCAACTGCTCTGTACACACGATACAACGGTCGTATGAGAGCTTGTTGGTACGACCAAGTTTTCTAGTCTGCTCATACAACTCCCTTGTGCGACTGTCATATGTTCGACTGTTCAAATACGAAAGATCAATTTTGCATACAACAGTCGTGAGTACGACCTGTTGTATACGACCATCGAACCATGTGTACGGGGCTTTAGAGTTGGGAGAATAGGCCAGTTCTCAAAGTCAAGATTTTCTGAAATTACAAATCCAAGTGCAATAATATCCAAGGAATTATTTAGGCTCTTGGCACTTTAGAAGACCTTGTGGTATCCTCTGTGCTGTGTTTTCCTTTGTTTTGTTTGGAGACCAGCTTACTTCAGAATAGGTAGACTGGTTGCAAATTCTCTCTAGAATAGTGAAATAGCAGAATGGTCACTCTATAACAGGAATGTTAATGAACTTGGTAGATGTTCACTGTAGTCAAGCTACGCATGTGGCTCCTGGCGAAGTGATCTTCTGGATTTAATCATAGGTTTATAGGTTGGATAATCCAGACAATAAATAGAGTCTTAAACTACTGTCAAGGTTTACTTAAGAATATTGATTCCTTGTAAGTCAATACATATATACCTATGATTAAATGTTATGCAGCATAGCTACAAACATATTTTGAGTGTAATCACAAATATATCTTTCATATAGCTTGGACCTTTTATTCTCCCTGTGGTTGTCTATTCAGTTGTCTAGACCATTATCCCATGGGTGTCAACTGTCATTACAATAATAGGCAATATCTGATGGAAACTTAACAGGTATGTAATATAACCTGTAACATAAGAACATATATGAGCAATCAATGCATTGTCGGATGCATTAAACAAAGGATTACTTTATTTTGTATGTCAATGTATACTGTTGCATGAGTTTTCACGTAATGAATACATAAGTATTTGGTTATGTATAACATTTATTGTATATATCTTTTCTTATGGACTATTTATCATTCAACCTAGATTGATGCATATAATCCTGAAGAAGCTGTTAAAAATCTGGCCAAACATGTCGAGATGAATGCATCAATTTTAACATGGAACAATTTAAATTGTTAAATTTATCAGTTTTAAGATTTGAAATGTTATTACAAAAACGTAATTTTATTGATATTGAATAAATAATGATTTTACAAGATAATGGTGTTGATTTGCACCTTTAAAGTCTCTACTTTTCTCGTGTTTTTGTAATTGACCGCATTATGCCTGTGGTAGTTTTGGCAGGACTAATATTTTGTCCTTCCCCCTTGTTTTGTATTTAGTAGTTGCAATAATTCTTCTTTTGTTTTCTTGAGATTGTAGTCCAGTTTCCTATTATCTTATTTGGTTTTCTGGTATTTTTTATGTACAGTTGGGTTGCCAACCTAGCTGGGTATTGTGTAAACTCTGTTGGAGGTTGTTTGGTTCTCTTTCCATTCCCTCTTTCTTTATACCCTTGTAGTTTGAGTTGAATTGGGTCCTATCTGAAGTCACATTGTTTGGTAAGTGGAGTTGCTGTGGCTCTTGTATAACTAATCTTGATGTTTTTGATATATTTTTACTTTCTTAGATTTTTTAAAAATTTTTGTTGCCTATGGTTTGTTCCCCAATTTTTCTCTCTTTCTGGTACCATTTGGTAGGTGACCATAATGATTTGGACATCTAAATATAGAGATACATCATACCTCAATACCTTATACTTCCATCATATTTCTCTGCGTCTCTACTGAGCAGACTTGCTATAGGCCACCCTTTTGTTTTCAATGTGGGCTGCTGCTCTGTTTTCTTTTGCCATTTGTCCCCCCAATATGTTGACCTCATGCTCCTTTACATGAGTCAGTTCAGTCAGGTTCTTTTGGCTCCCCCCCTTTTTATTTCCATTTTTCATCCTGGATAACCCTATGTTTGTTGATTAATTGTTCTATCTTTACTTTTCTATGTAATTAAAATATATATCTGTTATAATATTGGATATTATTGATAGAATAATATATTGTCTGTATTTATCAGTTATAACATTACAAAGACTGAAAAAAGAAATGGATCCCAAGGAAGCTCATTCTGGGGGAAACGTGTCGATCCAGCTATCCTTCATTGTTGTTTGACATATTGATGTTTTTATCATGTGCTTATAGCGCTGACTATATGTTTTTAGACAAACACTTTTATTTTGTAAAATAAAAAAGTATTTGGTCAATAGTAGAGTTGAGCGAACCCGGACTGTAAAGTTCGGGTCATTACCGAACTTTGGGGTGTCCAGGACCCGGACCCGGACCCAGACTTTTCAAAAAAGTCCGGGTTCGGGTCCGGGGTTCTGGTATTTTATTCCACGTGTTGAATAGCTGCCAAGGGCAGCCAATCAACAAGTGTTTCACTAGTTGTCCCTTAGAAGCCATCACAGCCATGCCTACTAATGGCATGGCTGTGATTGGCCAGTGCACCATGTGACCCAGCCTCTGTATGGGGCTGGAGTCACCGTGCTGCATGTCATATGCTCTCAGGATAGTTTAGGGAGAGGAAGCTGCTGGCTCTGTGAGGGACAGATTGCAGATATTATAGAACATCTCATCCTGTGCATTACTGAACGATCTGATTGTGGACTAGGGAGAGATACTAGTACTGCTGCTTTGAGGGACAGATTGCAGACCTCATCCTGCTGCACAGAACGATCTGACTGGACTAGGTAGAGTCTGTTGCTTTAAGGGAAAGATTATTGTTCTAAAAGCATCATCAAGTTGTACAGGGAAAGGTTCCAGCTGTTGCTTTAAGGGAAAGATCATTGTTCTAAAATCATCTCCAAAGTGTATAGGAAAAGTGCATTGCAGCTGCATAGAGCCATATTATTGTTCTAAAATTTAGAACAATAATATGGCTCTATGCGGCTGGAAGAACAGTAATATGGCTCTATGCGGCTGCAATACACTTTTCCTATACACTACGGAGATGATTTTAGAACAGTAATATGGCTCTTTGCTGCTGAAATACACTTTTCCTATATACTTTGGAGATGATTTTAGAACAGTAATATGGCTCTTTGCGGCTGCAATACACTTTTCCTATATACTTTGGAGATGATTTTAGAACAGTAATATGGCTCTATGCGGCTGCAATACACTTTTCCTATATACTTTGGAGATGATTTTATAACAATAATATGGCTCTTTGCGGGTGCAATACACTTTTCCTATACACTTTGGAGATGGTTTTAGAATCTAAAATCATCTCCTAGTTCTATAGGGAGAGGTTCCTACTGTTGCTTAAAGGGACAGATTATTGTTTCTTGCACAAAATTAAAAAGTGCATCTACATTGCTGGTTTAAGAAAAAACAAACAAAAAAATCCAAAAATAAAAAAAACAGCGTTGGCTACCTCCTCCACCGCCACTTTCACCGCCTCCACAACCTCCAACTCCACATCCCCCTCCATTTTTGATTTTTTTATGTGATTTTAGGTTAAACATTATTTTAAGTTATTTCCCTATCCCCATTTCTTTGTAGGGCACTTGTCTGACCCTTACCCCAATTTTCCTTCCTTTTGCAGACCTCTAGGACTTGCAAGGACTTTGTTACAGCCATTTTTGTGCCTAAAAGTTCAGGACTTCCAGAGGTTCGATCAACTCTAGTCATTAGTTGTATTATTAGGCTCTTTAAAATCTGTCCCCTAATCTCTCTAATGGAGAGACATTGGGGCATTCTTTTCCCAGCCCTGTTTACTACTTATGGACTGTGCCTGTCTTCTTAACAAGCCCCCCCCACCCAATACTCATTAATATGAGCTACCTGTCCATCACAGTTAGCATAATGGTTGTAATTGTTTAAGGGATTTTACATGTCTTTATATGTATTTACAGAAAATATGGATATGTCTGGTAATGTAACATTACCTATAGTAAATCATCCCCTTGCTCCCCTTTCAGACACAAAGCATGTAAAAACAAATGCATAAATCTCCAGTAAATAGATTGAATCAGCTTTAATAAGCAGCTTAAATAAAAATGTATGGTTCCTCTAGAATATGGGTGCCCAACCGCTGGTCCGTGGGCCACACATGTGCCATCATTGTGCAGAACAGAGCCCGCACCACAGGAAGCATGCGGCTGCAATAGAGAGCAGAGCTGATGCTTCCTGTATTGCTCCCATCACAGACGGAGTGCATTTGGTATCACTCTACCTATGACAGGGGCCCGCGCTATACAGGAAGCATCAGCTCTGCTCTCTACTGCAACCGCATGCTTCCTGTAGTGCGGGCTCTGCTTTGCACAATGATATTCGGGGATAGCGGGTCGGAAACCCATGATCTGGTGGTGGGCCACATCAGAGGGGGTGATCAGTGAGTATCAACTCTCTTCTCCATACTCGGCAGTCTATCCACCATTGTAGCCACCACTGTACCGCCAATGTACCCACCACTGTACCAGCCACTGTACCCACCACTGTAACTGCCAGTGTACCCACCACTGTACCTGCCAGTGTACCCACCACTGTACCTGCCACTGTACCCACCACTGTACCAGCCAGTATACCCACCACTGTACCTGCCACTGTACCAGACAGTGTACCCACCAGTGTACATGCCATTGTACCAGCCAGTGTACCCACCAGTGTACCTACCAGTTTACCCACCACTGTACGAGCCAGTGCACCCACCACTGTACCAGCCAGTGTACCCACCACTATATCAGCTAGTGTACTCGCCAGTGACCCTGCCAGCAGTACCACCAGTGATACCCCCCAGCAGTACCAAACAGCAGTACCTGCCAGTGATAACCACCAGTGATACCTGCCAGCAGTACCCACCAGTGTTACCTGCCAGCAGTACCCACCAGTGATATCCCGCAGCAGTACCCACCAGTGATACCTGCCAGCTGCTGCAGGATATATTTCAGGATGGAGAGAGGGCAAGGGGTAGTAAATATGTCATCCACTCTTTTTTTTGTGATTGTGAGTAAACAGTGGGTAAACATCCAATGGGTATTGGTCATGCAGAAAATTATTATTCTGTTTGTTCATTATGCTATTAAAAAAAAAAAGACATTCGGGAACCATTTCATTTCATTGTGGCCCTCGACCGGTTACCAAGTCACTTAAGCGGCCCTCACTCTTCAAAAGGCTGGGCACTGCTGCTCTAGAAGATATTATAAAATCAGTTTAGTCATATAATGTTCCAGGTGGCCCACTCATTTCTTGTAATACAACATACACATTCATGGATATATAAATAGGTGTAAACCATTTTAGGGCAAGGTAGAGTATATAAATGAAATTAGGTTGGTGTAGTCTGATGTTTTTTTATATTCTATTAGCTAAAATCCTGTGTGGCCTAATTTCTTGGATATCAGAATATAATGTTAATCTTCTTGTTTTACCCTGCTTTGTCTGTAGGTATAGCTTAAAAGAATGATGTGAAATGTGACTTAAAAGTTTTACGCTATGCGTGAAAACAGTTTCCTTGGGGATGGGCACTGCCCTGGGGAATATTTACCAAAGATTTTTTTTAAATTGGATCAGTGATATTTTACATGCTTAAAATGAATATTAAAAATGCTCAATTCCTTAAAATAAGATACTTGGGGTGCCCTAACCCTGCCTGTTTTTAAGAAGCTCACAATGAATGTAATTTGCTGGCAATTTAAATAGTATCACTTTTTTCTTTGCAGTGTCACTTTTTCTGTAGCACATCCTGTGGCAAGAAAAAAATTCTATAAAGTCCTCCCTAAAATGCAGCAGCACTGATATTTACAAAGTAAAGAAGTGTTTTCAATCGCCAGCAAATGACAGTTCCCTGTTGTCTTTTTTCAAAGGCACAGAAATGCCTTCAAAGGACGTATCACGTGTCATGTATTTGGGGAGGCCTTTGGAGAGGTCTGTGTGTTATTTTCCTTGTTCAAAGGTTTTTATTCATGAGAAAAAGCAAGAACATACAAACAGGTGTAGACATTATTATACAGGTGGAGAAGCAACCAAAAGACACGGGCAGTGCTGGGACAAGCCTCTAGTGTCTGTGTCCGACTAAGCCGCGTGGCAGATATTAACATGTGAAACGACCGGTACAGTAGCATTAAGGCACATGGTATTGACAGATAAAAGTTTCAAAAGACATTTCAATAAGGAGTACATTGGATGCAAAATGCAGTAGCATTCCTATTGGACATATTTGTGTGATACATTGTCTGTTGGTTACTCAGACCAGGGAGTTTAGGCTTGGAGTGCATGAGCATAATAAACTGGTCTATCTCGTGCACTGTTGCAAGCGTGCTCACCTGCTAGTACAATTGATCAGGGCACTCGTGAATTAGGAGGGGGAAGAGGGGGGAAAGATGGAAGGGAATCAGAAAGAGGGGTGGGGTGAATCAGAGGAAAGGGATAGAGGAGGTAGAGTAGGATCAGGAGGTCAAGAGAGAAGATTGAGAAAGGAGATTTCCTTGCCAGGAGACCATTGGTAGATTAGTAGCTTATAGACTGATGCATGACTAAAAGAAGGGTTTCTAATATTATGGATTTAGAAGGGTGGCATCAAAATCAGCTGGGAATTGATGTTTCAGCCACGGGGACCAGATGCGCTCAAATTTATGTATGGTATTCAGGGCAATTGCTTCAATTTTAGCATGGATCATGGCTGTGGATATTCTATGTTTGGTTTCAGCAACTAACAGATGGGGAGTTTTCCAAGCTTTAGCTATTGTCTGTTTAGCTGCTGTGGTGATCTGTAATAGTAATTTAAATTTATATTTGCTGAGGTCAGGGGGTTTCTTGTTTAAAAGTGCCGTTTCTGGAGTAGGGTCTAGAGTTGTTTCGGTAGTTTTAGAGATCATCTTAAAGATTTCAACCCAAAATTTAGAGACCACAACACACGTCCACCATATATGTAGGTGGGTGCCTCGATCTACACAGCCTCGGAAGCAAACGGGGGAGCTATTCTTGCTAAATTTTGAGATGCGGGAAGGTACCAGGTACCATCTGAGCATGACTTTGTTGTTAGCCTCTAAGGCTATGATGTTTTGTGTGGCTGATTTGGTATGGAACCAAATGTCTGTCCAGTCTTCAGGGTCAAGAGTAAGTCCTAGCTCATCGGTCCATTTGGTTACATAGGAAGGGGGGGTGTCGGGTGTTGGATTAATAAGGAGATTGTATAGAGAAGAGAGTAAGCCTCTCATGTGTGGGTCTTCATGGCAGGCTCGTTCAAAAATGGACATCTGTGTGTGCGGGGTGTCTGTTCTGGAGTACGGGGCAAAAAAGTGTTTTAGTTGCAGATATCGAAAGATTTCAGAGTGGGGTAGGTTGTGTGCTTCCTGTAACGATGGGAAGGATTTAAAGGTAGTGGGGGCATAGAGAGAGTAGGCTCGTATCAAACCAGCGTCCATCCATTTTTGAAAGGAGGCGGGGGAGATCCAGGCTGGATAAAAGGCTGGGTTGCGGAAGAACGATTGGAGAGGATTATGGGGGGACTGGAGCTTGTATTTAAATTTAGACTACCTGAGAACCAGCGTGGATGGAGAGAGGACCAACCCTGCTTAGTGTCATCATTTTTACCAGTAGGAGGGGTTTTAGGAAATAAACAAGTCTCAGGAAGGGTGCTATCAGGGTCGGATGAAGGAGGCTTAGGACGTCGCCGCTTGGAAGTTTAAATATACCCCGCCCTTCTTTGGGGCTTAGGGATCTTGTCATTACGTGGATGGATTTTGTTCACCCCCAGACTCGCATGGCGTGAATTGATTTATAATGGTTCGACGGGTTTAACGCTAGAATAGGTTCATGGTACGGTGGTTCCTCCAGGGGGACACCCAGAGTAATCTTCGTCATCTATTGCTGGGAGAGAGTTACCGGTTGGATAATACCTATGGGCGGTTTCTGGCGTTTTTACAGGGATTGGGTCAGTGATTTGTGAGAGATGCGGAGACCCTACATGAATTTAAATTTATGTTCGAGGTCAGGGGGGTATTAGGAGAGGTTAGCAA
>BLSH010046167.1:416855-455998 GCA_018402905.1 Glandirana rugosa | reverse complement strand
AGCTTCACTATAATGTCCCGAGGTGGGCCTTCTTTTTTGCGAGGGGTCAGGGCTCTATGGACTCTGTCCATCTCCAGGCGTTCAATGGGGATGCTGTGGGCCAGTTCTTGGAAGAGGGCAGTGATAGTTGATTGGAGATCTATTATGGTTTCTGGCAGTCCCCTGATGCGAACATTTGATCTCCTGGCCCTGTTCTCTTGGTCCTCTATTTGCGCTTGTAGGGCAGCATTAGCTTCTCTAAGTGCTTCCAATTCATCATCATGGTTTGAGATATGTGCTTCAAGCTCATCTGCTCTGATTTCTAGTTCAGAGGTGCGGTGGCCTATTTCTCTGATCTCCCTGGACAGCTTCTCTGTAATTTGGTCTGAGGTGTGCTGCAGAGCTTTTGTCAGCATCTGTTCAAATTGCTGCATGAGCTGTCCTTCAGGGGAGCGTTCTCTCAGGGCAGAGAGGGGGGTGATCAGAGATTCAGGGTCAGACTCACCCTCGTCTGGATGAGGTAAGGGCTTCTTATGATGGCTCTTCGGTGCCTTCGGTGTCCTCATGGAGCCAGTACTGCTGCGTGGGGAAGCTGGCGTCGCCATCTTGGACGCGGCCCGGACTAGAATGTCTCGGATGGATTTGTTCCGTGGCCTGTGGCGGGAGCTCCCCGCTACCATATTATGGTGCTTGGGTGTTCAGGGTGTCCCGGGGCTGGCGGCTGTGGTGTTCAGCGGCGGCTAGACAGCGTGAGGCTGGGTGTAAGGCCCGAGGTCGTGCGGAGCTCTAGAAGGAGACGTCCATTGCCGTGAGCTCCGCGCATGCGCCTCCCGCCTGTGTGTTATTTTGTACTGAAATGTAATTTCCTGGCAATTTAAACTGTATAATTCATTTTTTTAAACTCTTGTATGGATTTTAAAAGGGTCCCGCATGCAAGAAAAATGCATGGGGTCTCCCAGAAAATCCATACCAAAGTTAAAGGCTCTGGTATGCATTTTGGGAGGTGGATTCCCATGTAAAAAAAGCATGGGGTTTCCGCTAAAAATCCCCACCAGATCCTTAATCTGTGCATGTAACCTGACTGGCCTTGAAAGAGGTGGATAAGTGTTTTAAAGCCCTCCCACCAGCCATTATCTCCCTAGATTACCCAGAGAAGCACACAGACCTAGTGATGATGTCACTGGGTCTAAAACAAGGTATAGTATTGTAGGAGTTGCTTAATAATTTTATTAGCATGTTGATATTGATGGGGAAAACAGGAACTATGGAAGGCAAAATGTAAGCAGAGCTCCAATAGCATATGCTTATTCATTTCCTCGCTGTCTTCCTCAAATCTCCTAATAACTGACAGCAACCTAGGAAACTGCTGCTTCTCTTCTGAGCTCCTATCATGTATGTAAAGTGAGGCCCTGCTATGCTAATTTACAGCTGTTGATCATCAATCAAAAAAGCCACAACATGTGAATTGCCATCCTGCACTGACATTTTTCCCACTTTCTGTGACTGAGAAACTTTTCTGCAAAAATAGAATAACGTTTAAAACCAATAAATATATTTTTGAAATAAACACCAATATGGGTGTGCAGTTCTCATATTAGTGCATGTACTAAGTCTATGAACAACTTTTACTGAACCAATGTGATACTAGAGTTCAGTGTGGGCATTGAACAAATAGGTTGGTCAGATCTGTCTGTTGACAAATGTGTTTAAAAAAGGGCCTCTTTTGTGAGATACTGAGTTAGATGATTCATTCATTAGAAGTATGAACACAATTAGACATTTTCAAACTTTATTTAATCTTTACAATTTGGCCTTATGTCCACACAGTGAGCATCAGATTTTTTTTGGTGTTACGGTACCTTTCAGATATGTGACCTATTTTTCAATCGCCAAAATGCATTGATATGATTGTCAGATGCATTGCATTGCTCTTTTGAAGACTTTTTATAACTGACTTCATGCAAGACACAGAAGCTTTTCTGGTGCACTGCACTAGGGCATTGGTGTGCATGAATGTTTTAAAGACAGCAGTTTCTCTGGTGTTAATTCATTTTGATTGCACTGGAAAAAGAGCATTTAAATACATCAAGAATCAGCAAGCATGATTTGTTTATTTGAAGAAAATCAGGTGATCTTTTAGAAAAAAAGGCTTTATTGATGATGGAAATGCTATTTTCAACTCCATTGAGCAACCATTTGAAATACATCTAGTGTCTTTCTTTTTATTGTAAAACAGCTTTCATCTTATCTTTATTGTTCCATTAAATTAAATCATTCTACTAATAAAGTTTACCAGAACCTCTGAGTTTTGTTCTTTTCAGTTTTACAAACGCATTTTTAAGGCTACAGAAATCACTATTTAACACCAGCAATCTTATAACAGATGTGCTTTCAAAGATAAAGAGCTTTATAGCAAATACTTTTAATATATCCAAGGATTAGTTTGCTTTCAGTTTGCATTATACTGTGCATGCTGAATTATTTGGAGACTAGAGTGTTAGCTAAAGAACATGTTGATCTATATTACATCCCTCCTGGAAAAGGTCATTTTATATCTCAACAAATCTTTAAAACATAGAATTTACTAAAGGATAGAAAGATCTTGCACATTTTCCAAAATATACTATGTAACCTTGGAATATATACTATGTAACCTTGGAATGGAAGAGGATTATGTTGTCTTTTAATACAAAGTAACATAATACAATGCAAGTCAATTTATTTTAAATATCTAACTCAAGCACTTGTAAGTAGGGTAAACTTCTGTATAGGTATCACCAATAGGAATGATCTAAGGCTACATGTACACTGGCCACTAGAGTTGGGCCAAGCACCCCCCGGTTCAGTTAGCCCCAGAACTCTCAAACATTGCAAAAATTTGGACCCAAACCCCATTGAAGTCTATGGGACCCGAATTTGAAAAATAAATAGTCCCCATTTTGAAGGCTTATAGGCAAGTTATTGTCATAAAAAGGCCTGGGATTTTGAAGATGCTTGAAGTGAAACAATAAAAATGAAAAATTCCTTTAAATATAGTGCCTGGGAGGTCCCCTTAGACTGTCTGTTGTGGGCGATTAGCTTCAAGTGGAGAGGTTCTCAAACATGTAATCCAGCTGTATGTCAGGTTAAGGCTTACTGCCCATGTTTATTCATTCAGCCATTAAAGGATAACAGAAAGGCTTCCCTCGCAGGGGTAGAAAACAATCCCAAAACAAAAGTTCATTACATGAATAAAAGCCTCCTGGCTACCAGATAGACCTCACTGGGTCTGCTTCAGTCCTGCAGGCATGTTCACTCATGGCCTGCTCCTTCTCCCTCACCACCACCACTGATTACACCCAGGTCAGGCAAAATTATACCCCAGATGGGGAGCAAGGTGTGACCAATACTTAACCCCTTGTTGCCTACACACCTCTCCCTGCCACCCTTTTACCTTAAGGATCTCAAGATTCTATGTGGCAGATATACTCCATCAACAACTGACATGGGCTGTTTGTCACATACCTCCCACCTCTGTTTGAACCCGTGGGTTCAAACACCAGCTATTAAATAGTGTGTTCTAGAAAGGGCATCTGCATTATTGTGGTTACAACCAGCCCTGTGCTCCACATTAAATGAAAAATCTAGGAGGGCCAGGAAGCAACGGGTAACCCTTGCATTATGATCCTTAGCCTGGGTCATCCATTTCAAGGGAACATGGTCTGTTATCAGTCGAAAATGGCGCACAAGTAGTACTTTAGAGCCTCTAAGGCCCACTTAATGGCCAAGCACTCTTGCTCTATAATACTGTAATTTCCCTCTGCCGGGGTCAGCTTCTGACTCAAGTAGACCATCGGGTGTTCTTCTCTGCATACCAGCTACTACGAAAACAGCTCCCAGACCTATAGTGGAGGCATCGGTCTGGACTACAAACTCCTTGCTAGAGTCTGGGGCCACCAACACAGGCTTGTTACATAGCGCCTCCTTCAGGCTTTGGAAAGCTGCTTCAGCCTCAGGATTCCATTTAATTGCCACAGAGGTGCTTTTTCCCTTGGTGAGGTCAGTTAAGGGGGCTGCCAGTGTGGCAAAGTTTGGGATGAACCTTTGATAATACCCAATCATGCCTAGGAAGGTTCTCACTTGTTTCTTGGTGGCAGGGGCAGGCCAGTCTTTAATGGCTTCTACCTTATGGACTTATTTGATTAGGCCCCGCCCAATGGTGTATCCCAGATACCCGGCCTCTTCTAACCCTATGGCACATTTCTTTGGGTTTGTGTTTAAGCCAGCGTTTCTGATGGAGTTTATGACAGCCTGGACTTTGGGTAGATGACTTTCCCAATCTGTGCTCCAAATAACTACATCATTCAGAAAGGCTGCAGAATAACACTGATGCGGCCTAAGGATCTCATCCATCATCTGCTGGAATGTAGTGGGAGCTCCATTTAACCCAAAGGGCATCCACACATACTGCCATAACCCCTCAGGTGTTGCAAAAGGGGTTTTATCTAATGCTTCCTCTGTCAGAGGAACCTGCCAATACCCTCTAGTGAGATCGAGAGTGGTTATATACCTGGCGGGCCCAACTTCTCCACTAATTCATCAACCTGGGGCATGGGATATGTATCAAACTTTGACACCTCATTCAGTTTCTGGAAGTCATTGCAAACTCTTAAGGACCCATCTGGTTTGGGAACCAACAAAAAAAGAAAAAAGGAAATACCGAAGGGGGGAAGAGGAAGAAACCCCATCAGAAAAAAGCGGTCATTGGAACACAATTAGTGAAAAAGTATGAAAATATGTTTATTAATAGTGGACAAGCAATACAAAAACACATGGGATCAGGGAATGGACTTTAACCAAAATATAAAACCAATTTAAAAGACAACGTTGTCTTGGACAGGGAGGGGGATGGCAGCTGCTCAAACATCTCCACACATACACCAGACACACTAATTCACAGGTGACCACATAACAGTCCCATGGAACTGCTAACATGAAATGCTATCCAGGTGGCTGGATGTAGCAGAGCTGGAGAAGGTAGGAAGTGAAAAAGGTGGAACAAGTCACTGAAGTGGTGATGCTTAGGGCATACAAGTGGAACAAAAAGTATCAGTCCCGTATAATAATGGTGCAGCGCTCCAGTGGCAGAGGGGCAATTATGGCCTATGATAGTCCCCACAGGGCAGGATGATATACTGAAAGTACATATCATGTGAAGTAAAGCATAAACACTCTCACCAATTCGGCCCATCGTGGCTAACCCATAAGTCCATAGGCAGTGGGAAGAGGAGGAGAAGGGAGGACAGGCAACCTTCTCAATGGTCCCTTCTCAATAATCACTCCCAGCGTTCGTTCCCCATGCATGCCACTTCCATCACTGCAAGCATGGCGCTGACTTGACTTGGTAAAGGAGGCAGCCTCACCATCCGAAAGTTACTTCCGAACGTTGCTTCCCGGAGATCCCGCAATGAGAATGGCCACAAGCAGTGACTAGCAGTGGTAGGGCTCCACAGTACAAGCAACATGGACACGAACGGTCTTCAGTGCATCACTTCCGCCCTTCCAGGATGGCCCCTCCCACGTCACATGATTGATGACGCACCGCTGACGCGTTTCATTGGCTTATCGCCAATTTTCCTCAAAAAAGAGATTGAGAAAGTTCAGAGGAACCTGAAAAGTCACAAGCAGGATAAATTTAAACAAAACTTGACTGACTGGGAGAACGGAGAACCATTCAATTTAGATAGAGAGAGAGGCAGGAGTAAATCTAGGAGGTCCCGGAATAGACGGAGGAATACATCCAGAAAATACTATTCCTCTACTGATAGCGATATAGAAGTTGAGAAATCTGTAGCTTTTTTAGAGGAGGTAGAGATAGAGGATTTGGATCCAGATCCAAAGAAGGTGGGGACATCCAAAACCAAAGGAAGTGAGGGAAAAAGAAACACAGACGTAAAAGGAAAAGGAAAGGAGGAAACCAGGGTATGGCAAGGTGGGAGATTGAGGAACCAGCAGAGACATTAGAAATAAATACATCAGGAGATACTAAGCAAGATATGAAAGTGGTTAACCTATCCAATTTTCCCTTGAGAGATACTCATATCCAGGTCCTCAAAAGAGGACTGTCCTTCTCACCCTCATCTGCCATGAACAAATTTGATGTTTTCAAGGACATTAGTATGTTCCTACGGAAAATTGTATTTAGACTATGGCATAACCAACCTAAAAAAGGAGGGGGAGCTAAGGTTGATGAGGATGAGGAGGAGGCCCTGGAAATTCTTACTTCATTGTTGAATGAGAACTTTGGGGATGAATCGGATGAGGAAGAATCACAACCAATAACACGTGATGCTGGGTTACAGATTAGATCTACCAAAATGCCCCCGTTATCAAGACACAAAAGATTACAGCTCTTTCTGGACTTAGTCCAGAAGGACTTGGAGGGGGTAAATTGGAACTGGCGAGGTAGTGACAATCTATCTAAAGATGAACGTAAGGCTTTAAAAGAATTGGAAGAAGCCCCTGGTTTGGTCATTAAAAAGAGCGACAAGGGCGGCAACGTAGTCTTAATGAGTGAAAGACTTTATGAAGATGAAATCTTTCAACAATTAAGAGATAGTAAAACTTAGAGAGACTCAGAGAGAACAGGTTTCTGCCCATTGTCTGCGCCCTTAACCATAAAATAACTATGGGTAAGGAAGCAGGTCTTATTTCCAAGAGGGAAGCGGACTATTTGAAAGTGGATCACTTCAATACCCCCACCATGTACATACTTCCTAAACTCCACAAATTCCTGACCCAACCACCCGGCAGACCTATTATGTCTGCTGTAAAAGGCCCTTTCGAAAAAGTAGGTAAATATGTAGACTCCCTAATAAAGGGCCTTGTCAACAAACTCCCCTCCTTCGTCAGAGATACGAGGGATGTCCTTCTTAAGCTTCTCTCCATACAGGTCCCAGTGGGGGCCAGACTTGTGGGGATAGACGTGGAGAGTCTCTACACATCTATCCCACATGCATGGGGAATTAGAGCGGTTTCTCAATTTCTGGAAGGTGAATATCCGAATCTGGCGGCCCAGAATGAGTTTATCTGTGAGCTTCTGGACTTTATGCTACAGAATAACTGTTTTCAATACCTTGGGGTCAACTACCGTCAGGTCCGAGGCACTAGTATGGGAGCTCCGTGGGCCCCTGCATATGCATGTCTGTATCTGGGCCTGTGGGAGCAGGAGGTGGTGTACCAATCCTCTATGTACCTCAGCCACTGTCGGGTGTGGCTGAGGTACATAGATGACGTGCTCATGGTGTGGGCGGGGACAGAGGACCAGCTGGTCCAATTCATGAATGAGCTTAATAATAACCAGAGGAATATTGTCCTCACCTACTCACACGATGAAAGTATACTAGCCTTCTTAGATTTACAGCTAACCATCAAAGAGGGACATATCATGACCCAATCATTTACGAAGGACATGGCGGCCAATACCCTCCTGCATGCCCAGAGCAATCACCCTAGGCCCCTTATCCATGGGATTCCAACTGGTTAGTTCCTAAGAATTAGGAGGAATTGCTCTGATGAATTTGAGTTTAGGGAGGAGGCAGGGGAAATGTATCAAAGGTTTAGGGAAAGAGGGTATCCTCATAAACCATTGAAGATAGCTAGAAAGAGGGCTGCGCTGCAAAAATGCAGTGCGACCTCCTAGGTAACCTAGAACGAGAGCCCCCTAACAATGATCAATACCCTAGGATAGTAACCGAATTTGGTGCCCAATGGAAGGAGGTAGGTAACGTTGTTGAGAAACATTGGTCAGTTTTGACCCTGTCACCTTCCATTGCAGAGATAGTTGGGCCTAGACCCCTATTGATTGCTAGGAGAGCTAGAAATTTGAACAACATACTTGTTCATTCTGAATACTCAAGATCACCCAATAAAAGCAACTGGTTGGCAGAACATAAACCGACATTGGGAATGTACTCATGTGGACATTGCCACATCTGCAAGTATGTACACAAAACTAAGGAATTCTTTAACTCTGATGGGACAAAAAGGTTTGAGATAAAACAATTTAACAACTGTTCAACAACGAGGTTAATTTATATGCTAACGTGCCCCTGTAATAAATACTATATAGGGAAGACCAAAAGAGCTTTACGCGTCAGAATAGGCGAGCATATATCAAGTATTAAAAAGAAAGACAACGATCGACCAATCTCATTACATTTTGCTCAATTTCACAACAAGGATCCAAAAGGCCTTCTGGCTAAGGGGATCTATGCTCTGGACTTGCCCCCCACGGAGGAGTGACTATGACCGGATCCTCTTGCACAAGAAAAAGATGTGGGTGTACAACCTGGGGACTCTAAACCCACGTGGCCTCAATACTGACTGTAGTCTGCAACCTTTTCTAGAGAAGTAGTGTTCTAGCCCCACCCCCCCTGTTTATGGAGGGGAGCTACTGGGTTACCATTACTCTTTAAATACATGTTTAGGCCCTACGATGATGGTGTGTTTGGCTAGTTTTGGATTATGGCTCTCCTATGTAACATGAGCTAGAATGACCAAATACTAGAGGAAAACTAATCTGGGTGAAAGTGAATCCGGATTGACTACTGCCCCAGGCCTAATGACAAGGTTGATATTAGGACCTTCAGGCCATATTCTCCATAAAAAACTTTGCTGCTGCTCAGGGGAGGGCTGGCAGCTGTAGGCCTGGGGGGCAAGTCCAGTCAAGTGGCCCATTGAACCACCAAGTAAGCCTAGCGGGATCCATGGTAGGGCCGGCCCTGGGCGCCCCCCCTTTGCCTGCACTTAGTTGGTGGCTGTGCCCCAGGGCCCTATTTCCTTCCTCCACAAGAAAAAAAAAGTGTGAGCAGGCAGCAGCCATCGGCCATTTTTAAATGTAAGTTAGGGTGGCCTGGGGGGCAATTGCCACCCTACCCCCTGGGCCAGCCCTCCCCTGCTGCTGCTTCAGTCTGTTGGTGATTCTTTATTTTTATTTTTATGGTTCTCTGTGTGATGAATGCTAGTGAATGAGAGGTTTTTGTTGAGACTGACATCTGGGGCTATTTGCATTCATTACATATTGATTATTTGACTATGGATTGTCTATACGATGTTTATGTACGAGTGACATCCAGTGGTCATTTGAGATAATTACATCTAATTTGCTAACTGAATAAATAGCCCTGGTCTCCAACTTCTCCCTAGCTCTGAGGAAATTATCGATTAGCAGTGATGCACTGAAGACCGTTCGTGTCCATGTTGCTTGTGCTGTGGAGCCCTACCACTGCTAGTCACTGCTTGTGGCCATTCTCATTGCGGGATCTCCGGGAAGCAACGTTGGGAAGTAACGTTCGGATGGTGAGGCTGTCTCCTTTACCAAGTCAAGTCAGCGCCATGCTTGCAGTGACGGAAGTGGCGTGCATGGGGAACGAACGCTGGGAGTGATTATTGAGAAGGGACCATTGAGAAGGTTGCCTGTCCTCCCTTCTCCTCCTCTCCCCACTGCCTATGGACTTATGGGATATCCACGATGGGTCGAATTGGTGAGAGTGTTTATGCTTTACTTCACATGATATGTACTTTCAGTATATCATCCTGCCCTGTGGGGACTATCATAGGCCATAATTGCCCCTCCGCCACTGGAGCGCTGCACCATTATTATACGGGACTGACACTTTTTGTTCCACTTGTATGCCCTAAGCATCACCACTTCAGTGACTTGTTCCACCCTTTTCCCTTCCTACCTTCTCCAGCTCCGCTACATCCAGCCACCTGGATAGCACTGATCTGTTCCATGGGACTGTTATGTGGTCACCTGTGAATTAGTGTGTCTGGTGTATGTGTGGAGATGTTTGAGCAGCTGCCATCCCCCTCCCTGTCCAAGACAACGTTATCTTTTAAATTGGTTTTATATTTTTGGTTAAAGTCCATTCCCTGATCCCATGTGTTTTTTTATTGCTTGCCCACTATTAATAAACACATTTTCATATGTTTTTACTAATTGTGTTCCAATGACCGCTTTTTTCTGATGGGGTTTCTTCCTCTTCCCCCCTTCGGTATTTCCTTTTTTTATTTTTATGTATTGGTCATTGGACTGCACTGTGGTGGCCTGTTTCACCCAGTGATTTAGTGTGTGTTTTTTTATTGTTACCATGTATAAAAGGATATGATGTACATCAAAATTCAAAACAGTAACTCGTAGAGCAAATAAAAATACAGTCTCATTAAGGCCCCTTTCACACAGGCCAGACTCCGGCACTGGCTCCGCCTGCTCAGTGGGGTATACATCCGCTAATCCCTGTTGACCAGGTGGATAACAGGTCTGTGCCGCTCTGCTAATACGAAGTGGATATGGACACAGCCTGCTGTTCTCTATGGAGTGGTAAGATGGAAACGGACCTAATGTCCATTTGTACAGGAGCCTAAGTGAGTCATACAAACATGAAGTGTGCATCTGAGGCAATTAACAAGGTTAGTAAGCCTGTACAAAAGGAAAAGATTAGATAAGAAAGCACAATTGTTTGGGACAAAATAAAGGGAGGGAAGACCAATCTTGGAACAGCCCCATATTTTATGAAATTGTGCTAAAGTATTGCATGATAAAGCTGTAAGATTCTCCATTCTCCCAATGTCTGAAATTATATTTAACTGGAAGGGTAAATCTGTTTCCTGACACAAGCACGACAGCATATAGGTATGGGCTGGCTCCGCACCCACGCCCAGTTCCAGGATCCGGTTACACTATAAAGTCAAACACCTCCCACCAGGCACCATTCTCCTTTTTTCCTCACTGCTCAGCTGGTTACACTGATGCCGAAAGGCACAAATTTTTCTTTTTCCCTCACCTTGCCAGATTCATCTGGCCAACCACCCAGGTTCAGCCTCTCCTGTTAGCGACGCTCCCCACAGTACAGGGGGTAAATCTTCCTAGATGGGGGAGGCCCCCCCCCATGTTCCAGGGATTGGGGGGGGTGGTAGGCGGCTGGTCTCTAAGGATTGCTTCCTCATCATGTCTCCATGGATGGACTTTCAGTGGACTTCCTGTCGGCCATAAGGCATGGAGTTGGTAAGGCACCACATGGTGCACAAATCGATATTATGCAGCTACAGTTATGTGATTAGAAGTCTGCAGGTAGATGCGATTAACCTGCACCTCTAAGCAGAGATCACAAGGTGAAGACTGCTGTTTGGCCATGGTGTCAGTTTAGGCTGTGGTTGTGTCTGCAGGACTGCTAATGATTAGGCTGATAACAGGTGTTGCTGTGCTGTGCTGAGCTGAATCTTTTCCATGAACTGAGCAAGGCTTGTCTCTGTAGGCTCCATGCAATGTGTTTATGATCTAATGATTGGTGTGATAATATCCTCTACAGTACATTGTCTAAGGTAGGTAAGCTACTAGTGCCAATTGTATGGGGTCTGTTAACCCTTCCTGCTTTCCATTGTGACTTATAAATGATGCAGCAGAACCATTAACTGACATATGTACTGACAGCTATTGCTTACATGTTAGTTTTATGCACAGATCCTGTGTTTGTTAGCATCAATTCATGTCACTTTGACTTGAAATGCCTTTACACCTCACCTACAATTTCAGGGAGGTCTATTTGCTGCTGGTAGTCAGAGACTCCTGGGGTGCTGCGACTGGCTGCAACTAGCTGGCTGCGGGCTCTGGGGCCTCAATTCTGGGGGCAGATGGTATCCTCCATAGGGGTGTATGACGTTCTGACTCTGCAAGGGGTTGCAGGGGAGTATGTGGTCTGGGGCTACTTAGGGGCCTAAAGTCGCATCACCCTGAACGCAACAGATCGCATTTGATCTGGGAGACTAAGCAGGGTCGGACCTGGTTAATGACTGGATGTGAGACTGCCTGGAGATGCCAGGAGTTGTAGGATACACTGCAGGTGGATATGCGATTAAGTTAACTGGTAGAAGTTTCTGTTGGAATGAACAATACTTCCAGAGATTATACCACTAGTATTTTAGCTCAGGGGTGAACCAGAGACGATCAGCTTACATAGAGACGAGCCATGTTCACTAAGGTGAGGGCAGGTAAGTACATCTGGAAAAAAAAAAAAGAGTGCACAATATGGGCATATGGGTTGCAAAGCTCACCAGCCCTCAAAACCAGCATCGCTGCCGAGAGGGGGAAAAGCAACCTGATCCTTCAACAGAGACAGGCCCTCTTTAGCCTAAAGGAGTCGCTATGGAGTTAACTGCCAGGAGAGGCAGACAAAGTAGAAACTCACTGCAAATCATCGTAGCGACATTGGGATTGTGGTGGCTGTGCAGCCGCAAAGATGCGATGCCAAGTTGCAGGCCAGAGATGGCAGAAAATGGGGCAGAGACTGCGAAGATCTAAAGTCTCCAACGGTCCAGAGGTAGGTGTGCTTAAAGGGGACCTCTACCTCAAAACAGTTGGCTAGGGAGTCTTGATCAGACTAGCCAGTGAGGCAAGCCTCATAAACCGGAGGTAACGCTGTAATCTCTGTTCACCAAACCTCAGGTACTAAGCCAATCAAACAACCAAAAGCTGTTAAAGGGTACCTCTACCTCAAAGAGGTCGGTCTAGGAGTTTCCACCAGAAGAACCAGGGGTGACGTCTGCCTACAGAATAAATATCCTTTGCAGGGGCTCAGGAACAGTGACCGAATGTGAATGAGGAAAACTTATACTACTATTGAGTAGCACGTGGCGGTCATCTGTTAAAATCATTTCAGTAGCCTGGGTCCCAAGAGCAGAAGAAGGTGGCCATTGAGGCAATTCAGCCACGGTGGAGGCAGAATGGTATACCGTTAGCTGCTAGTCCAAGCAGGTCAGTTAACCCGGATGAGTTATCCCACAAGACGACACGTACCTCTCTCAAAAGGTGAATCGCCAATGACCAGAGGATAAGCAAAGTAACAAAGGTGGAGTGACCGGTTAATCCTGGGATAAACATAGAGGATAATGGAAGGAACCATAATCATTATCTGATGCTAAAGCCGAGTTCTCTCCTTTCAGGGAGCAACAGAGTCTATTCGACCATGGTAACCCAGTAGGGGGCGGTCAACAGAATTATATGTAAATTCACGAATGACAGCACGGGGCGCACAGGAGTAGCACTTCTGTCTACCAGCGCTGAGGTTCTGGGTGTGAATCTCAAACAGTACACTTTGGGTAGAGAAGTGGGCTGCGTCCCTACATTATGGAACAGGATTCAGGGCCTTACCTAAATTAACATTGGGAGATCCTGTGCAGGTATGAGGCCGTTGGCATGTACCTTCCTCCCCGCCAGCACATTTCCCTCTTAGACTCCCTAGAGCAAACAATGCTGGAGTCAAGCATCACCACATCTGGTTCATCGGTAGACCACCTATTTAAAAAGAACATGTCAAGGAGTCTGCTCTCCAATATTCTTAGCCAAAAGTAGGGGTTTTGACTTTAAGCATAAAGAGGGATGAAGACCCGAGCTCATCAGATAGAACCATGACAAGTAGTCAAGCCATCAGGTGAGATGGCAGGTTGGCATGAGACCCAGCAGAGGGGGAGATACACACTTCGGCAGATCCATGTTCCTGCAAAGTACCGTCGCTGGGCTGTGTATCTAATGAACTCGCAGTGACATTCTCAAAGGTTAGCCTTGCCACATATTCAAGGCAGTTTCAGGACCTCATGTCCAGTAGAGGCTGTGTTGCAAAACAAAGGGCTACAGGTGCTCTTGTTGGGGCACAGCTGGCTGCCTCAACACTCTCTTCAGGCCTGACAACAAAAAAAAAAAGAAAAAGCATCACATGAACAGGGTGCAGAGGGCGGACATGTTCGCACACCTCACGTGCACTTAACTTTCACCATCCCCTGGTCTCAGGAGGCCAGAGAGGAAGTTTATAGTAATCCAGAGGATTCAGAGTCTCACTGGAAGATATAGAACTAGCAGGGTCTATAACATGGAAAGCCTTGCTTCCCGCACCAGGAGCAAGTGACTCCACGAGGGAGACCTGGATGGTGGCCAAGCCAGTCAGGTCTTTCAGCTGTACAGCTACCTGGCATACCAGTCTAGTTACTTGTTGGGTAGCCATGCCAAGGAAGAACAAGATCAGAGTGGCAATGGACTGTAAGTGGAAGTTGCTCAGAAAGCGCAACAAAGGGAGCTTCAGCTATGCGTGAAACAGTAGCAGAACAGCAAGAGCCTATCTTCACTGTCAAGAAGGGAGGCAAACGAGTCAACTGTTGTCAGGAATCTCCCTTTTGGGGTTTGATTTCCTAGAAACTTCCGGTCAAACACCGTAAGATACAAGTCGTTGGAGGTTGAAACCAAAAGGCAGTCCAAGTCGTTCTCTACAACAAAGAAGGCTATCAGGATATCAACCTGAAATCAACCATGATGGCTTCCCTGAGGGGGAAGTAGTAGAACCACCAACACCCAACTGGGACTGCCGATCTGCAAAGGGGTACATCCATCTCGGTCTCCAGGCTCCTTATCAGGGTCCACATTCATCCAGTAGCGAGAAGGATAATAATGGCCTGCAGGCCAGGATATCCTCAGGTACAGTGGGGAGTCAGGGTCATCTTAGTCATCTTCCTGAAGTCTAAAACCTCACACAGCAGGGTCAACGGTATCATCCAAACTTACACGAGGTATTCCTAGATGCTGAAGATCAAGAGGTAAAAGACTCATCTGGAGACCTCACTTTTAAGGTTAAACCCTGTTCAGGACACAGACATACTCCAAACTTCAGGTATACTAGAACATAGAAGACCTTGCAGAATTAAGGATGGAATCTTCTGTTCCCCGGTGGTACGATCAAATCAGACGCAAATAATCCTAGACGGGGAATTAAGCAGTAGTTAGGCTCAAACGTGTCCTCACTCTTTGGCATACAGTAACTTTGGCATATCTTCGTAACCAATCCGAGACCTGGGCAGACCCTTCCCTTGGGTCTTCCAAATAGTGAGGGACATGTTGTCTTACTCTCCATTTCATCTGGAAAGGATTTCCTCAGGGTGGCCAGTAACTCAGAAGCAGTAGTCCGTAGGGCTAGAGGAAAGGTCTCAGATATCCAAGTGTCAAGCATAATCGAACTTGTTGCTACCATTTTCAGGCAGAAGGGGCACGCGTCTCCTCACCAGCACTACATGGTGGTCAGAGTCTTTTCCGAGGGATTAGACATCATCCGTCCAGCCTATCCAAACAAGTGTCCGAATTACCACAAGATTGGAAAGGGGTTCGAGGTCAAACTGATACATAGAAGTGGCCCTTCTATAAAGGATTAAACAAGGGGCTCTTCAGGCCTAACAGCAACAGTGGGGGACAGTAGCTGTCCAGTAAAACATTTGTCCTGGATGGATCAAGTTGTTCAAGAGGGATAGATGGCTAGGACAAATCCATCAATTTGAGTACAGAAACTGCTTACTAGGCAGATGGTTCATCCATGGACAGAACTCATGGAGTACCTCCAGAATTAAAAGATAACCGCGACATAGTCTGCATCTAACACATGTAGGACCATTCTAAAGAGGTCCCAACAGCTCTGCCTACAAGTCACATCAGGCATTCAGTGGGATAAAGATAATCCTCAATTAAACACTTCAGCATTTCCCACCCTTGTCTTTTTGGTGATTGCTAAGTCCCATACATATATGCTGCCGTTCTTGTGTCAGGAAAACGGAAAATTGTATACTTACCTGACGGTAATTTTCCTTTCCTGATGCAAAGCACGACAGCATATAGGTCCCTCCCTAAAGGTTTCGCAGTGATAATAAGTAACGAGAATGGTGCCTGGTGGGAGGTGTTTGACTTTATAGTGTAACCGGATCCTGGAACTGGGCGTGGGGGCGGAGCCAGCCCATACCTATATGCTGTCGTGCTTTGCATCAGGAAAGGAAAATTACCGTCAGGTAAGTATACAATTTTCCGTTTTCCACTCCACTCCCTTGACCTCTGCAACTCTGTCCTGGTTCTGCTCCTACCTATCTCATCACACCTTCAGTGTCACCTACAGCTCTATATTTTCCTCTTTATGTCGGGGTACCCCAAGGCTCTGTCACTGGGCCCCTCCCATTCTCTTTCCACTCCTCTTTCCTAGGCCAGTTGATAACCTTATCTTTTTTGAAAATGGGAATGCTATAAGTCCAGTGTACATAAAGGCGGGGGTAGAGTGGCTAATCAAGCATTTACCATCCTCCTCTGCCTTCCAGGCACAGAATCACTTGAAGTCATCAGCAGCTGCAGAAGTGCTATGTTCTGCCTCCTCATCCACAGTTATTCTTGTGATTGCTCAATGGCAATTGGAGCACAGTATCAGCCACTTGCTTCTAGAGCATGTTAAACAATCTGGGGTTAAGGAGGAGAATATTGAGAGTGTAGAGGGAAGAGACAACAGGCAGGAAGAACCAATTAGGAACAATGTTTCTGAAGCTGCAGCCTACTGCCATGTTGGCTCTATTGATGAGTAAGGGGGCATAATGAGGTTTCTGGGTGGTAAATATAGCAGAGGAGGAAAATGCAGGAGAAGCACAGCATCAAGTAGGCAGAAACATATCCAGGAGTAGCTTGAAGACAAGTGGAGGGATCAGTCATTCTATTCTATCGGCTAGCAGAGCTTCATGTGGGGTAGGGCACTGTTATCCCTGTCTGCTTGCTAAAACTCAGCGGTGTAGGCCTTTTTCAACACATGCACTGTACACTGAACAGTAGTCATTTTCAGTCTCTGTTTAAAAAATATCAAGGGTGGGGGGGCGTGGCCTGGCGCGGCTGGCGAGAGGACGTGCAGTGCGAGAGCTCCGCTCACTCAAGCAAACTATCCGTCTCCATCCGAGCCCTACAGAGCGAATCTGCAGGTAAAAAGACCCCAGGGTGCCTTTACACAACGTAGGCTTTCCAACAAGCCTACTTTGGAGCGGGGAAACAATATTAACTTGTTGTGGCCTAGGCCACGAACAGATCCCCGGACTCAAGAACACAACTATAAGGTTCTAACCCGCTGGTACAGGACCCCCTCTATTCTCCATAGGATTTCCCCCAACATACCGGACACCTGCTGGCGATGTGGCAACCCTGGAGGCTCAATGCTTCACATATGATGGACATCCAAAATCGCCCCATATTGGGAACAGGTACACAAAATCATATGCAGAGTCTCCACATACCCCATTGAATTTACGCACCAGCAATACCTCCTACACTACTCCACAATCCTCAGACATTCTTATAAGAAATCAATAGTAATGCACATGATTAACGCAGCCAGGATGTGCATCCCCACACTCTGGAGACAAAAGACCCCCCCGTCCTTACAGTCCTGGTTTTCAAAGCTGAACAATTTAATGGACCTAGAAGAGCTCATAGCTATATCTTCGGATAACATAAATGCCCACCTTAAAAACTGGAGTTGCTGGACACATTTCCAAACAACCAAAGAATATGCTGAAATAATCAACAACACCCCCAGACATCTTTCCACTTCATAAAACCCCTCTGAAATTGACACACTTCCTCTGATTTTCCCCTTACCCCCTCCCAGACCTGTGGCATGTACTAAAAGAGTACATTTCCCTATCCTTAGAGCTAGCAGTTTATAAGATTTCCACAATTTATGTTGTTATAATGTCTACACGTGTATATTAATGGCACCACTGCGTTGGAATGCCTTTGGAAATATTGCTGTGTTACATGCCTTTCTTTCCTAATAAAACTTTATGGAATTAAAAAATATCACGGGGAACAATACCACTTGAGTACCATGTATATGAAGAGACACATGACTTCTAGAAGCAATGCCTGAATGCTAGCCATCCTTTTCACCTATACCCTCACTATGCAAGACTCTCAATCAGCAACCTCCAGCAATAGGGTTGAGTGTCTTTCAAGGGATGGCAGAGGTTTACCTTATGGCTCTTCCAGGAGTAAGAGGGTCAGCATGGTGCCATGCAGAGCAGAGGCTAGCTAGCATTGATTTGGTTAACCCCACCTTGCCATCTTCTACCTGAGCACATCAAATATGGGCATGGAAGTTATATATCATTCATGGCCCACTGGATAACTCTGCTAGCATGCACGGTGGAGCTGGTTGTACAGTCAGCATTCTTACAGCTGGTGGCAGTGACTGTGCTGTCACCTCGATGTACTCCTCAAATTGCCTTTGCAGATACATTGTCCTCTGAACCACAATGTTATGCAATGATTTAGGCAAGACAATGAGGTGTAGTGTTGCGGATGGTATGCCTAGGGGACAGGTGCCACAGCAGGCCTAGAAGTGGTTAACCCCATATCATCTTGTGTCAAGAAAGGTCATTTGTGACAAAGGCACCAAGGTGCTGTCCATCCTTTAGCAGGTAAAGTTCACACACGTGCCTTTGCACATCCTCAAACTGGTGGTGCAGTGCTTCCTGGATAGGTACCTTGGCTTACAGGATATTCTGAGAAAGGTCCAAGGGGTTTGTAGTCATTTCAGGTAGTCATACCCAGCCAGTGTGTGGTTGGGTGAAATTCAGCCTGAGCTCCATCTGGCTGCACATTACCTGATAAATGAGTGACTGTGTGAGTATTAAATGAGATCAGGCCCAGGAGAGCTGAGGTTCTTCTCCACGTATCTGTATCGGTAGTGCTAAATATCGGTGGTGCTAAACTACAATTTTGGCCTCATCAGTCTATCTGAATCGAGACTTTAATTTTTTATTTTCACAGTTATACCTGCTTAATCCCTAAGAAATAGTTGCTTGTCCAAAAAGGTTTAATAGCTGTGATGCTAAACTGTAAAATGTTTCCATCTTCAATCTATGAATCAAGACACTCATTTTTTTTCTTCCCAGAATCAAGATGCCCTCTCAATCCCTCAGAAAGTGCAGCCTGTCCATAAGAGCTTAACATCTGTGGTACAAATCTTTAACATTTTTCCACCTTCAGCCCTGGTAACACTTGAGCGATGCGGGAATCGGCACGATTCCAGCAGGCAGTTCACACTGCCTTCTGGGAACCGCTGCGGGTGTCATTAAAAAGTTAATGACATCCCCAGATTTGTTCACAGATTGCAGTGTGAACTGTGAACTCACACAGGAATCAGATCGCATAGGTGAGAACACCCATGCGATCTGATTCCAATGGGGGAGAAAAAGGCTCCCGCACCTTTTTTGGTGCAAATCTAATGCGAGTTCAGCCATAAAACTGTATGGCTGAACTTGCATTGCTCATGCATCGCATGTAATCAGCACCTGTGTGAGTCAAGGCGAGATTGCAGTAGTGTGAGCCCAGGCTCAGTCTCCCAAAAAAATAAAAAAAATACATTGCTTTTCATTTCTCATATAATGTGCTTTCTTTCTCCCTCAGGAATTGCAATATATCCAGGAAAGCAAATATGCACTAAAAGGCTTAATATCTGTGGTTCAAAACTGTAACATTTTCACATCTTCAGTTGTCTAAAAATAAATACATTTTTTGCTTCCAGATGCAAAGTGCTCGCTCTCCTCTCCCTCCCTTTTAGACTTATTAAATAAACTGACACATTTTTTTATTTCCATATGCCATTCCATTTGTAAATTAGAATATTCTACAATTTGTAAATTCGAAATTCAAAAATCCAAAAATTCGAAAATACTAGGGAAAATTCAAAAGAATGAAAATCCGAAAATAAGAACGAAAATCCAAAAATTCAAAAACCCGAAAAACGAACTAATAATAACTTACCTATTACTAACCATTAAATTATAGGTATTGGAATTTCCTTTTAAATGTGGCTGTTAGTGAACGTAACGAATATGAATTTATCCGAAGTTAAGAATTATCTGAAATAACGAATGCCATATCTAAACAAATGGAATGTAACAAATTAATAATAATAAATAACAATAATAATAACTTTTTATTATTATTATTTATTATTAATTCCTTCTGTTCCATTTGCTTAGATGCGGCAATGGTTAATTCGGATAATTTGTAACTTCGGGTAAATTCCCATTCGTTTTGTTCACTAACAGCCAAATTTGAAAGGAAATTCCAATACCTATAATTTAATAGTTAGTTAATATTAGTTATGTAGTTAGATATTATTTAACTTTTTTTTAATTTTTGGATGTTCGTTCTTTCACATTTTTCAATTTTCTTTCTTATTTTCTGATTTACAAATTTTCTGCAAAGTTAAAAAATTATGAATTTTTGAATTTATGAATGTACGAATTTATGAATGAACGAATGTACGCATGTATGAATTTATGAATTGCAATTATAACGAATGACCTGAAAATCTAAAAAAAAAATTAATGAAACAAAAACGAAAACAAATAAATTGTTTGGCAGTGCACATGTCTAACAATTTTGACCTTGTCAATCTCTACATCAAGAAGCTCATTTTTCTCCAGATACAGTATAATATGCCCTTACAGTCATTCTGAAATTGAGGCCCTCCAAACAAGATTAAGATCTGATATTCAGTCTCCTAAAACTCATTCATTTTTTATTTCCAGTTGCAATGTGCTTGCTCTTGTTTTACATTTAAAACAAATAGAAGCTATGGGATTGATTTACTAAACCTGGAGAGTGCAAAAACTGGTGCAGCTTTGCATCCTAGTCAATCAGCTTCTAACTAGAGTTGAGCGAACCCGAAATGTAAAGTTCAGGTTCGTACTGGACTTTGGGGTGTCCGTGTCCTGAACCCGAACCTGGACATTTGAGAAAAAGTCTGGGTTCGGGTATTTTTTGCGTCTTTTGAATAGCTGCAGGACAGCCAATCAACAAGCGTTCCACTCGTTTGCCCTAGAAGCAATCACTACTAATGGCATGGCTGTGATTGGCAAGTGCACCATGTGACCCAGCCTTGATATGAGCTGGAGTCACATAGCGCTGCATGTCACATGCTCTCAGGCTAGTGTAGGGAGAAGATGCTGCTGCCGCTGTGCGGGAAAGATTAGCGTTCTAAAATCATCTCATACTTAGTATAGGGAGAGGATCCTGGTGCTGGTGTGAGGGATCGATTAGAATTTTAAAATCATCTCATACTGCTATAGGGAGAGGTTCCTGGTGCTGGTGTGAGGAATAGATTAGCATTCTAAAATCATTGCATACTTAGTATAGGGAGAGGTTCCTTCCTGGTGCTGCTGTGAGGGATAGATTAGTGTTCTAAAATCATCTCATACTGCTATAGGGAGAGGTTCCTGGTGCTGGTGTGAGGGATAGATTAGTGTTCTAAAATCATCTCATACTGCTATAGGGAGAGGTTCCTGCTGCTGCTGTGAGGGACAGATTAGTGTTCTCAAATCATATCATACTGGTATAGGGAGAGGTTCCTACTGATGGTGTGAGGGACAGATTAGTGTTCTAAAATCATATCATACTGGTATAGGGATAGGTTCCTGCTGCTGGTGTGAGGGACAGATTAGTGTTCTAAAATCATCTCATACTGCTATAGGGAGAGGTTCCTTCCTGGTGCTGGTGTGAGGGATAGATTAGTGTTCGAAAATCATCTCATACTGCTATAGGGAGGGGTTCGTGCTGCTGCTGTGAGGGATAGATTAGTGTTCTAAAATCCTCTCATACTGCTATAGGGAGAGGTTCCTGCTGCTGGTGTGAGGGATAGATTAGTGTTCTAAAATCATATCATACTGGTATAGGGAGAAGTTCCTGCTGCTGGGGTGATGGACAGATTAGTGTTCTAAAATCATTTCATATTGCTATAGGGAGAGGTTCCTGGTGCTGGTGTGAGGGACAGATTAGTGTTCTAAAATCATCTCATACTGGTATAGGGAGAGGATCCTGCTGCGTCTATATTGCTTTTTTTTATTATTAATAAATAGTGCTACACAGTACATTTGCACCTTTCTGCGCATTTCCTGCACAAAAATAAAAAGTGTGTCTACATTGTTGTTTTAAAAAAAAAGATTAATAATTTATTATTCTTTTTTTTTAGTATTAATAAATAGTGCCACACAGTACATTTGCACCTTGCTGTGCATTTCTGCATTTCTTGCATTTCTTGCACAAAATTAAAAAGTGCGTCCAGAATGAGGAGAGCGTCAAATTAGGGACATGGTCGTGGTGCTGCTGGTGCTGCTAATGTTGGTGGTGTTGGTGAAGCTCCTGTTGCAAAGGAGAGGACGTGGTTGATCTGTGTCAGCTACACGCACAAGTGAAACACCTTCCTCAGTTGCGAGTAGCCGACAGAACTTTCAACATTATATGGTAGGCCCGAATGTCGCTCAGCGAATGGTGAGGCCAGAACAAGTACAGGCGATAGTAGATTGGGTGGCTGACAATGCCTCCAGTTCCTTCACATTGTCTCCTACCCGGTCCCTTGCTGAAAGCTCAGAGTTGGCACCTGAACCCCATGGCCATCTGTCTTTCACCTCAGCCCCTTGTAAATCAGCCAAGCAGTCTGAGCCCCAGTCATGCAGCAGTCTCTTATGCTTTTTTATGGTGTGCATTCCGTGGGCCATCCACCTAGCCCTGCCGCAGAAGTGGAAGACATTGAGTGCACCTATGCCCAACCACTTCTGTTGCAGGATGAGGACATTGAAACACCACCGCAGCACGTCTCTGATGATGACGAAACACAGGTACCAACTGCTGCGGCTTTGTACAGTGTGCAGACTGACAAGGAGGGCAGTGATGAAGAGTGGGTGGAAGATGATGTGCAGGATGATGAGGTCCTAGAGCCCACATGAAATTAAGGTCATGCGATTAACGTGTGCAGTTTGGAGGAAGAGGTGGTTGTCGCACAGAGGCACCAGCACAGCAAAAGAGGAAGCAAGTTGCAAAAGCGGAGCGACCGTCCCCTAGACAGTACGCCTGTTACTACCTACCGCACCCAGGGACCTAGCACAACAAAGGCAGCTCCCCTGCATGGCAGTTCTTTAGACAATGTGCTGACGACAAGACACAAGTGGTTTGCACGCTGTGCAATGAGAGCCTGAAGCAAGGCATAAATGTTCTTCACCTGAGCACAACCTGTATGACCAGACATCTAAATGCAAAGCACAAGCTGCAGTGGAATAAGTACCTCAAAATCCAAGAAAGGTCTCGGGCTCCTCCTGCTTCCTTTTCTGCTGCTGCCTTGGCCTCTTCCTCCACCTCTACAGTGCCAGTGTCACCTGCCACCCAGCAAACAGACGATGTGACAGCAACGCCACCATGTCTGCCACCGTCCCCAAGCATTTCCACACATGGTCACATATAAGCTTACAGCTGTCCATCTCCCAAAGACTGAAGAGAAAGAGGAAGTACCCCCCTACCCACCCACGATCCCTGGCCCTGAATGCCAGCATTTCAAAATGCCTGGCCTTTGAAATGCTGTCATTCTGTCTGATGGACGCGGACAGTTTTAAAAACCTGATGGCGGTGGCTGTCCCACAGTATGTGGTTCCTAGCTGCCACTACTTTTCCAGGCGAGCCATCCCTTCCCAGCACAAACAAGTCGGGGACAAGATCAATTGTGCACTGCGCAATGCCATCTGTGGCAAGGTCCACATAACCACTGCTACGTGGACCAGTAAGCATGGGCAGGGACGCTATATCTCGCTAACTGCACACTGGGCAAATGTAGTGGCGGGTGGGCCTGAGGTGGCTAGCAGTTTGGCGCATGTCCTTCCGCCACCCAGGATTGCAGGGCATTTCTCTTTGCCTCCTGTTGCCTCCTCCTCCTACTCCGCTTCCTCCTCTACCACCTCCTCATCCGGTCAGCGTAACACCTTCACCACCAACTTCAGCACATTCAGGGGGAAACGACAGCAGGCTGTTTTAAAACTGATATGTTTGCGGGACAAACCCCACACTGCACAGGAGCTGTGGATGTGCATTGAACAACAGACCGATGAGTGGTTGTTGCCACTGAGCCTCAAGCCCGGCCTAGTGGTGTGCGATAATGGGCGAAATCTCGTAGCAGCTCTGGGCCTAGCCGGTTTTACGCACATCCCTTGCCTGGCGCATGTGCTGAATTTAGTGGTGCAGACATTTCTAAAAAACTACCCTGATATGTCAGTGCTGCTGCAGAAAGTGCAGGCCGTCTGTACGTGCTTTCAGCATTCTCACCCTGCTGCTGCTCGCCTGTCTGTGCTGCAGCGGAACTGCGGCCTTCCCGCTCACCACCTCCTATGCGACGTGCCCACAAGGTGGAACTCCACCTTGCACATGCTGGAGAGACTGTGCGAGCAGCAGCAGGCAATAGTGGAGTTTCAGCTGCAGCACACACGGGTCAGTCGCTCTGCGGAACAGCACCACTTCACCACCAACGAGTGGGCCTCCATGCGATACCTGGGTACCATATTGCGGTGTTTTGAGTACTCCACCAACATGGCCAGTGCCGCTGACGCTGTTCTCATCGTTACTATCCCACTTCTATGTCTCCTTGAAAAAACACTTCGGGCAATGATGGAAGAGGATGTGGCACAGGAGGAAGAGGGGTCATTTCCCCGTTTATCATGCCAGTCATTCACAAGTGGCTCAGAGGGTGGGTTCCTGCACCAGCATAGGCCAGCTAAAAAAATTTCAAGCCAGGGCACAGTTCTGGAGGATGAGGACAATGATGATAATGAGGAGTAGGAGGAGGAACCGTGTTCACAGCAGGGTGGCTCCTGGGCATCACTGGAGCATGGCTGGGGGGATACGGAGGACACAGATGATACACCTCCCACAGAGGACAGCTTGTCTTTGCCTCTGGGCAGTCTGGCTCACATGAGCGATTACATGCTGCAGTGCTTGTGCAACGACAGCCGATTTGCCCACATTGTAACTTGTGCTGATTACTGGCTGGCCACCCTGCTGGATCCCCATTACAAGGACAACGTGCCATCCTTAATTCCCTCACTGGAGCGTGATCGGAAGATGCGCGACTACCAGCGCACGCTGGTAGACGCGCTGCTGAGGGCATTCCCAAATGACACAGGGGGCTCAGTGGAAGCACAAGGTGAAGGCAGAGGAGGAGGAGGAGGAAGAGGTTGCCAACGCAGCTCTGGCACCGCCAGCACCGGAGAAGGCAGGGTTAGCATGGCCAAAATGTGGAAAAGCTTTGTCAGCAGCATACCACAACAAATAGCACCACCAGCTGATAGGCAACGTCTTAGCAGGAGGCAGCATTTCAGCAACATGGTGGAACAGTATGTGTGCACACACCTACACGTACTCCCTGATGGGTCTGTCCCATTCAACTTCTGGGTCTCCAAATTGGGCGCATGGCCTGAGCTTGCCCTTTATGCCTTGGAGGTGCTGGCCTGCCCTGCAGCCAGTGTATTATCTGAACGTGTGTTTAACATGGCAAGGGGCGTTATCACAGACAAGCGTCGTCGCCTGTCCACAGCCAGCGTGGACAAGCTAACGTTTATTAAAATGAACCAGGCATGGATCCCACAAGTACCTTGTGCAGAATAAACATTTAGACCGGCTTCACATAGCCATTGGTATCCTTTTTTTTTTTTTAATATGTCTCAATATTTTGGGGGCTACCCCAATTAGAAAAAAAATCAAAAAAACAAACAAAAAACAGTGTTGGCTACCTCCTCCTCCTCCACCGCCACTTCCACCTACACCGCCACGGTCACCGCCTCCTCAACCTCCCACTCCACATCCACCTCCTCCACCTCCTCCTCCATTTTTTATTTTTTTATGTGATTTTAAGTTATTTCCCTATCCACATTTGTTTGCAGGGCACTTGTCCCACTCTTACCCCCATTCTGCTTCCTTTTGCAGCCCTCTAGCCCTTTCCAGGACTTTTTTACAGCCATTTTTGTGCCCAAAAGTTGGGGTCACCATTGACTTCAATTGGATTTGGGGTTAAGTTAGGGTCAAGTTGGGTGCCTAACCCAAACTTTTTCGCGAAGTTCGGCCAAACCCGCCGAACAAGAACATCCAGGTGTTCGCTTAACTCTACTTCTAACCTCAGCTTGTTCAATCAAGCTTTGACAATAAAACCTTGAATTTCTGTGTGGAGGTGCACCAAATTTTGCACTTTCAAGCTTTATTAAATCAACCCCTATTTATTTCCAATATGCTTGCTCCATTACAAAATTGCAGCCTATCCAAAAAGGCTTTTTCAATTAATCAGCACAATGATTTTTCCTGACAGACTCCATGGCAACCTATGTGTGGGTTTAGCCCTGCCTCTAATACCCTATAGGACACCTCTCCCATAAATCTTTGCTCCGTGCCAGCAGCCGTGTTCCTTTTTTGTCCTCCTCGTGGGACCGAGTAGATGGTCCTCTTACCCGAAGATTTCCCTGCTGCAATCAGGATCGCCAAGCTGCGACTCAGGAGATGGAGAAGTCGCATACTCCTATAAGCCCTAGCTACTAGCGGGGTATGGAGGGGGCAAGTGGAAGAGGCACTGAAGAAGCCATGATGCCTAGCCACTGGCAGGCAGGCTGAACATTTTGGCCAGTAAGCCTAGCTACTAGCGGGTGGCTTAGTGTACCCCAAAATGGCATGGGCATTACCTCAGCGAGGAAGATGTGGCAGCATTCTGGAGGATTACCTTTCATGGCAACAAGTGTGTGTATCTCTCTGATGTTTTCTTTTGTTTTTCTCTCTCCACTTCTTTTCTCCCTGGTGCAGGCATGGCGGCTGGTTTCCTGGTGTGTTCCAGCCGCCATCTGCTTCCTGGTTCGTTACTCACGGATGTATTGCTCATGTGCGAGGCCGGGTCGGGAACGAGGCTTGGTTTGCACATGCGCGGTTCTGCCAGAGCAGCGGCGGCCATGCATGCACAGTGGCGATGCGGTGACATCACTATGGTGCTAATATTTAAACAGGGAAGAAGCCTGCAGTCCTTGGGAATGATTGTGGGCTTCAGCGTTGACTTCCCTGAGCACAGACCTGTCTGTTCTAAGGTAGGCAGGGGTGCTGCTTGGGTCCAGGCTCCAGGGGGAGCCAGTATGGTATTAACCCTAGGTCTTCTGTTACAGCCTTCTATGGAGACCTCCGGTGCCAGAGATGCTTCACCGCCAGCCTATGCCCAGCCCTCCCACTGCAGGTACTTGTGGGCGGGAGCTCTCCCTGGGAGGTATCCTGCTGGGGTGATGGAGGGGTGGGGGTATGGCAGAGGCACTTACCTTAACCCCTGTCTCTATCTTTCTTCTGCTTCATTTGTTTCAGCTCCTCTAGGTGGGATTGACACTGCAGTTCTCACAGAAGTGGATCGTCTAAGTCCCATGGACAACACTCCTCCTCCAGATCTAAACACCGCGGTTCACCCTCTAGGTCAAGTCACCATAGTAGGGACCCAGCCCATCACTCCACGACCCACTCCAGTCGCTCAGCCGAGCATACCTGCTGGGGGTGCAGGTCGTGGGCACCGGTCGAGAGATCTCTCTGTGACCTCTGCCATGCAAAAGCTGCCGGCAAAAGAGGAGAGACGGTTCAGCTGGAGTCCCTTGTGAAAAGGGTCGTCAAGGAGTCTCTTGAAAAGATAGAGACTGGTAGAACCCGCAAGTCTCCCGCAAGGCCTGGGGGAACACCAGTGAGAGACACCTGGGATCTCTCCCAACCAAGTCACCCCTCCGCCGATTCTTCAGAAGATGATTCGGAAACTGAGGAGCCGTATGGGGGGTTTGATTTTGACCTGGTCACCCCGTTGGTCAAGGCAGTAAGGGACGCTCTGAATTGGGAAGATCCAGTGGTTGCTCCCCCTAAACAGAGAAAATATTTCAAACTGTTAAAGAAGGATCGAACCAATTTTCCTTTCCTCATGGAGCTGGGTGAAGTCATCTCAGAGGAGTGGTCCAAATTTGACTAAAAGAACTCTATGCTACCTAAAGTTCTGAGACTGTACCCCTTCAAGGAAGAGGAGGTCAGACACCTGGAATCAGCCCCCCTAGTGGATGAGGCTGTAATGAGGCTGGTCAAGCATGTCACACTCCCTCTGGAGAATACGGTCTCCTTGAGGAATGCCTTGGACAGACGGATCCACTCTGACCTCAAGAAGGCATACCTCACAGCGGGTATGGCATGTAAGCCTGCCTTAGCTCTGGCGGCAACATCAAAAGGGGGGCGTGGCCGGCGGGCAGTCTTGATAGCTGCACAGTAGCAGAGCTCCTTCCAACACTTACCATTCTAAGCATCTGCCAGCTTTCCAGTCTCACAAATCATCACCCAAAAACATCCAGACAATCCCGGCCACAAAGGGAACCATGGCCATGAAGCGCAAAGAACACAGGCTGCCCAGCAAACTGACAGCATTCATGTACCAGCCGTCCATGAGGAGAGGCCAAGATGGCACCATCACACTACAAGAAACCACAGAGTCTCTGATAACGGCTCGCCTGGAGGGGCCACTTGCACAGAGGATCACCCCCTCACCTGCCCTGAGAGATCCAATCTCCTCCCCGAAAGGCACGCCGACCTCTGGAAGCCCAGCCAAGGCAAGGGTCCGTCTGGATTCTCCCACGCCGGAAGAGGTAGGCCACAGAACCGTTCTTCCAAACGATCTCCAGTCGCAAACAAATGATCCTTCGTCTTACCCGAATGAGTCGTTGCAAGCAAAGGAACTTTCCATTCAACCAATCTTTCCTGATGCAATCTCTTTGTTTCCTACAGCAGGTCAACCTGTACTAGATTCCACTCTAAAAGAGATGCTGATGTCCCTCAGAAGCTCCATACAAAGTGACATGATAACGATGATGCACAAATTTGGTCATTGCATGGACGTACTAGACAACAAGGTTTCCCAAATGGAGACCAACATGGGGACTATGACAGCCACTATCAATGACGTTATTGACACACAATCGAATCATGCCACTGAGATTGCCTGGCTGAGAGACATAGTTGCAGACATCGAGGACAGATCGAGACGCAACAATATCAAGATCCGCGGTGTTCCAGAAACAGTGCAGCCATCCGACCTGTCCTCATTCGCCCGCAGACTAATCACGTCCATACTACCCGACACCAAGAACATAGAAATGGTAATAGACCGCATTCACAGGCTGCCCAAACCCAGCTTCCTCCCGGACAATGTACCAAGAGACGTGATTTTAAGAATCCACTTTTTCCATGTCAAGGAGCTATTCATGCAAAAAACACGCTCCATGGGAAGCCTACCAGAACCATACAACAACCTACAAATCTTTGCTGACCTATCTCAGCATACTCTTAACAGACTCCGGCAACTGAACAACATCACGAAAACCTTACGTAATAACAGTATCCAATACCAGTGGATAGCACCATCCAAAATTTCAATTACTCACAACGGACGGAAACACGTTGTGACCTCAGAACAAAGTGTCCTATCTCTTCTTCAGGAATGGGGCATCATTCCCGATAACGCTGACAACTCCCCAATGGAACAAAGCGGAGCTAGCCTCGCACGCTCGACCTCCCACCATCGAAGGAACAATATTCAACTCTAACACGAACCAACTACTGGAATTCGACTGTTACAGCGATCATGCAGAAACATGCCCTGCTCGGCCGTGTGAACTTTTTTCCCCCAACTTCTTATTCCTAGGCGCCAGTTGTGCCAGTCACAAAGGAATTCTTTTGAGTTTAGTTTAACTCCTTGTTTTCTATTTTTTTTTCCTTTCTATTGGTCTATCCAAATAGCTTCTAGTGTTGTCGAGAAGCTGCAGGTTCAATCTCCTTTGTTTCTTCAACCAAAGACAAGTTATCAACATGTGCGACACGGAAAGGCATCCTTCAAGACCCCAGTCAATACAGTCTTGCTCATTATCTAACCAACCTTATATATTTACCGAACAAATCTACAGTTATTCCTCAACTTACTTGAGAAAACCGACCGCTAGTCTACATGTTAATCAAAATACTGTCGATAAACACTAATGGGCTAAACCACCCTGCTAAAAGGAAATCCCTATGGAAATGAGTGGAGGAAACAAAATGCGACATAATATGTGCTCAGGAGACACATTTTCATTCTAGTAACCCACCGATGTGTACCAACATAAACTACAGCAAAATATTCACTGCTAATGCTCCACAAAAAAAGAAAGGCATCTTAATAGCCATAAGGGACTCATTGAATTTCCAGGTACAAAAATGCATCAAGGAACCTGAAGGGCGTTATCTGATTGTGATAGGCAATATCAATCAGGCAGTTTATACATTTGTCTCGCTTTACGCACCCAATACTCATCAGCTGAGATTCATTCGAAGGCTCCACAAAAAGGTTCTGAAGGCCCAGCAGGGAACGACAATTTGGTGTAGAGACTTTAATATAACCCCAGACCCACAAATTGACACCACGTCCACCCCTAACAGGGGTAAGACTGCACTCAACCTTGGCTCTATAAAGCACAACTGTACGACGCTTGGCGTTGCCAACATGCCTGCAAAAAAGATTTTACACTTCTGTCACCAAGACACAATACGTATTCTCGCATTGACTTTTTCCTGCTGGATCAGTGGACACTACAAAAGGTTTCTGCGACATCTATACTTCCAGCGACATGGTCTGATCACTCACCCATTACCATCACAATCGAAGATCAATACAATTCCACAACTCCCTACATCTGGAGGATGAACACGCGGTTACTCCAAATGGAACCATTGGTATCCACTCTAACCGATGAACTTAAACACTTTTTTGTTACTAACACGAAATCTGTGTCGGACCCACACGTAGTATGGGCTGCACACAAAGCAGTAGTACAGGGACTGTGTATACAGCAAGGGGCTAGATACAAGAGGCAAAGGAGGCAGCAGGTTGAGGCAATCTTAGAAGAAATAAAAAAATGTGACTTCAATAACATACGATTCCCATCTGAAACCCTCAAGACAAAAATTTTTAATTTACGACTTAAATTGAGATCCCTACTAATTGAGGATTTTGAAAAAACACAAAAGAGATTCAAAATGAATTTCTACGTCTATGGTAACAAACCAGGTAAATTACTGGCATCGCAAATTAGAGGCCGCCAACCAAAAACCCACCTACCCTATTTGCTTCATCCAATAACCAAACATAAACTCACTAACCCACAAGAAATCGCAAATGCTTTCAGTACATATTACTATAAATTATACAACCTAAGTAATGATTCCGATACTCCCCAATCAGAGGATGACACCATCAAAGCATTCCTCGACTCAGTAACTCTCCCACACTTAACAACCGATCAATTAGACAATCTCAACGCTCCTTTTACCACATCCGAAATTGAATATGCCAAAGACTCTCTTTCAAACAATAAAGCTCCTGGATCAGATGGGTTCATAGGGGAATATTACAAACAATTTAAACACCTTCTATCAGGGCACCTAACCCAGATGTTCAATACTGCTGCCTCCTCAGCCTCCTTGCCAGCAGAAATGTTGAAAGCGACAATAATTACTCTTCCGAAGCCAGGGAAGGATCCCAATACCCCCCAAAACTTCCACCCAATTTCCCTTCTTACCATGACACTAAATTGTTTGCAAAAATCATAGCCTCCAGACTAATCGACCTTCTCCCCAGTTTGATCCACCCCGACCAGTCGGGTTTAACCAAAGGCCGCCAATCATCAGACGCAACCCACAGAATGATTAATATCCTACACCAAGCTGGGTTAACGAGAGTGCCTTCTCTGCTTCTGTCTTTAGATGCAGAGAAGGCATTCGATAGGGTCCACTGGGGATATATGAAAGCAACTTTGCAAAAATTTGGCTTCCAGGGTTACATCCTGTCTGCAATTCTAGCACTATATTCTAATCCTTCAACCCAAGTCCTTCACTCGTCCATGCCCTCTACACCCTTCAAAATTACAAATGGTATGAGACAAGGCTGTCCCCTATCACCACTAATTTTTAATATAATGATGGAACCGCTGGCAGAAAAAATCAGATCAGCCCCAAACATATCAGGTGTGTCAATTGGCCATCAGGACCACAGAATAAATCTATTTGTGGACGATGTCATTCTTAGCCTCACAAACCCCTCAACTTCCCTGGCTTCGGTGCAACACATACTAGATTCATTTAGTAAAATATCTTACTACAAGGTAAACACCACTAAGTCGGTTATCTTGCCCATGGGGATCCCAAAGACTCAACAGGAAACATTAGAAGCTCGACACCCATATACTTGGGCAGAGCGTTCAATCTCGTACTTAGGAATCAAATTAACCAAAACTACCACCTCCCTCTACCAGGAGAACTATATACCTCTCCTTCATAATCTGGTATAATACTGGTAGCTATTAACACCATCCACAAACTGTACTTCACATGGCTGGCAAGACTATCGGCATTTAAAATGGTTGTGCTACCCCATATTTTATATATCTTTATATCCTTACCCATTCCGGTTCCATCATCCTTCTTCACAGCCATACAAAAATTGATAGGCAAACATATCTGGCAAACAACCAGAGCTAGAAGTTCCATAGTAAACTTAACCAACCACAAAAGGACAGGAGGAGCAGGATACCCTCTCAAAAAAGATTATTATTATGCAGCCATTCTGGCCCAAATCAAGCCCTGGTTCAATACCAATATAACTAGTCCATGGCGGGACATGGAAGCCCTCCAGACCCCAGGTAACGACCTGGTAGCATGGCTCTTCAGTAAACCATCCCTAAGGCCCAATAAAGCACAACTCTCTCCATCCATATGCTCGACTGTTGAGGCCTTTGATATGTGCAGAAAAAAATGCCTAAAGGGTCATCTCCTGCAATCATTCCTGTACCATTTACTGTAGTGTCCTTCCTGATCTCAGATTTCCTGGTGAAATCCTGGACGGTAAAAGGCGTCTCACACATCTCGGACCTATATGAGCGAGACTCCATCAAGCCCTTCACGACCCTTACCCAAACCTATGACATATGTAAGAAAGAATATTTTAAATATATCCAACTGACCTATTGTTTACTGAGGAATACTTACCTTCGTCTATACCTACATGGGGACATTGTAGACTACCTGACCAAGCCGACTAGTAAAATTAAAGGCATCTCACTATTTTACAGTCTTATAGGGAATAAGAACTCCTTCTCTAAACTTAAGCCATTTTTAAATTGGGAAAGGGACTTGGGTAAAACCTTTTCCCCCTCTCAATGGATAACAGCCATTAAAACGACCTACGGAGCTTCTAGAGCTGCAAATCTATGGGCCTGAAAATAAACCTTAGATGGTACATAACTCCTGTACAGATTAACAAGTTCTCCCCTGGTACTAACCCCACATGTTGGAGACAATGTGGCAGAGAAGGCAACCTACTTCACATCATGTGGAAGTGTGAACTTACCCAATTTTGGGCTGAAGTGTTCCTTCTTATACACCAAATTATCAATATTCCTATAATTCCAACTCCGGAGCTTGCCCTGCTCAATATAGGCATTGACCAAATCCCTTACCAATACAAACTAATAACAACCCACATACTCCTAGCGGCCAAACTGGCGATCACCAAATGTTGGAAAAGTTCAGAACCGCCCTCCGTCAAAGAGGTAATCACATTTGTCCACCTACACAGCTTGTATGAACGAATGTTCGCACTATCTGAACACACTTTGTCCAAATATAACAAAAAAGGGTCTGCATGGTTAGACAAAGAAGGGGCATTACCATGAAGAATGTTTTCCCTTCTCTTACAGTGTAACTTAACACACCTAATTCAGAGAAATGGAGTGGGTGTGTCTGCCTCCCCTCCCACGGCACAATATGTTCCCAGAAGGGGTGTCTGGGGGAGGGGGCAGCAGACGCTACCCCCACACAATGCATAATATGACCGTTGGTACGTACAAAAACTTGTCAACTGCTATGCTCTCTTTTCTGTTAATATACTATATATCGTATAACCTGTGCTTAATCCATTGTATGACAAATTCAATATGTCTGCATTTCTCCCTTTGTTATGTTGCAAAATCCAATAAAAATCATTTGGAAAAAAAAAAAGCAATGGATCGGCGGACAGACAGCGTTGACGAGACACTCAAGAATGTCTCAGATGAGGTGGCCAAGAGTTCACCCATCCAGGAGCTCAGGCTGGCTACCGCCTTCCTGGGGGAGGCCCCTCTTGACATTATCCAGCTATTGTCTCGGGTTATACTCTCGACCGTCACCACCAAGCGAGCCTTATGGCTCCATCCATGGCAGGCTGACCCTGCATCCAAGCAGGTATGGTGCCGAATCCTTTTCGAGGGGTCTTCTCTTTTCAGAAACAAGTTGGATACAGCCATAACCTGAGCCACTGGGGGTAAGTCGAGTTTCCTCCCTCAGGACCGGCGTAGGCAAGGCCGGGCACGCCCCTTTTTGAGGAAGCAGAATCAGGACCGTGCCAGTGACACACGCAGCTAAAAGCCTGGGCAAGAGTTCTCTAGATCTTGGAAGTACAAGCACTCGTCTTTCAAAAAGGCTGCTAAGAGTGGTCCGACTGGCGAGGGAGAACCTACCAAGTCCTTTTGAGATTGGGCCTGCCCAAGCATGTCAGGTGGGAGCTCATCTGCTCCACTATCGGCATGTTTGGGCGGCCTCAATCCGGGATGGATGGACCATCAGAACAGTCTACCAGGGCCATACTTGGACCTGCAGCAAGGCACCCAGACTAATGTTCGTTCCCAGGGCTCTTTCAGCCTACAAAGAAAAAAAGCAGACCCTTTTAGCCTACATAGACTCTTTGTTGGCACAAGGTGCCGTTATTCCCATCCCGGACGACGAGCGAGGGGTGGGGATGTATTCCCCTCTCTTCATGGTGCGAAAGAAAAACGGCACCTGGAGTCCCATGAGCGACTCAACCCACTTGAACCACTTCATCAAGAAAGAAAGGTTCAAAATGGAAACACTGTCCACAATCCAGCAAGCTGTCCAGGCCGGGGACTGGCTAGTCTCCATAGACTTGAAGGACGCATACTTCCACGTGCCGGTGGCAGTGGGGTTTCAGCAGTTTGCCGTGTGGGCGCTCCATTTTCAATTCACCTGCCTGCCCTTTGGGCTATCAACCTCTCCTCGAGTCTTCTCGAAGGTCTTGTTGGCCATAGTGGCACTGTTGAGAACCAGAGGTATCCGGCTCTATCATTATCTGGATGATCTGCTCTTGTTGGCATAGGACAAATCCCAAATAATAGAACACAGGGACCAAGTCATCACCACTCTCCAGGAGTTCGGTTGGCTCCTCAATGTGGAGAAGACCCACCTAGAGCCCTCGCAGTCCCTCATTTACCTCGGTGCTCATTTCGACACAACTCAGGGCACCATCTCCTTACCCAAGGAAAAGATAACTACAGTCTAGAACAGGATACGGCTAGCCCTCTCATCATCATACCTGCAGGCCCTCCAGTGCTTGAAGATCATTGGGACAATGGTATCTATGATTCCCATGGTGCAATGGGAACAGTGGAGAATGCGACCCTTTCAAAAAGTGTTTCTTTGAACAGTAGCAGTCAGGCGACAAGTCTCAATGCATCTACATCTCACCGACCATGAGGAGCTCCCTTCTCTGGTGGCTTCATCGAAAGAACTTGCGCAATTGCCAATCCTTTCTTCCCATCACATGGGTGACTATCACGTCGGATGCCAGCAACAGAAGCTGGGGTGCACACTGTGTAATGGAGGTGGCCCAGGGCGTCTGGAGCTTCCCCTCTCGGGGGGTATTTTCAAACATTCTGGAACTACGAGCAGCCTTCAAAGCACTACAGGCCTTTCACCATCTGACAGCAGGATCAGCTGTGTCACTTCGACTAGACAATACCACAGCGGTGGCCTACATAAGGAAATAGGGGGGAACCTGGAGTCTGAGTTTGTTGCAGGGATTGGAGCCAATCATGTTATGGGTGCAGAAGAATCTGAGCAACATCACAGCAACCTATGTTCCCAGGGTTCAGAATGTTCAGGCAGATTTCCTCTCTCGAGTCCGCCTGGACAACAATGAGTGGTCTCTCCATGAGGAAGTGTTTGCGTGGATCTTATCTCTGGGGGTCTCTCCAGAGGTAGACCTCTTTGCCTCACCATGCAACAAGAAACTAGCGAGGGACTATCCAAGGTTATGGGACCCTCAGGCCTATGGGGTTGACGTTTTTACAGAGCAGTGGAGGTTCCACAGAGCCTCCGATACCTATAAACCTTCAATTTCTGTGGAGGCTCAGAACAGAAGGAACGTGGAAGTTGTTGTTGTAATCCCTTACTGGCCCAACAGGCCCTGGTTTCCTCTCCTATCACTTCTCAGCTACCGGGACCTACTTCCATTACCACCCAGACTAGATCTGCTGTCCCAAGGCATGTCCCTACATCCATGCCCAGCCCATCTGCGCCTGAAGGTGTGGTTTTTGAAAGGGAAAGTTTGGAGGCACTAGGGTGCCCGAAAGAAGCGATTCCCACACTCCTAAGTGCAAGGTGAATGAGTACGAACTGAGTCTACGAGAGGATCTGGACTAGGTTCACAAACCATATGTTCTTCCGATCCAACCCCAGTGGTTCTCCGTCAGTCCAGGACATCCTGAGTTTTCTGCAGTTGGGTCTAGACCTAGAACTATCTGTAAGTTCTCTCCTGGTACAGGTATCGGCGATCTCTGCCTTTACTGGAGTATCATGGGCTAGGCATGCCCTAGTTCACCAATTCTTTAGAGGAGCAGTCAGGCTGAGACCACAGAGAAAACTGAGGTTTCCTACATGGGATCTTCCACTGTTTCTCAATTTCTTCTCTCAGATACACAAAACACAACTCCGGGGGGCGTAGCTACACCATCGTAGCCGGAAGTGATGGTGTGAGCGTGTGAACGCCGATACCAGGTCGAAGCCTTGACGCATCCTGAGCAGCAGCCCTAGATCCCTGCAAGTGTATACCCGAAAGGGACAGGAGTCTGAGGGACGGAAGCGAGGTGTCCAGGTGGCGGAGCGGCAGAGTGGCATTATTCAAATCCACGGCCCTGACAGGAATCGGCAGAAGGGAGACTCGCTGAGGACCGGGAGGATCTGGGAGGGGATGTCCCCCTTGATGTACGAACCAATAGTGACATTAATACTAAAACCTGAAAAAGATAAACAGGACTGTGCGTCATACAGACCAATTTCACTCCTTAACCTTGATTACAAAATACTTGCAAAAGTACTAGCGGGAAGATTAAATAAAGTAATTTTATCCGTAGTGAGTGACGATCAATCTGGGTTCATGCCAGGGAAGTCAACAACAAACAACATAAGGCGTGCCCAGCTGATGATATAGTTGAGAGATTTTGTACCGGAGGAGAGTGCCTTGGCTACATTAAATACGGCCAAGGCATTTGACTCCATAGAATGGAATTTTTTACAGGCAGTCCTGAAAAGAAGTGGATTCGGGGAAAAGTTTAGAAAATGGGTTAAAATACTATATAAACAACCAAGTTTAAACCTGTTGGTAAATGGATTGTTACCCCCCATAATCAAATTACAAAGAGGAACGAGACAGGGATGCCCACTATCCCCCCAGCTATTTGCCTTGGCAATTGAAGCATTGGCAAATAGGTTTAGACAATCAAAAAAATACAGGGGCATCAAGCTGGGTGAGAGGATGGAGTGTATTGGCTTATATGCCGACGATATCATATTGTATTTAGGAGAAGGACAAACCTCCATAGGGGAGGCTATAAAGATAATAAACCCATTTGGGAGATACTCTGGGCTTAAAATCAATTGGCAGAAATCTGCATTGATGCCATTTGGATTAAAAGCACATAATTGGCATGAGATACCATTAAAAATAGTAGAAACGTTCAAATACCTGGGGATACACATTACAACGAGGGCTGAGGAAGCCATGGTAAAGAATGTGTGCCCCCTGGCGGATTAGGTAAAAAATAAAGTCAAAATATGGAGTAAACTCCCGTTGACAATCTCAGACAGAATAAATCTAATTAAAGATACACAAAACACTCTCAATCAGTGAGCTTGCTTGCAAGACCGCTTTCCTTGTGGTTATCACTTCAGCAAAGAGAATTTTGGAGATTCAAGCCTTGGGAGCCAAAGAACCTTTCCTTAACTTCTTCCCAGACAGGGTGGTCCTAGTTCCGATGCTCGGGTCAAATCCCAAGGTCACATCAATCTTCCTTGAAAATCAGGAGATAGTGCTGCCTTCCTTCGAGACAACGGAAGGCTCGGGCTTGCACCCCCTTGATGTGGGAGTCACCCTGAGACTGTATCTGGAAGCCACAGCTCCCTTTCCCCAGTCAGATCATCTATTTGTCCTGCTCAATGGGAAGAAAAAGGGGCTGAGAGCCTCCATCAGATCCATTGCTGCGTGGATCGTCCAGGCGATCCAGTGGGCCTATAAAGAAAAGGGCTTGGCTCCTCCGCAGGCGGTGACAGCACACTCAACTAGATGTGTCTCGACCTCATGGGCGGCCTCACAGCATGTCGCCCCTGAAATGATCTGCAGAGCAGCCTCCTGGTCCTCGATCCATACCTTCATGTCACAATTATTGTGTGGAGCCAGCTGCTCTATCTTCTGTTAACTTTGGCCGTCAAGTACTGTCAGTGGATGGTGTTAAATAAATCTTTTGTTCAGCATTTTTTTGCCCACCCAGGTGTGTTTGGCGAGTTATTTCCCACATGTAGGCTGCCATGGAGTCTGCCAGGAAAATGGAAAATTTCCTACCAAATACTTACCGTAATTTTCCTTTCCTGATGGACTCCATGGCAGCCGGAGTCCCTCTCAAATGTCTGGAGTAGGCTAGTTTTGGAACACGGCCGCTGGCTCGGAGCAAAGATTTATGGGAGAGGTGTCCAATAGGGTATTAGAGATGGGGCTAAACCCACACATAGGCTGCCATGGAGTCCATCAGGAAAGGAAAATTACGGTAAGTATTTGGTAGGAAATTTTCCATTTTATTTCCAGGTGCAAAACTTATGCTCAGAAATTGCAGCAAAAAAATACATTAATGTATTGCTCCTAGATGCAATAAGCTTTATCTTAACTAGAGTTGAGCGAACACCTGGACGTTCGGGTTCTGCTGGTCCGTCCGAACTTCGGGACAAAGTCCGGGTCCGGGTCCGGACGGAACCCGAACAATCGCACGGACAACGCCTGAAACAGGGCTTCAAGCCTGCCTGGTCGTCTTGGGCTTGCAGGTCCACAAGCGAGTTGAGATCAATTCTATTTCGAATAACGTAGATCCTCGTTATGTAATTACATAAAAAAACGACGTTAAAGACTCGTATTCAAAACGTGGACCTTTATTTTACCTTTTAAAGGATGGTTTATGAATGGCATTAAAAGGAAAGGACTACCTGAGGTACCGTCGGATACACACCCAAATCGGGGTAGAGATTATGGGATAACCTGTGGAGAGGGTATTTAGAAACGAGGCTCGGTCGCCGGCACAAG
>BLSH010046167.1:388439-412645 GCA_018402905.1 Glandirana rugosa | reverse complement strand
CTCTAATTTCTGCTATCTGTCCTCAGAGCAACAGCACAGACAGCAGTAGTAAAGTAATCTATCTCAGGATGCAGGATCAGGTCTTAAAATGTCTCAAATCTGTCCCTCATGCAGTCAGCTACCTTTCCCTACACTAACCCAGGGAGCATGTGACTGCAGCACTGTGACTCCAGCTTATAAAGAGGCTGGGTCACATGATGCACTGGCCAATCACAGCCATGCCATTAGTAGGCATGGCTGTGATGGCTTCTAAGGGCAAACCAGTGAAACACTTGTTGATTGGCTGCCCTGCAGCTTCTCAACACGTGGAGTAAAATAGCAGAACCCCGGACTGAACCCGAACGATTTTTGAAATGTCCGGGTCCGTGCCACGGACACCCGAAAGTTCGGTACGGACCCGAACGTTACAGTCCGGGTTCGCTCAACACTAATCTTAACCTCAGAAATTGCAGCCTATTCAAAAAGGTTTAAAAGGTGTGTTTTAATTCTGTATAATGTTTCATTCTTCAATGCCGGTTCACACTAGTGCAATGACAGACATTGCATGTGATTCGCAGCGCATTGCTGTTCACATCACATGCGATGTCTGTGCAATGCGATTTCAGCCATACAGATAGTATGGCTGAAATCTCATCACATTTGGACCAAACTCGCACAGGACCCTTTTTTTGCATCAAACCAGAATCGGATTGCATGGGTGTTCAAATCTATGCGATCAGATTCATGTCCAAACTGTCAGTTTGCAGTGCGATATGTGAGCTGAAATGGGGGTGTCTGAAATAGTACAATGTCAAAAAGGCTTAAAAATCCAATGCAGACCAAGTAGGCTTCATTCTGGGCAGGGAGGTAAGAGATAATACAATAAAAGCTATTAATATCCACCACTGGCTCACTTCCTCCCATACCCCAGGCTTCCTCCTCTCCCTAGATGCAGAGAAGGCATTCAACAGAGTGGCCTGGGACTACATGACAGAAACACTTAGGGCCATTGGCCTACACAAAAGAATGCTAAACTTCATCCTCATGTTGTACTCCTCCCCCTCCGCCAGGATACGAGTCAACGGCCACCTGTCGAATGCCTTCCCAATCCCTAACCGAACATGCCAGGGCTGCCCCTTATCCCCTTTCATCTTTATTATCACTCTCAAGCCAATGCTCTGCTGCCTTATAGCCAACCCAGACATCAAGGGCGTCATGATAGCTGATCAAACGTATAAATTAGCAGCATTTGCAGACAACGTTCTCCTCTTTTCTCAAGGAACCACACATAACCATCCCTAACCTACTCCAAGATTTTGCCACCTTTAAACTGCTATCCTACCTACAAATCAACTTTTCAAAATCGACCGCGCTGAATGTCACTCTATTGCATGAAACATGTCAACAATGTCCAGCTAACTTCCCATTTAAATGGAACACACAATCCATCACATACCTAGGAATACAATTGCCCTCACCCCTCACTGACCTATATACCAAAAACTTCCTCCCACTGCTAAAAACTATTCATCAAGACCTTAAGTCTTGGCCTACAGGTCTCTTCTCATGGTTCGGCAGGATCTCCATCCTCAAAATGAATATTCGTCCTAGAATCCTATATCTCCTACAAACGATTCTGATTAAGATCCCAAACACATTCTTTACATCATATAGGAGAGCTTGCATAAGCTTCATTTGGAGCAATAGCAGAACGAGAATCAGCTACACCAAAATGATAATCTCGAAACTAAGAGGAGGTTTGGGCCTCCCAGACATTCAAAAATATTATCAGGCCTGTCTGTTGGCCAGGGTGATAGACTGGAACCTGCACGCCAACATCAAAGCATGGGTATATCTTGAACAAACCCTCTCTTCAACACTCTTAAACCAACTCCCATGGGTTTTGCCAAAACACATACCCCAACGGTGTTAATCCCACCCACTGATTAACCCAACCCTCATAGCCTTTCAGGATGCATGCCATAAAAACAACATATTTTCTATCCTAGGACCTATGACACCCGTGCGCTGCAACCCTGACTTCCCAACTGGCATGACAACCTCCTTTCTCTCTAACATCGGACCAAAAACTCCCAATGTTTGCCGACTACAACACGAAAGATACCTGGGCCAGCCGTAAATGGGAATCGGATCTATCCCTGGATCTCACAAATTAAGAATGGGAAACCATCTTCACACACAAACACAGAGGAATGATCAACACAAACACACAAGAAAATGTGCGTACAAAATATATTCGAGATGGTACATGACCCCATCCAGGCTTCACAAAATTAAATCTTAGAAACATAGAAAAGTGACGGCAGAAAAAGACTGAGTAGTCCATCAAGTCTGCCCCTTTTTATTTCATTTTTATTTATTTATTTATTTATTTTGTACATTAACCTTGTTGTCTGACTATGGATTTATGTTTATCCCAAGCATGTTTGAAGCCATTTACTTCCATTCCATCACTCCGCTGGCGATGTGGGGAAGAAAGGGGTTCACTCATACATATATGGTGGACATGCCCCAAGATACAACAATACTGGAAAGAAGTCCACAGACTCCTAGGCAAAATCACCACCTTCACCTTGGACTTTTCCCCAGCACAGTTTCTACTGCACCAGAGACCCAAAGACAACATACCATCGCTCCCTGGCGAGCCGTGCGCACACTGTTGCAAAGATGTGTATCTCATCTCGCTGGCAATCCCCAGACCCTCCATCTATTGTGGACTGGTTCAAACGCATTCTAAAAATAGCTGAAATGGAGGAGCTTATCCACCAGACCAGAGGCACTCCCAGTAAATTCACAACAACTTTGGCATGTTGGACTCTTTTCACCAGGACAGTGTGCTCTCTTATTAGCATGAACCTTTTCGAGCAGGCCAGAGTGAGAGAAAAGCCCAGACCCCCCTGCCACCCCCGCCCCCTCGCCCCCTCTCTCTCACTCCTCCCCTTTCCTTTTTTTTCCTCTCTTCTCTCCAATCTCCTACACCCTACCACAAATACATTCCAAGCCTATCATCAGCGTTACCCACATGATCCTGAGTCAAGATACGAGTCCCGGCTCTGACAGTGACCAAACCTTCCTACCACCTATACTCCCACCCAGATGGGGAGCATCATATCAAACCACAGACAACTACTAAAACAAATCTGGAAAACATGAAATACTATGTCTGACAGTCTTCAAACAGACAAAGACACAACAGGGACAACTTTATCGAATAGACCTATCCGCACCCGAACAGGCAATCGACCCTGAAAGAAGCCTATGTAAAAGCTATATTCCATTAGCTCTGCAACATCCTACACTCAGGAGTTAACCTCCGCCTACACTAGGACTGACCTACATAATTCTGGAGTTACATACCTTTAGCAATACCCCTCCACGCTCAGATTATCAAATGTGTGGGGGATGGAATAGACGCGCCCCCACCCGTACACAGTGAGTTCCCAACAGGGGTGTTCCAGAGGTGCATCCGACACCTCACAGCAATTACCGCTGAGAAATAAAGTTCAAATACGGCACCGTAGTTAAGAGCTTATACCTACTCTGTTAACTGTTGTTCGGTTTTCTTTTTTCTTCTTTATGGAAATCATTGGTGCATGCTTTATTATACTGACTCACACTTACTTACTATATGGCACTCTTCTGATATGTCTATGTACAGCTCAATATAGTCTGTTTTATGGAAAACCTCAATAAAAACTTTTCAAACAATTAATAAAATAAATAAAAAATCCAATGCAAATTTTTTAGAATTTTTTGGTTTTCCGTCAAAAAATACACTATTATGCCATCTACCCCGTTTTAGGGGAAAAAAAATAAACCCCTTCCAAAACAAAAGCAATAACCAAATGGGAGCATGAAATAGGACTGAGCTTCACCCCGAACCAATGGGCAACAACATTAAAATCGGTATATAAAGCTACCTCATGTGTAACCCTATGGGAACTTACACATAAAATAGCCCAAAGGTGGTATCTAACACCAACGACCCTGGCAAAGTTTAACAACTCTTCCTCACCCAAATGCTGGGGAGGGTGCAAACAAATGGGCACACTAAGACACATCCTTTGGGACTGCCCTGGCCTAAATAAATATTGGAAAGATGTATTTTCCCTAATAGCAGACGTCATAGGTACTTATATCCAAGCACCCCCAGAACTAGCTATCCTCTATCTACTAACAAATTTAATCCCAATAGCGTATTGAAAGATTGTTATTTACATTCTACTGGCAGCCAGGTTGTCGATAACCAGACTATGGAAATCGACCACTCCCCACCCCTATCAGAGGTTATTAACCTGACTCAAACGCACCACACATACGAACCCCTGATCACTACGAACAAAACTCAATCTCTTAGGGAACAACAAATGTGGGACCCTTGGAACAAATCGTATAACACTCACTTTCAATGAACCTATAGTCGCGATGGAATAAGACGGTTATATCTTGTGCAGGGTTGGAGTAGGAGATGACTTGATCAGGACACTCATTGCTTGTTATTTGTTAGGAGTTGTTCTTTCTCCTTTTTTTTCCCCTTCCTTTCCTTTTCTTTGTTCTGTTTCGGTTCACTTTTCAAGCATAATATGGGTTTATATGTTACTGGGTAGCCAATATTGTCAATACTAGAAGTTACTAGCACCTGACACACCTAGGCTAGACAAAGGTAGAAGCTTCTCCAATGTTACCACTACTCTGAAGTTAGATATAAATAATATGGCCTCTCACCGGACACAGTATGTTTCCAATGGGGTGTCCGGAGAGAGATACAACAAGGGCTGACAAGTTCATAAATATACCAGGTAATCCAGTATTAACAGCCTAGTATATCTATCAAATATTCACTCGACGTAAAATTGTAATTTTGTGTGATTGTGTCATGTTACGGCTAATAATTTTCATTTAATCAAGATGAAATCTGCATACTCTTTCCCTCTGACATAGCATCTTTGTTAAAAAGGAGTACTACTGTTCAACAAACCAGTGCTGTCTTTTTGCTTGTGGCTCTGGAAAATTTTACTTTTCGCCAGTGAAAACACTTTCATGGTGTGCAGCGCAACCTTGAACGATTTCTGGCTCCGGACTGTATAATGAATGGAGATTTCAGAATAACATGTTTCATCTCTTCCTCTAACTTAGTGGTCATGTACAAATGCTTGCATAATGGGCAGTATGTCTATACGATATTTATGGCTGCTGTCTTTGAAATAATATACTCTAGCTGTTTTTTAATGAACAAAAATTGAAAAATTTTTTTTTCTTATGGCCCGTACACACACGGTATAATTATCGTTCGAAAACTGTCGTATGACAGCATGTCGTACAATTATCCAACCATTAGTACGCTCCATTCGACAGCTGATTTTGAATTATCGTCCAATAGAAGTTGTATGAGCAAACTAGAAAACTTTTGTCTGCCAACAAGGCGTCATCCAATTTTCGGCTCGTGTGTACAGAAGTTGGACAAACAAAAGTTGTAAGTAAAAACATGCATGTTCGGAAGCCAGGAATGACCCGGAAGTGTCCGGTTGTGTAAACCTGCTTTTTAAATTCGCAAATCACATCCGTGAAGCGGCAATTGGAATTTTGGAATGCAGAGCACATTATCTTCTTCAATTTGATAATAATGAAGCTGCTTTGCTGGTGATACTCATGTTACGAACCTAATAAAAAGCATTTGTGATGTAGTGATAGAAATATTATTCACATTATTCTTGTTGTGGATCAAAAATTAGTTACTAAGGGGGCAGAGACTGACCAAGATGGCCGCTTAGGAGCTATACTCCATCATGTCAGGCATGGCTCGCTATACGCTTCCCAGATGGGAAAGGGAATTTTAGCCTAATACGGGACGCCGGGACCGCTGAGATCCAGGGAGTGAGAGGCATTGCTGTATGTATGAAGCAGATAACACAGCCCTCGGTTGTTTTTACTCAGTATAGCCGTATATGACTGTAGAAGCTGGCCTCCTCCACCTCCACCTCCACCGATGACCGTCTGCTGCTGTTTGTTGCTACCTCACCTCATCCTTCCGAGTTCCCCTCCCCTTCCCTGGAGAGAAAGACAGGACCCAGAGTTAACGCTCCCCATACTGCCTCGGTGCAGACACGCCAAGACCTGGCGTCCTGTGGTGGTGTATGTGCCACTGTGGATTTCACCGCTCCTGGCAACAGGTCTTGGGACAGACACGGTGGTTGGGGACTGAGGAGAGAGGTGTGGTGCAGTTCTCATCTCAGCTGAGAAGAGCAAAGTTTATAATCAAGTAGAATCTTGTAGAGGCTGTGGTGAAGGCTGCAATTTTAATAAAGGTGTTAATATCTTTGTTACAGCAGCCAGTGGGATACCTGTGAGCACTGCAGCATCAGGACCGGGATTAGGAGACACCATACTGATCCTCAGAGTGGATCTTTGGAGCTACTCCTGTTCAGGGGGATCTTTGGTCCAGGGGGGATCCCCCCTTATTTCTAGTGAGAGAGGCAGCGGAGATGAATAGAGGCACTAATAATTCTTATTTCTAAAAACTTTTTGGACAATGATCAAAGGGACACAAGTAACATAGAGGAGGGGCAGATGGAAAAACAGCTTATGTTTTCTTGAGGAAGAGGTTAACATATGTGGATCTCTTTTGCTGGTAAAGAAAACTCTCCCCCTATGGTCTTAAAGGGGTCAATCATTAGTATTATAAAATTTAAACAAATAGAGATGTAATTTTAATCTTTAGGGGGTGACAAACTCTATCTCACAATAAAAGAGATAGAAGGGCCGGTATGACCTATTAGACCTACAGTGGCATTTTTACAATAAATAGTATCTGTAGAAGGAAGACAGGACAGTGAAATGCCTCCCAAAAACCCCCAGATACAAAAAACTAAAAAATTATCCATGGGAGCAAAAGATGAAAATATCTCTAAAACACAAGCTATACAAAACACTGACATAAAAGAATATTTTCAGCAAACTCAACAGGAATCAGAGACATCTAAAAATTATGGGCTGAATGAGGAGACAATACGCATATAAAAAGAAGCAGAAAATTCCCAAGAATCACAGATTGGAATTACATGAGAAGGAATTAAAGGACAGAAGGAGCCCTGGAACATGGAAGCTTATATTAGGTCATGCCGACTAGAGATGATATGGAGAAATATATATCTCAGATGGAAACATGTTATAAAGCAGAGCTACAGGAGGTAAGGTCTTCCTTAGAAAGTGTCCAGGAAAAAACAAACAATATGGAGATAAGAGTAACAAAATTGGAAGAAAAGTTCATTCAATCTGAAAAAGAAAAGCAAGAGATAACCCAATGTCTCAAAAGAGCTTTACTAGAATTAGACGACCAAGAAAATAGAAGCAGAAGAAATAATATCAGGGTCAGGGGTTTACCAGAGGCAATGGGATTGAAAGAATTAATACTGACTCTTCAAGGCATTTTCGGTACGCTATTACAATTGCCTCCAACAGAAGAAATACTATTAGACTGGGCACATAGATCATTAGGCCCTAAAAAACTGGACCCACAGAGACAGAGAGACGTGATCTGCAGAGTTCATTATTACCATATAAAAGAAAAAATAATGCGAGTTGCGTGGCAACAGAAAACAATTGACTTTGATGGTCCTCAGATAATACTGTTGCAGGATCTCTCTAGATACACCCTGGCCCTCAGGAGGGCAGTGAATCCCCTGCTTTTGCTCCTGAAAGAAAGGAATATCCTATATAAGTGGAAGTATCCATTTCAGATTGAAGTATATCATAAAGGCAAAAAGGCTAACTTCCAAGACATTGAAGACCTCCCAGACTTTTTGAAGATTTTACATCTCCCGGACATTGATCTGCCATTGTGGCCTCCAAAATACCCAGGAAATCCTAATGAACACGTTAAAAGAAAATTAAATATATTTGATTATAATAAGCTGCGTACCAGCAGGGCGTGAGGTGGGGGGAATTTATGGATAGGGGGATAAGGATAGGTTAAAAATTTTTTTTTTCTTTCTCCTTCTTACATTTATGAAGTTTTTTCATATATATTTGCTTTGTAAATACACTTTATAGGTAACAGTCGGTTACCCTTTGATCAACATTTTAGTTTTTTTTTTCTTCTCTCACATCACATTTTTCTATTTCACATTCATGATGTTCTTCACATATTTGCCTTGTAAACACACCTTATAGGTAACTGTTGGTTACTTCTTTGACCAACAATTTCGGGGGTGTTTTTTTTTTCCCTTTCGCCCCTTACTTCCCTCCCTTCCTTTCTCCCTCCATTTTCCTCCCCCCTTTTATGGCGGTAGGAGCAGGGAAATGGAGGAATGTTTTAATGAAAAACCGGGACCATTTTTTTTCCGTGTTTTTTTCCTTTCAAATTTTCCTTTGGTTTACTAATATATATAAGCGGGTCATTGGTAAATAAAGATAATGGTTTTAATATTTAATAAAAAAGTTATAATATAGCACCCCGAAGAGAGATAAGAGAGATAAGTGAGGAAACAACGTTAATAAAATAACGGTTTAAGCATATCTATGCTAGAAATTAATTGTTCATATAGATATATTGGATTTGTCGAGCGTTCTCGGGGTTTCCCATTGGGAAAACAAGAAATTAGCATTGAGGGGGCAGCTGGGGGGTTCTCCCCCTCTCCCCGCCTGCCCCCCCTCTCTTTTTCAGGGAGCCTGTCGGTGGGGAGTGGTGGTTATCAACAAGGTTATCCCTCACCTAAGGGATAGGGACACTAGTAATAGGTATAGACAGAAGGTCTTATAGTTATATAGCAACCTCGGTTGCTTGAGTTTGCTTCTGTGTGCATTTTGGTGGTTTTTTTTTTTCTTTCTTCCTCTCTCCAAATATGGGCACGGTGAAGTTTTGTTCATTTAACGCAAGAGGTCTCAACTCCCATTTAAGAGAACACAAATTTTAAATTTATTTCATAAACAAAATGTTGGGGTGGCATTTTTCCAGGAGACAAATGATCGTTCCGACTGCATTCCAAATATTCATAATAAAAATTATCCAGTGTGGTATCATGACACGTTCCCTTATTCCAAATCGAGAGGTGTTGCTATTGCCTTACATAATCTCTCCCTCACAAGGTTTTGGACTCTTGGGGTAGCAGGGATGGCAGAGCCCTGCTCCTAAAGGTGTCCATTTATGGATAAAAATATACATTTATTAACTTGTATCTACCAAATCAGGATCAATTTAAAACAGGGACACAAATATTGATAGATCTCATGGATAGGGCAGAGGGTATAGTGCTCATTGGTGGGGACTTTAATTTTTTACTGAATCTTGACATAGATACCACCGCAACTCGTCCATTCCAGAATAGCAAACAGACAAATACATTTAAAGAACTTATGGCAAAATTAAAATTGGTGGACATATGGCGCACCCACCATCCCAATGAAAGAGATTATATGTTTTACTCTAGGGTTTACAACACATACCATCGGATAGATTTTTTTTTGATAAATTATTTTGGATTCCCTGTTGTCTCTTTGTCTGAAATAGGCACTTTTGTTTGGTCTGATCATGCCCCAATCAGTGTTGAATTTGAAATCTCAGGCTATAAAAGACCAAAAGGCCAATGGCGGTTAAATGATAATTTGTTGAACGACGATATATGTATTTCAGAAATTCATCAGACGATAAAAAATTTCCAAATAGATCATGAGAAAGATAAAACCTCTCTCCCTATACAGTGGGAAACACTGAAATGTGTGTTAAGAGGTATCTTCATAAAACACGGGGCCAGAATAAAAGCGAATAAGATAAATAAAATGTCAAGTTTGTTAAAGGATATTACAAAATATGAAAAGATCCATAAACAAGATCCGATTCTGACAAACCTTATAAAATTAGCAGACAAGCAAAATGAATTACAAGCCATACTAAATGAACAACCATTGAGACTAAGGGATAGAAACAGGGCCCCATTATTACTCAAAAGGGAATAAACCTGGTAGGCTCTTGGCTAGAGCACTACGGCAAAGGACAAACACTACCTCTATAATAAAAATCCAAAAAACATCTGGGGAAATAACACTAGACCCTAAGGAGATCTTGGAAACTTTCCAAGCCTTCTCTTCTAAATTATATAATGTCACTAATTTGAAAACTGGAAAAGAATTAGACAGGTTTGGACAGAAGATACATCAATGTATAAAAGAAATGGCAATTCCAACCTTATCCAAGGGAATAATAGATGATCTTGAAAAAGAAATATCAAGATAAGAAATACAGAAAGTTATCAAAGCTATGGCCCTGGGGAAAAGTCCCGGGCCAGACGGCTTCACTACAGGATTTTATAAAATATTAGGGGAAAAGTTAGGCCCCATATTATGTAAAACTTTTAATTCAATTTCGGTGTCTTGCCCTTTTGCTAAACAAGGTATGGAAGCTCATCTTTCCCTTATACCTAAGCCAGAGAAGAATCACTCGATATGCGGCAATTATAGACCTATTTCCCTCACAAATATAGACCTACGAATTTTCGCTAACTTTATTGCAGATAGACTTTAAAGACCTTGTTGTTGATTGAGTGCGCCCAGAGGGGCTCCATCCCATCCTGCCTTCTTGCGGTAGATGCTGAAAAGGCATTTGACAGGGTGGGATAGGGTTTCCTGGAAGAAACCTTGAGACAGTGGGGTATCGGCCCTCGCTTAATGGGGAAAATAATGGCATTATATCTTAAACCCCACGCAAAGGTTCAGCTGGACAGGACCTTGTCAGACCCAATTTCAATCTCAAATGGGACCCGACAGGGATGCCCCCTTTCTCCCTTGCTGTATGTACTGGTGATGGAGCACCTCACCACAGCCATACGAAATAACCCCGATATACAGGGAATTAAAGTAAAAGGAAAATAATATAAAATGTCAGTATATACGGACGATCTTTTCCTATACGTTACTAATCCAATGGTGACTATCCCCAACCTTATTCGGGAATTTGAACGGTTTGGATTATTAAGTCATTTTAAAGTAAATTATGATAAGACTGAAGCATTAAATATCTCATTATCAAGTAAAATTCAAGCTCATCTTCAAAAAACGTTTTCTTTTAAGTGGCAACAAACAGCCCTCAAATATCTTGGGATAAATATACCTCGAAAATTGGATAAAATAATAGAATACAATTATGTTCCTTTAATAGATAAAATTATAAAATCGCTTCAAAAATCTGAAAAAAGCACATTCTCCTGGTTAGGAAAGATAAATATAATAAAAATGGACATTCTCCCAAAGCTGTTGTATGTGTTTCAGACAGTCCCGGTGTGTCCCCCTGCGGCTTTAATTGGTAAATTACGAATGGCCGTAGGTGGATTTATCTGGGAACATAAACCCCCCCGAATCAAACGTGATATTCTCATTAGATCCAGACAAAAGGGGGGTCTGGCTCTCCCGGATTTTACGAAATATATACAAGCAATCCACTTAATGAGAATGTAATTAATATCCTGGGCTTGAGGCTGAGGTCTATGCCATGGGTTACACCAACAAATTGTCCTAAAGCAAAGGATATGCCATCCCTGGTCCTCTCAACGTTGAAGGTCTGGGATGTATTAGTAAAGAGAGGGGCCCTCTCGACCCGGACCGTGCCTATGACACCTTTGTTCTCTAACCCCGACTTTCTGCCGGAAATGGAAGCCCGGGACTTCCTGGATTAGCAGAGACAAGATGATGTGAGATTGGCCCAGGTCCTGGTGGATGGGGAGATTCCTCAAGTGAATACATTAAGGACAGGAAAGGCAAATAAATGGATACAATATCAACAACTGGTAGCATATATTCACTCATTAGAACACTTTCCTGAACTAGAGAGAGCACCTACAGAATTTGAGAAAGTTCTAATACAATCTCACAAACCTGGCCATATATTATCGAGAATGTATAAATAGCTACTCCCCAAGGGTCTAGATAAAGAAGTAACATATCTCAGCAAATGGAAAGACGAGATAGGGAGGTCAATATCTACACAACAATGGGAAAAAGCACTGACATTAATACATAAGCTGTCCCCCTCCATTTAACATCAGGAGAGGAACTATAAGATTATATCGAGATGGTATTGATGCCCAGTTGATCTTCATAAAATAAGGGAGTGTCATAGAGACATGCTGGAGATGTAATAGAACAGTAGGGAATTCAGCACATATATGGTATTTTTGCCCCGAGGTCTGCTAACTCTGGTCAAATATATTGGATATATATAGTGAAATGTCTAATTCTATAATACAACCAGATATAACCATAGCAATATTATCAATTATTCCTGGTTCACTGAAGAAGATTAAAAAATATATTTTGTTCATATGTTAACAGCAATGAGAACGATTATTGCTCACTCCTGGAGAAAAGAGACGGCCCCCTCAATTACAGAATGGGTCCATGAGATGGGCGAGATACGATTGATGGAGGAGACAATTTGTGTTGAAATAGGCTCTAGAGAATATTTCAGAAAGACGTGGGATAAATGGGATAGATATCGTATTTCAGGATTATTACTGAAATATTTATAAATATACTGATGGCCCATATAGTTTATATGGAACTTTTTTGATTTTGTTTTTTTTTTTGGGAGTGAATGGCTGGGGAGGAGGGGTTCGGCCCCTAGTTCTGGCAGGCCCAACGGATATGGGCAGTGCACAGAACAGGAAAGCAAAACATTTTGATATGATAGATAGATCAGGTAGGGTAGATTGCACTTCATAGTATATATGTGCGGGACTGTACATGGGGATTTTCTATCTTTGCTTGTACATTATATTAATTGTTTTCTTTTTTCTAGCGAAATGTGTCTTTGTGTACTTCCCCACTTAAGAACAAATGACAGAACCCCATTCCTGAATGTATGTTGTCTGATGTAAACATTTTTTTTTTTTATTTTTTTTTTAGAAAATTTAATAAATATGAATTAAACACATTTTGGAGGTTCCCACAATATCATTATCCCTGAGATTTAAATATGAAAAAACATACTATGTTGGTGTCCCTTGGTAAATGTTATTACTTTTCTTTTTAATGTAACTGCTTACTTCAAACCTGTCATTTGAATAAAAAAACATAGGGAAGTATTCTTCTTCACATGACTCTTTATTGTGAAGAAAAAATAAAGAATATACATTAAATTAGACGTGGTATTTGTCACCAAAAAATTATAACAGAAACAAAAAGTACTTTTGATTCCGCAAATGTGGGAAAGAACCAAAAGAAAAGAAAATAATACACCAAAAAATACAGAAAAACAAAAAATACATTAATGGGGGTATTGAGTATAATCCTCAGACCATGGCTATTGTTGGGGGCCATGGGGATGGCATTGCCACTGACTGTCATGCTGCTGTGGTGGGTGGGTTGGCTGTTGAGGTGGTGGAGGTGGAGCCACATACTCTGAAAGGTGCGTATTGTCAGTGATAAGCTCCCTCTCCCCCTTGCTCAGCACCTGTGTAATAAGTTCCTCAGACCTGCTCCTTTGATATGGGGTCATGTGAGACGGAGTTTGGCAGTTGTATACCCAACAAATTATTCCTCCTCATCAGGGTCCCTCTGGAGGACTGCTGAGGCCTGTGTGAAAAAAGAGGAAGTGCTGTCCTCCACATTGTGGGTTTTTCTGGCTCTTTTAGCACCAAGACGCAGGGGAGGGATCTGCAACTCCACAGCCTGGGAAGTAGCAGCTGGCTCATTCCCAATGACACTTTCCGTGACACTTTCCTGTGTATAAAAATGTGACATTATTAGATTATATTTGTTTGTGTGGGTCATCAATCAAACAAAATTTACATTTCCTGACTGTTGCTAATTGAATATTTAGAAATAGAAAAGACTATCATTCTGGCACCAGCATTTAGATTTATCCTTCAAATTATTTTAGGGCACAACTGTGTTTTGATATGCAACCAATTTTGTTAAGGCTCAAATATTTGGGCTATAATGTTTAGTCATCATCATTGTGTTTTTTATTGACAATATGTTCAACAACACTATACCTGTGCCAAGATGAGCTCCTCCACATCTTCAGGTTCAGGAGCTGTGGCCTCAGCAGAGGTAGAAGGTAAGGTGGAAAGGGATGGCCTGGGCTCAGACTGCTTGCTGATAAACCACAGGCTTTTGAAGTACCACAGCCTGGGGACATAGACATCAACCGCTGCAGCTCCTGACCTCTCTGATTTTTCAATCTTCTTCAGCTCCCTTGTATAGGTGGTCCTGAGGTTGGCAATATTTTCCCGCACAAATTTATAGTCAGCATGAGGGACCACCGCTTTACATAGCTCAGCCAGTTTGTCCAATGCTGCCCGCTTTATTATTTTGTTGGAGTAGTCCTTGCTCTTGACCCTCCAGAGACAAGGTAGCTGACAGTACATGTCAATGACCTGTGGCAGGAACTCAGGAGAATTACATTTATCACTCATGATACCTGCAAGACAAAACACAAGACAAATCATAATGCAACTTCATCTGGCATACCCATAATCTGGACCCAATATAGGCCCCAATCCAAGCAGTATAGGCCATTAACCCCCCGTCTAGGCCCCAATCCAAACAGTATAGCCCATTAACCCCCTCATCTAGGCCCCAATCCAAGCAGTATATGCTATTAACCCCCCATCTAGGCCCTAATACAAGCAGTATAGGCCCCTACCCACTTTTGCTACAAGTTCAAGTTGAACGTTCTTTATCTGCACAGATTCTCGCTTTGCCAATCGATCGTCCTCCATTCACAGATCGTACCTACAGCCGTTCCATCGAACATGCGATCTGGCTTTATACACTGCGCATGCGTCCAACACCACTCTCAGGTGCATCATGACACTGGGGCGTGAACGGCTCTCCTATCCTCCATGCGACACACTCAGTGGAACATTTGTGGTGAATATGGCGGATTCAGCAAGTTGCAGTCAGGCCCATGGTGCTGGATCTAATCGGAGGCCAAAAGCCACACCAATGAGCAAAGCTGAGATGGACATGGTAGGCATCAAGGAGAGAAATGATTACAATTGCAAGATCAAGAATTATGAGAGGCCCAACAGCAGAAAAGATTATATTTTGGAGAAAGTGATCTCAGTTCTTCATAAAGAATATGGCGTACAGCGTTCGAAAGATTAACTACGCAAAAGATGGTCTGATCTTAAGCACCGGGAACAAGACCAGCTGGATAAGATCCATCATATACTTAAAAAAATAAGCAATAGTTGTATGTTAGCAAAATGTATATGTGTAAATTATGCGTCTGTGTATGTTCTTGTTAAAAGTAGCTAGAGAGAATTATAGCTAAGCTTAGAAACTGTTTGAATGCTTTGGGATTCCAGCTTTGAAGGTAAATCTAAAGTATATATGAAGAATAGAATTTGTTAATGTTTTTAGACATTCTTTTAGCTTTTGCACTTATATTATTTTTTTATCTTTCAACAGGGAAACATAAAAAAAAATGCTGCAGGCAAGCCAACGCAAGGGACAAAGGGAGGCTCCCATCCCTGGGCAAGTAACAGAGGAGGAATCAAGGCCACCTTCCAGAAAAAAAGGTAAGTGCAAAATTAGAACAAAAAAACATTTAGCCACAGACAGGGGTGTTGCTAGGTTGGAAAAAGGGCAGGGGCTACAGGCCTAAATTAAATTTAATTAAATTAAATTTGCCGGTTGCTGCCTGCCTCTTCAGTGCCCATTAATACAGCTTTGCTAGTGCAGACATGGGGAGAGGAGAGCCCCTGGTGCTCGTAGTCACACAAATGCCTGACTGCTATGATGGACGTCATACATCCCGCATTCCATAGGAGCCGGGGGGGGTCAGCTGCAGGTGTTTACCAATGTTGGCACTTGTCAAGTGTTTGCCCCCTGGAGAATGTCATCATCTTCCCTTTTTTATGCATTTTTGGCAGAAATTCCTCCAGAGTTGAATGTAGTGCAGTCAACTAGTGACCCACCAAGTTTGCTACCGGAACAAGTCCAAGGTTGGTCAACACCAAAAATAATCACAAATGTAGGTTAGAAAAATATGTGACTTTAAGATGCTTAATGAATGTTGTATTTTACCTTTTTAGAGCAAATTGAGTGTGAAGAGCTCCCCCAAGATTTGAATTTCGACCTTACAACACTTGACGAACAATCTACCGTCATTAGTCAGAGTGAGGGCCAAAGTAATCCTGAGAAGGAAGAAGGTGTTGGTAAACCTGTTGTTTGTCCAAGTATTGTTCTAATATTGATTCTTATGTATTGACATGTCAAGTGTTTAAATCTCTAAAGAGCAAACACCTTGTCCACACATTAGCAGAGTATGTAGTGCTTTCACATTAGCATGGCTAAGGAAGAGGTGTAAGTAATTGTGTTGATAGCTAGCCTAGTTTTGGAGACCAAGACACTAGGGCAAAGATTACAGAGTAGTGTCAGTGTTTACATTCAGAGTAGTGTAGGTGTCTGAAGGACAAGCAGGTCGCACACAACAATACTATTAACTTGCCCCAAAAACACTATGTAGGGCCTCAGCCACTTGACCATCATTACCCTAATCCATTTTACTCTTATTAACAGGTCATGATATTCCACATTGCACTATTGGCAGAATGAGGACAGATACTATACAGTGTTGCAAGGAACTGGTGAATATCCAAGAGGATGCTACAGCTTTACAGCTCAGACTGACCGATTGTGGGGACATGCTTGCCAAATTCTAATTTGCACTTGGACTTGTCTAATGTATTGGTTGCCAACTGTTGGCTGTTTTTTTGGTTTTCAAGTTTATACTTTATTTTTTAATGTTTAAAAACATTTTACACTCTTTTAAATGTAACATGTGCTATATACCATCAGGGGGTATTGAGTGCTGTGTTCCTGGGGTGCAACCCCCCTTCGTCCAAACTAGAGTGGCTTTCATAAAGGGGGGTTGCAGCACCGATACATGTCAGTTGATACCATCAGGGGTTCTGAGCTGACATGTTTTTGGTGTGCAACCCCCCTTTATCAAAGCTACTTGAGTTTTGATAAAGGGGAGTTGCATCCCAGAAACACGACACTTGATCTCCCCTGATGGTATATAGCACATGTTTACACACTTTATCATTTGGGGGCTTATAAATGTTGCTGTTTGGAAATAAACACCTTTTAGGAATGCCATCATGGACCTAACCTCTGCGACAAGCCACTAGGTGGATGTGGATTCAATTTTGACATTTTAAGGAGGGGAGATCAGATCACACCATGTGAGAAAGGCAGCGTCCACACAGTCTTGGGATACTGATGTCTCATTTGCCCTTCACTTTTCCACGAACATTGGAAGTGAGTGACTTTTTCATGTGTGTGTAAAGGTTTTAGACATACCTGGTCAACCAAAAAAATATGACGAATGCCTAAATACATACATGTTAGACACAAATATGTATTTTTGTTTAAGCACCTTAAAAAGCACCTGTGAAAGTGCTTGGAGTAAACAGATTTAGACTAAACAGTGTGTTGCTTCTTATTTACTTTTTCTATACCTGTGAATTTAATACGCTGTTGTATTCAGATTTCTAATGTGCTCTTACATGTTGTCAACTCCTGCAAATTTAAGCAGGGAAAATTTGAAGGAGTTGTAAACACATAATGTTTTTGTTCTTCATGCATTCCATGCAGGAAGAACAAAAACATTGTGTGTGTGTGTAGCAGACCCCCAGCACACCATAATACTTGGCTGAAGATGATATTGTAACTAGAGTTGAGCGGACACCTGGATGTTCGGGTTCGGCGAGTCCGGCCGAAGATCGCGAAAAAGTTTGGGTTTGGTACCGAACTTGACCCGAACTTTACCCTGGACTCCGAACCCCATTGATGTTAATAGGGACCAAAACTTTTCGGCATAAAAATGGCTGTAAAAAAGTCCTGGCAAGTGCTAGAGGGCTGCAAAAGGAAGTAAAATGGAGGTAAGAGTAAGACAAGTGCCCTACAAAAAATGGGGATAGGGAAAATAACTTAAAATCAAATAAAAAAAATAAAAATGGGAAGGGGGGTGGATGTGGAGTAGGAGCCTAGAGGTTGATTAGGTCGTGACCGTGGCAGTGTAGGTGATGATTTTAGAACAATAATCTGTCCCTTACAGCAACATCAGGAACCTGACCCTATAGGAGTAGGCGATGATTTTAGAACAATAATCTGTCCCTTACAGCCACAGCAGGAACCTGACCCTATAGGAGTAGGCGATGATTTTAGAACAATAATCTGTCCCTTACAGCAACAGCAGGAACCTGACCCTATAGGAGTAGGCAATGATTTTATAACAATAATTTGTCCCTTACAGCAACAGCAGGAACCTGACCCTATAGGAGTAGGTGATGATTTTAGAACAATAATCTGTCCCTTACAGCAACAACAGGAACCTGACCCTATAGGAGTAGGTGATGATTTTAGAACAATAATCTGTCCCTTACAGCAACAGCAGGAACCTGACCCTATAGGAGTAGGGGATGATTTTAAAACAATAATCTGTCCCTTACAGCAACAGCAGGAACCTGACCCTATAGGAGTAGGCAATGATTTTAGAACAATAATCTATCCCTTACAGCAACAGCAGGAACCTGACCCTATAACCTGACCCTATAGGAGTAGGCAATGATTTTAGAACAATAATCTGTCCCTTACAGCAACAGCAGGAACCTGACCCTATAGGAGTAGGCGATTATTTTAGAACAATAATGTTAGTGAAATAGCCTATTGCCAGCAATTCTGGCCGTTTCCGCGGTGGTGCGCGCGCTCCGGTGCGCGTTCGCGCGCTCCCAAACGGCGCCTATTTAAACCCTGGGACTCCTGCACTGAATTGCTGCTCGTTCTACAGCGTTCCAGACCTGTGGGCCACAGCTCCCCCACCTGTTCCTGTGTTCATCTGTCTCCTGTTGACCCGGCTTGCCTTGACCTGTTGTCCGCTACCTGCACCGACCCCGGCTATCCACGACCATCCGCTTGTCTACTCTTCTGTACCTCCGCTACCCGCCCGTTAACGAACATTTGCCTGAACTTGACGATCCGCCTGCCTGATCCTTTTGTACCTCTCTGCCTGCCTGTTGCCGACCCTGCCTGTACGACCACTCTTCTGTCCGCACGACTTCCTGGAACCTCTCTACAGCATCAGTGACCATCCAGCCCTCGTGCCATCCCGCACTCTCGGGCCTCTGTCTACACTACCAGGGGTCCTTGAATCGGGTGCGCAAGAGCGGTTTTTCCCTGCTCAAGACAGACTCCACCGTCAGGTACGTAACAGAAACGAGCAGCCATGACTGAGTCTGCGCAGGGAACACGCTCTGCGATGGACGACTTGTGCGCCCATCTGGCTGGCCTCACCCAGGCCGTCAAGAACCTGCAAGAGGGATACACCCGGTTGGAAGAACGGGTAGAGGAATTGTCTGCCACCCCTGCCTCCGGTTCCACTGCTGCCCGCACCATAGTGGCCCTGCCCTCGGAGCCCAAGGTCCCGCTGCCGGATAAATTCTCTGGGGACCGATGCAAGTTTCGGGTCTTCCGGAGCGCCTGCGACCTATATCTGGGTCTTCAGCCACGGACATTTTCCTTAGAGAGCACCAAGGTTGGATTCGTGATCTCTCTCTTGCAGGGTGAACCCCAAGCCTGGGCCCTCAGACTGTGGGAGCAGAATGCCCCCGAGGTTGCTTCTGCTGCAGCCCTTTTCTTGGCCATGGCGCAGCTTTATGATGACCCCCATCTGGCCGCCACGGCCGAAGCCACCCTGTACAGCCTCCAGCAGGGCCGCCGCCCTGTGGAGGATTATGCCGCCGAGTTTCGGCGCTGGAGTTCAGATACCGCCTGGGGCAGCGCGGCACTCATCTTTCAATTTCGTATGGGGCTGTCGGAGGCAGTAAAAGATGAGTTGGCTCGAATGGGGATTCCTAAGACCCTGGAGGAGCTGGTCACCTTGGCCATCTCCATAGACCGGCGCATCAATTGCGTCCTCCTGGATGCTCCCTCGGGTGCCCAGTTACGCGACGCCACCGGCCTTCCGGCCAATGACCTCCTCCTTCTCTCCTCCGGATTCCTCTGAGCCCATGCAAGTTGGGTTGCTTCGACCATCACTCACCAGTGAGGAAAGACAACGCCGATTCCAGCTGAGTCTGTGCCTCTATTGTGGAGAACCTGGTCACATGGTTCGGACATGCCCCGCGAAGCGCGGTAAGTGCCTGTCCACTGTCTCTGATGTACCGGTTAACTCCCGTACCCATCTCACCATCTTCTTGTCTCTGCAGCTTCTCGGAGGGATTATCACGGTGCCGGCAATCCTTGATTCCGGCGCATGCAGCTGTTTTGTCGATCTGGACTTTGCGGCACAGCACCACATCCCCCTGCAACCCAAAGCTCACAAACTGGTGATCCGCCTGGCCGACGGATCACACATCAAATCCGGAACCGTCACACATGAGACAATCCCTCTGCTTACCTGCACCCTGGATGGTCACAAGGAACATCTGCGGCTGGATGCCATTGCCTCTCCACTCTGCCCCATCATCCTGGGATTGTCCTGGCTCCAGGCCCACAACCCCAGCATCAACTGGGCCACTGGAACCGTCCGGTTCCTATCTCCGTACTGCCGTCAGCATTGTCTGGGCCCTAGGGACGGGACTGTTCCAAATCTCCTCAGCCTGGAGGCCGACACCGAACCGGATGTTCGGGCTCTTCTTCCCCCGGCCTACCATGCATTCATCGATGTCTTTAGTAAGAAGGGGGCAGACAAACTTCCACCGCACAGGCCCTACGATTGCCCCATTGAACTGCTGCCCGGGGCAGAGGTGCCGTTCGGGAGGATCTACCCTCTTTCCGAACCGGAGTTGGCGGCCCTTAAATCCTACTTGGAGGAGAACACCAAGAAAGGATTCATCAGGCCATCGACATCTCCGGCCGGAGCCGGCATCTTCTTCATGGAGAAAAAAGACCACTCACTCCGGCCGTGCATAGATTATATGGGAACTCATAGGGAACTCAACCGGGTAACCATCAAAAACCGGTACCCGCTACCTTTGGTTCCTGAACTTTTTCAACGGCTAGGGTCTGCAACTGTCTTTACCAAGCTCGACTTGCGGGGGGCATATAATCTTATTCGGATCAGGGAGGGAGATGAATGCAAGACTGCATTTCGTACTAGGTTTGGGCATTACGAATATCTGGTGATGCCCTTCGGACTATGTAATGTCCCCGCAACCTTCCAACATTTCGTCAACCATGTGTTCCGAGACTTCCTGGTTCTTTTTGTTATAATTTACTTAGATGACATCCTGGTCTTTTCCAATTCCTTGGAGGAACACCGCAGGCACGTCACCAAGGTTCTTGGGCGTCTACGACAGCATGGCTTATACGCCAAAGTGGAGAAATGTTCATTTGAACAGCCCAGTATGCATTTCCTGGGGCTGGTCATCTCTACGACGGGCGTCCTCATGGATCCCCAGAAGGTTTCCACCATCCTGGAATGGCCTGCACCCACGGACCGAAAAGGAGTACAGAGGTTTGTGGGCTTCGCAAATTTTTACAGAAAATTCATTAAGGGATTTTCCGCCATCGTGGAGCCCATCACAAGTTTAACCAAGCAAAATACCCCGTTCAAGTGGTCCCCCGAAGCTCAAGCCGCTTTTCAGAAACTCAAGGCCCTCTTCACGTCTGCTCCTATTCTGAAGCACCCGGATCCAGCTTTGCCATACGTCCTGGAGGTGGACGCATCTGAGACTGCAGTAGGGGCTATCCTGTCCCAGCGCCAGGGTGTCAAGGCCCTGCTCCACCCAGTGGCATTCTTTTCTAGGAAGCTGACTGCCCAGAGCGGAACTACGATGTGGGAGACCGGGAACTACTGGCTATTAAATCTGCATTAGAGGAATGGCGCTATTTGTTGGAAGGGGCCTCTCACCCTATCTTGATATTCACGGACCATAAAAACCTGGAATATCTCCAAACTGCAAAGAGATTGAGACCTAGGCAAGCCCGCTGGGCGCTATTCTTTTCCAGGTTTCATTTTCACCTTACTTACCGCCCCAGATCCAAGAATAGTAAGCCCGACGCCCTTTCCCGAATGTTCACAGAACCAGGCGATACCACTCCATCGGATACTATACTTCCCGCACAGAATTTCCTGTTAACAGATGAGGACTTTCTCTGCCAACTTCGTTGGGTCTGCCACCAATCGAGACACTCGATTGTCCGTAAGGGATGGTCTATGGTGGCTGGGACGGAAGATGTTCATTCCGGCAAGCCTGCGGCTTAGAGTTTTGGGTTGTTGCCACGACCATAAACTGGCAGGACATTTTGGCACACAAAAGACCGCTGAGCTCGTCTCACGGTCATTCTGGTGGCCCAACATTTTGGAGGACTGCAGAAAGTATGTTGGAGCCTGTCCCGTCTGTACCAGGAACAAAACAGACAGAGCAAAAGCCTGGGGTCTGTTGAACCCCCTTCCTATACCTGAACGCCCGTGGTCGCAACTGGCGATCAATTTTATCGTGGAACTCCCTCCATCAGAGGGGTTTTCTACCATCTTTGTCATTGTGGACCGGATGACAAAGATGGCTCATTTCATCCCTGTGAAGGGGACCCCTTCAGCGGCCGAAACAGCCCGTATATTCATAAAGGAAGTTGTCCGACTGCATGGAGTGCCCAGCAACATTGTGTCTGATCGAGGCGTCCAGTTCATGTCAAAATTTTGGAGAGCCTTGTGTGCTGGATTAGAAATCGAACTGGCATTCTCCTCAGCGTACCACCCCCAGACCAACGGACAAACAGAAAGGACGAACCAGACGCTGGAGCAATATTTGCGATGTTTTTCGTCCTTCTCCCAAAATGATTGGGTTGCACTGCTGCCTGTGGCCGAGTTTGCCTACAATAATTCTATCCATTCGGCCACCCAGCAGTCTCCATTTTGGGCCAATTATGGCTACAATCCCACATTCCTGCCCGACTTGAATCCAGAATGCTCCGTTCCAGCAGCACAGGATGTCACCAACTTTCTGCACACCAATTGTCGACTTCTTCAGGACACATTAAACAAATCCCGGGAGGCTAGCAAGGAAGCCTACAACAAGAAGAGACGGGGGGAGATGGAGCTCCAACCCGGCGACCATTTTTGGTTATCAACCAAAAATTTGAAGCTTGCATGCCCCTCGAAAAAATTGGGCCCGAGGTTTCTGGGGCCTTTTCCCGTGAAAAGACAGATTAACCGGGTGGCATTCGAACTTGATCTTCCACCATCTCTGAAGATCCACCCAGTTTTCCACATTTCCCTACTAAAGCCCGTGGGCCGCGATTCCTTCTCTGGCCGAAAAATAGGACCACCAGGTCCCATCCTAGTTAACGGAGAGGAGGAGTTTGAGGTAGAAGCAATTTTAAACAGCCGCCGGAGAACGGGTGTGACCCAATATCTGATCAAGTGGAAGGGTTTCGGCCCTGAAGAGAACTCGTGGGAACCCGAAGGGAACATCCGTGCTCCCGGACTGATTCAGGCCTTCAAACGAAAGCGCCAGGATGGTGACACTCGGTAAGGCATCCGGAGGCTGCCCCTTGGGGGGGCAATGTTAGTGAAATAGCCTATTGACAGCAATTCTGGCCGTTTCCGCGGTGGTGCGCGCACTCCCGTGCGCGTTTGCGCGTTCCCGTGCGCACGCGCCGGAAACGGCGCCAAACGGCGCCTATTTAAACCCTGGGACTCCTGCACTGAATTGCTGCTCGTTATACAGCATTCCAGACCTGTGGGCCACAGCTCCCCCACCTGTTCCTGTGTTCATCTGTCTCCTGTTGACCCGGCTTGCCTTGACCTGTTGTCCGCTACCTGCACCGACCCCGGCTATCCACGACCATCCGCTTGTCTACTCCTCTGTACCTCCGCTACCCGCCCATTAACAAACCTTTGCCTGAACTTGACGATCCGCCTGCCTGATCCTTTTGTACCTCTCTGCCTGCCTGTTGCCAACCGTGCCTGTACGACCACTCTTCTGTCTGCACGACTTCCTGGAACCTCATTACAGCATCAGTGACCATCCAGCCCTCGTGCCATCCCACACTCTCGGGCCTCTGTCTACACTACCAGGGGTCCTTGAATCGGGTGCGCAAGAGCGGTTGTTCCCTGCACAACTGTTGTCCAGTTCCGTTCGGCCCAGTTGTCCTCTGTCTACTTGTGTCCTTGTCCACCCCCTCGACACCGGGTGTCCAGACCTTACGACATATTGCTCGTCGTTAAGTCACGTCCTCAGGGTCCCAAATTTATCCGC
>BLSH010046167.1:342788-373496 GCA_018402905.1 Glandirana rugosa | reverse complement strand
GATGTGCACTGATTCCCGGTTTCATTTAAAGTGATACACACATTTTGCAGAACAGTGATATGGGTACTCCCGGCTTATTTGTACTTTTTTTACACAGTTTGAAGATGATTTTAGAACAGTTCTATGGCCTCTAATGTTAATTAATACTTTTCAGACCCATTTTGAAGATGATCTCCATGTTTGCATTTTTTATGTTTTTATTTTTTTAAAAATATTTAAAGTTATTTCCCTGTCCCCATTTCTTTGTAGGTCACTTGTCCCACCCTTACCCACATTTCCTTCCTTTTGCAGACCTCTAGGACCTTCCAGGACTATTTTACAACATTTTTTGTACCTAAAAGTCCAGGTCTCCATTGATTTCAATGGGGTTCGGGGTCCGGGACAAAGTTCGGGTTCTGTCCGGACCCGAACCCGGACTTTGTCCCGAAGTTCGGCCGAACCAGCAGAACCCGGACTTCTAGAAGTTCGCTCAACTCTAGTGGCAAATACAGTGGCCACTGGACTACGGCTCTGTTGCCCACTTGGTTGTGCCACCTTTGGGCGCCGAGTGTCTTAGACCCCAATGAGCTGGGGACATCAGATGCCTGCTTAAGACTGCGCAGATCATTGCCACCCACTTGAATCTGATGGCTCAAAGCCTACTGAGCCGATTTCATGTTTTGTTTTGTAGTGTCATTGTTCAGTTTGATTTATTTAGATGATTAGGGCTTGGCAGATGGATGGGGGTTGATAAGTCTCACCTCCTCGCCACTATTGCCCAGCAGATGTTTCTTCCTTTTTTCTCTGGCATGTGGCAACTCTCTCCAGAAGGCTGGGGAGTTATATCATATTATGTGTAAATGGAATCCTGTGCAGTGGTCTGGTTCATTCCCGAGGCACAAATGCTGATAATTTGGCTGGGTCAGAGGTCTCCCTTTTTACCATGCAGGGCCAGAATCCTTAGTAGGCTAGGGGGCAATCGGTTACATGTTCCTCTGTTAGAAGAGGTCCCAATCTAGCTCAATCACATAGGCTTCCACCGGACAGCACATCTGCCACTGATTTTACAGAGTCGGTTTTCCACTGCCCACCCATAGGCCACGCTTATGTGCAATAGGCTTCTGATAGACGATTTTAGTGCACCTATCTAGCAAACTCTGCTCCTTTCTATATCTTCTCTGCAGTCTTATACCACCAGCTTTTCTTAACTTTTTTCCCTTCCACCTTCTTTCCTGAACCCCCCTTTTTTTCTTCTTTTTTGTCATAATCCTTGGCCCATGCTTGCAGTATGGTACTTCCAGGGCATTCGAGGCCCCGTCAGCCAGAGAATGGGGTCAAATTCACATCCCTGAATGTCCGTGGACTGGACATGCCTGAAAAGTGGTCTAGACTTCTCTCTGATCTTAAAAAGCTCCATACTCAGGTGGCGTTCCTGCAGGAGACACACTTTAAACAACATGCAGTCTCTAGGCTATACAACCAATACTTCCCTAACATGTACCATGCACCTTCTCCTTTGTCAAAGTCCAAGGGTATAAGCATATTGATTGCAAAATCGGTCCCTTGGACCTTTCTGAAAGAACAGACAGACCCCCAGGGCCGCTATTTGCTTTTAGAATGGAGGATAGGTGTTACCACAGTGACCCTGGTTAATGTTTACTTTACGAACTCTGACCACCTCAGTTTTCTGAGATCCTTGGTCCCAATTCTTTTGGACTTCCGAGAGGGTATCTTACTGATGGGCGGGGATTTTAACTTCTCCCCAGAGCCGTTGCTTGACATTTCAAGGGGGACTTCTCATATGTCATGCTCGTACCTCTAAAAATTGAAAGCTGAACTGTTCTATTTAAACCTGGTCGCCTGGAGAATCATGCTCCCAAGGGATAGGCACTATTCTTACTATTCCTCAGTGCATCATACTTACTCCAGAATTTACTTCTTTTTGATACAACATAATGATTTGCCATTAGTCACCTCCTCCCAAATTGATATAATCCTTCTCAGACCACGCAATGATACATCTGAACTTGCAATGGGAAGATACTTCTTCCAATCTTTCAACCTGGAGGCTCAATGTGTCATTATTGCAGATCCCCGACGTGCATCGGGATTTGTAAAAGGTACTATCAGATTATTTCTCAGAAAATGTTGACCTGTCCCTGAATCCTGCATACATTTGGTAGGCGCATAAATGCGTAGTGCGGGGCACGTTGATTCGGATAGGAGCCCACAGGAAGCTGGAGAGGCCCCGGCAAATAGACTCGCTTGTTTCACAGGTGTGCTCCCTCGAGTTACTACACAAACGTTCATTGGCAGAATCCCATCTCAGGGACCTGGTGAACATCAGGGAGACCCTGAATGACCTGCTCTACCAAAAGATCACACAAAAGATCACACAACACCTGGCCTGGGCTAGGCATTCTTTGTTCTAATTTTCAAATAAGCCGGGCTCAATGCTGGCTAGGGTCCTACGTGGCCTGGGGAAGCGCACCTTCAATCCATACATTGCCACTAGACAGGGGTCCAAGGTGCATAGTGAGGGAATGGCTTGGGAATTCTGTGCTTTCTATCAGTGGCTGTATAATCTACACTCCACCTTAACACCTGAGGATGCTGTGGCCTGGACAGAGTCGGCTAGGGAATACATTAGTGCTTCAGGACTCCTTGGAGTAGGAAGGAGGAGGAGGAACTTAGCATAGCCTTGGCTCAAACCAAGCCTCAGAAGGCATCGGGGCCTGATGGATTTATGTTGACTTATTACAACACTTTCTCGTCTACCCTAACCCCGCATTTCTTGACAGCCTATAATGCCCTGATAGGGGAGGGTTCCATACCAGCAGACACACTGAGGGCCTATATCTCGCTCATACCAAAAGAGGGAAAGGACCCATCCCAGTGTGGAAATTATTGTCCAATTGCGCTACTAGATGTGGATTTAAAGCTCTTCTCAAAAATTCTGTCAAACCATCTTTTACCGCACATCCCAATGTTGATACATTTGGATCAATCGGGTTTTGTGCCTTCTAGGGAGGTGAGAGATAACACCACCAGAGTTTTTAACCTTATCCATGTAGTCCACCTCTCTGGGAGACCTTTTCTTCTGCTTCTATGGATGGGGAGAAGGCCTTTGACAGGGTGGCCTGGCATTTCATGCATCCACCCTGCCCCACATTGGCCTGGGTTCCAATATGCTCCAATGGATCCTGTCCCTCTTTTCAATCCCTTCGGTGGTTGTGCAGGTGAATGACTGGCGTTCCGACTTTTTTGACATAGTAAACAGGACGAGGCAGGGCTGTCCCCTCTCCACTTCATCCTGACTCTGGAGCCCTTTCTGTGCTCCCTCAGAGGCAATCCCAATATTAGGGGAGTTCAGAAACCCACGGGACATCACAAAATTGCGGCCTATGTGGGCGATTTAAACTTTTTTGTATCCAACCCATGTGTATCTCTTCCTAATATCCTAGAGGTCCTCCATGTGTATGGGGCACTGTCAAATTTTAAGATTAACGTGGCCAAGTTTGCTGCACTGAATATAACGCTCCCCTCAAAGCTTGCATTCCTCCTTTACATTTCACTGGGCGGTTACATCTATAAGGTATTTGGGTATTAACATTACCCCCCAATTTGGCGAATTTCTACTCTTCAAGCTTGTTACCTCTGCTCCACGGTTTGAAAGCGGAACTTAAAAACTGGCAAACCTTGACCGTGACATGGTTTGGACAGTGTACGGCCATAAAAATGACTGTTTTTCCAAGGATCTTGTATATGTTCCAGGCAATGCCAGTTTATGTCCCTTTGGCATTTTTTAAACAGCTCCCGGCGATTTATAGAGATTTTATTTGGTCCCAAAAATCCATGAGGATAAGCATACACATATTGTCCTTTCCAAAGGTGAAAGGGGGTATTGGGCTTCCTGACTGCTTCAAATATTACAGTGCGGTACATCTTTTGGGGGTTGTGGATTGGCATTGCAATGCAGACTATAAGCAGTGGGTGGTAATGGAGATTGAGGATGCCTCCATTCCTCTTTTGATGTCACCTTGGCTCACTTCCCTACCCCCAGAGGACATGCGGGGTGACCCTTTGTTTGGGGCGATGCTTGTAGTGGTCCAGTCGACCTTTGGCACTTTGGTCCTATCAAAGCTGCCCTCACCTATGATGCCGGTCGTAGGTAACCCGGAGTTCATTCTAGGAGTGACCAGCAGAAGTGTGTGGCGGTTGGCTCTACTGAAGAAATCTCTGGTGGTGGACTTGTGGCCAGAGGGTAGACTCCCCCCCCCCCGTTTGCAACCATCTCTAGTCTTGCAGATCCGCCCTTGGATATTTTGAGTACTAACAAGCTTTGACATTTTCTGCACTACCTTCAGAAAGCTCACTATATCCTATGGAATTTCACCCCTTTTGACTCTTTCTATAGGATGGCGGAACCCTTTAGGCATACATTGTCTCTGCTTTATGTTACCTGACAGCTCATGCAGACGAACCACCCTGACCTTCATTCGGACTTAAATCCTCCTTCTGGCACAAAAATCTTCTATTGCTAGCCAATATCAGGCGGTCGGGTATAAAATTTTGTCTCAATGGTACAGAGTCCTCTCCATACTCCACCAGATGAATAGGGCCACCCCTGACACATGCTGGCGGTGCGGCGCAGAGGGCGGTAAGACCTTTCACATTTTCTGGTCCTGTTCCACATAACAACCATTTTGGGTGGAGGTGATAGCCACTATTAAACACTTGACCTCCGTTGACTTGAATGGCAATCTGGCCGCATGTCTCCTAAACCTGACGGAGAGGCTCCTTCGGAAGTATAAAAAGACTCAATATGCAGCTACTCAATGCAGCGAGGGCCTGTGTTAGGTATGGGCCCGATACTAATTCACATGGGGGTTGGGATCTGGGGGCCACCATATTAACGGGGGCTTCCAGATTCTGATAAGCCCCCCACCCGCAGACCCCCACAACCACAGCCCAGGGTTGTGGGGAAGAGGCTCTTGTCCCCATCAACATGGGGCCAAGGTGCTTTGGGGTGGGGGGCGCAGTGCCCCCCTGCCCCAAAGCACCCATGCTCCCCATGTTGAGGGCATGTAGCGTGGTACCATTCAGGAGGGGGGCGCTCGCTCATCCGCCCTATCCTGGCCGGCCAGGTTGCATACTCGGATAACTATCTGGTTTGGATTTTATGGGGGACCCCACTTCAATTTTTTTTTAATTTTGGCACAGGGTTCCCCTTAAAATCCAAACCATACCCAAAGGGCCTGGTATGAACTGGGGGGACCCCATGCAAATTTTTTCAATGATTTTTATGTATATTGCCGGGAGCCGCCAATACATTATGCCGCGATAATAAATGACAATTTTTCCTTCACAAAGGTCATTTTTCTCTGGCTATGTTCTAAACACCACAGAGGTACTCCCTTTTACAGGCAGACTAAGGGGACCCCCAGGCATATTATTTAAAGGAATATTTCATTTTTATTGTTTCACTTTAAGCATTATTAAAATCACTGCTCCTGAAAAAAAGATTGATTTAAAAACTTTTTTGCATTGATACATGTCCCCCGGGGCATGACCCGGGTCCCCATACACTTTTTAGGGCAATAACTTGCATATAAACCTTTAAAATGAGCACTTTTGATTTTTCAAGTTCGGGTCCCATAGACTTTAACTGTGTTTGAATGTTCGCACAAATTCGCATGTTCTGGTGCGAACCGAACTGGGGGGTTCAGCCCATCCCTAGCCTGTGTCCCAGCATTGTGTAGGCAAACTCATCCCCCGACCAGAGTCCTGTGGTACGTTAAAATGAATCATATCCACTGTATGAAGGAATTGACAGCTACACTCTATAATACAGAAGAACAATTTAGTGATAAGTGGAGGCCCTGGAGATACTTCACAGGTCCGGACACTTACCTGCAGGAAGTAACCCGCTCTGAGTCCCCACTGAGCTAAACTGGGCAGCTGCCCCAATTCTGTACTCGGACGGCTGGTTATCTCTCAGGAGAATGACCCTTGTGTTTTGTTTGGTTTGGCTATGCTTTATTTTTTTTGTCCACTCACCCCCCCTCTTTCTGTCTTTTATTCTGCCTAGTTGATGAGCCTGAAACTATGCAAGTGGTAGATTTCTCAGGAGATAGGTGCTCCTCAGTTACTTATTCGCAGATAAAGAATTGATGTATAAAGTTAGAAATGCTAATATATATTTGTTTGCTCTCTTTGCTTAAACCATTTCATTTTCTCAGTTGAAAACAACATTTTGATTATGAATATTTGTACTCCTGGGCCTCATAGGCCCGATGGTCTTGCTGGTCATAGCGGATATTGTATTCGCAGAGCTATAAGAAAGTTGTCAACAAGGTGAGGCATGGATCTAGTCTGTAACAGGACTCTGGAGTATGTTGTTTAAATGTTGCTGCCTGGCCTTTTTGTCAAACCTGGTGAGATGTAATGTTGATTTGATCTGTAGTTTCTTTAATGCTTTGCCATAATAATAATAAAAGTATTTAAAAAAAAAAAGTTCAGCGAAACCATGTACAGTGATTTAGAAATGATGTGTGTTCAAATGTTTTTTTTTTCTGGGTATTTTTAAAGTCCTCCTTAGGTATCAATATATTCTTCTAATGAATGGTCTGGGTGTAAAAAAATATGTCCCACAGGTGTAGATTTATTCTTTTTTGTAATTTCTGCTTTGTTTCACCATTATACCATCATTTGTTGTTCTTGTTAAATTGAATGAAGTGCACCACATTACTGGAAGTGCAGCTGTATGAGCCTGCAATACTGAAGGTTTACGTTGTGTATGTGATTTTTTTAATTTATGTGGCTGCAACATTTGCAAAGCAGTTTGTTGAAAGGTTTGTTCCCTCGTTTCTTTGTTTTTTTTTTTTCTCCAGATATTGCTGTTTTGGAGACTTCTTAACATTTTGCTAAACCTTTATGTATCTGTACTGCTTGAGCCTTAGGAGAAGTGTGTAGGACCAGAAAGGTTCTGCTGAAAAATATTAGAATTCCCTTCACCAACACTAAAAAGATGCCAGAGATGGTTATGCTGTCAGTCAAGTGTGGTAAGAAACTGGTAGAGGAACCCTTGAAAGAAGTAAAATGGCAACATTGTCTTGTGATGAGAAACAGTCTTGTTTAAATAACTGATTTTTCTGTGCAAAAACAAAATTTTGCTTTTCAACTAAAAATCAACTTTAAGAGGTGGTCCCAGTTCACTGTGCATCATGCTCTTAGGCAGCAGCCCAAACAGTACTCTGCCCTCCAGCTATTTATTTTATGTAACCTTAGGAGCAGGAGCTCTGCTGTACACATGTGCTTGGTTGTTCTGCATTGCAAAGAATGCAATAATCTATAAATGCATTTCTATGCAGACGGGGCTAATATAGTCTCTCTAGAAGCTGTTTACACCACTCTTAAGCGGAACCCATACAATTATATATTGTGAAAGTAACTATGGCAGATATAATAAATATAAAAAAAATAATTATGTCAGCTTGGCCTCAAAATCTTTCTAACCAAGAGGGATATTTACAAACTGTGAACATTCCACCAAACACTTTCAGAAAGAAAGGAAAAAAGAACATGTTCTGTTCTTCACTTCTGTAGGATTTTATAACATTTACCAGAAATAATATTAAATTGTGGAGCCTTTCTATTATGGATTATCTTAAAGTATTATTAAATGTAAAAAAAAAAAAATCATTATCTTAATATTAATGTCACATATTTCGAGAGTTTTATACAAGTGCTAAAGCAAATCTCTATGAATTCAGTAAGGAAAGAGGTTAAAATATTGGGACAAGATTCATGGGTGGTCCCTTGGGCTACTCTGTAAGTCAAGAGTTGGTTTAAGATTATATTTTAAGGCTCCATCATCCTTTAGAAAGTTACATGAGCAGCATTTGCCCCTCCCTCTTCTGCTTTATCTTGTTTCATTTGTGTATCTAATTGTTTTCTCTCTTTAAAATCATGACTATGATGGGTTCCTAACCAGTGTGATTAATGATCTAATAGGCATCCATCTAAGGTATAAGATTTTATCTGTTTCTATTTTATCCCACAATCAAGAACATATAATAATGATAATGATAATAATAATAATAATAATAATAATAATAATGCTGCAGATGGCTGCTCACTTTTGTGAGCTGTAATTACTTTGTGTTACTTTTAGTTATACTGATATTATTCTCCTTTCATGTTTAATTACATTTTGCTGCAGTAAGTGTACAGACAGCCACATTGCAACGCTTGTTCCTTTAGAGTCATACACAGTTTTTTTTCCCATTTCTTTTGTAGCAGATTTCAATATATATATATATAAAAAAAGAAATGTATACACAATAGCCTTGAATCCTTGTGTGAACATTAGATTATTTACTTTCTCAACTAATCAATAATTGTTATAATTAAAACTGATAGTTGCAGTAACATGACAGAAGGCTACTGCCAGAATGCTGATTGTGTATTTGGCTTAGAGAGATCAGCCGCTGCAGTGTAGAACACTTATTTTCCAATTTGTTTTTTGCTGTGTGCAAATTGCTTTAGCAGTAGCCAGCTGATTCAGACCTTGCCTGGAGGCACACTAGATTAATTGAGAACCATGCATTCACTGCATACAGAATAGACTCTGTAATTGCTGAAATTTGTTTGTATGAATTTTCCAAGAAGTAAATTCATTTTTATCTATATCCTTTCCTCCTTTTATTTTAAAAACGTGGTAAAAGATTGTGGCAGGGGCAATTCTAACTAACTAAACTAAAGTAACAAACACCTGCACAGTTAAAAACAATCATATTTATAACAAATTCCCTGTAATGAGTCTGTTCTACAGTTAGGAAAATAGATTAATAAATTAATTTGCCATGTCTGAGGTTTGATCTTGATGAGCTTGATTTGCTAAAGGCAGATATTTGCAAGCTTTTGACTACTCAAGCCAAAAAGTATTGCACAAGCTTTACATTGTGCTTAAATTTGACAGGCTCCCTATTATTTCAATGTACCCCCTGTATTCCATTTTTATTCTTTCTCATAACAGGTGAAAAGGGGTTGTGCCAAAATACACAAGCCAGTATTAAAAACATGGCAGGAACCTATTTTTTTCATGTGATTGCATTTGTAACGGATTATATCTTAGTGCTGTAGTGTGCTTTGAGCACTTAGCATAAGGGCCAATTCACACTATAATGCATATAAAAATGTGCCTGCAGTCAATTTCACTCCCTTGTGTTTTTATGAGCATCTCCGGTGTCCATGTGCATTTCCATGAGTTTATGCATGTTTTTCTGTATAGTTCTTTTTACATGAGGAAAAATCCAGGTAACAGCACATAGTGTGAATGGGCCCATAGTTACAGTGTTTCTAGCTCTTATTACATTAGGAACATTGTAGGGAATAGATAAAACAAGCTGTTGCTATTTTTGTCAAATATTTTGTGATAGAGTGACAGACAGTTGCTAATTGACAGGGATAGTTGCTATTTCTGGGGACTCAGAGATGGTTTCCTGCATGTATAAACAGCAAAGGTTCTGTGGAACTATGTGTGCAGATTGGGTTATTTATTAAATAAACATAGAATACAATGGGTTTACATCAAACTCTTAAGGCCCGTACACACGGTGCGACAACATAAGTTAGATGAGCAGACTAGAAAACTCTGTTTGTACAACAAGCGATCGTACGACCGTTTTATCGTGTGTACAGAGAAGTTGGTCCAACAAGTTGTACTGTGCAAAGCACGCATGCTCAGAAGTTAGAAACGCTCGGAAGTGTCCGTTCGTGTAAACCTACATTCCTAATTCACAAATCACATGCGCCTGAACTTCCTCTTTATACGCTTGTAACGCGTCACTACGTTTGGCTTGGTTTTACGATCGCTTAGTGCACGTCTGTATGCGAGACACAACAGCCGACATACGATTTGGGCCGTTTGGTCGTACGACCATCGCACCGTGTATACGAGGCTTAAGGCCCAGTTCACGCTGCTGCAACATGGGATCTGACTTGCGAGAGCAAAAAATTAAATGTTTCCCTATGAGAGCCCTCTTAACAGATCCGACACAAGTAGCTTCCTGCACAACTTTGGTCCAACGTTAATATGATTTCAATGCCATAGAGTGTAAAAAGTCACATTAAGTCAGATCAAAGTCAGACTGAAGTTGCAGGGCAAAGTCAAATTGGAAATCACGTGACTTTCATGTCAGAGTACTGTGAACCTGGATTAAGTCTAGGTTCACACCTTTCCATTATTAGTGCATTTTGCGGTTATCAGAAATGCACTACAGTCCATTTCACATGGTTTCCTATGAGACATGTTAACATCTATGCGCTTTTGAGCAGTTGCATTTTTGGAAAGGGTAAGGGACTTTTTTCTCCGCAACAGATTGCGTTTTGCGTGTAATAACTTCAATGGACCCACACCTTAATCGCATGTGTTACGTTTTTGATGCACTCTTACATGTGGTTTGCACTTATTTTTCTCCTTAACAAAACTGTGAATAGCCAGTTGTTATGGAGAGCGAGCCACCATGTCCTTAATAGCCGATGAGTCATCAGCTGTCAGTGGGATTCGACGCTGACAGATGAATGTAAAAAAAAAAGAATTGCCGGCAAAGAAATAAATAAGAAAAAAAATGGCGTGGGGTCCCTCCAAATCCATACCAGAGCCTTATCTGAGCATTCAGCCTGACAAGCCAGGGAGGGAGGGGGATCAGCGAGCTCCCCCAAGGCCACAAGCTCTCAACATGCGGGGGTGCTTTTGAACAAACCAGCTAAAATGCAAAACGCATGAAAAACCGCATGCAATAATGCATGTTAAAAAATGCATAAAGCATCACAAAACGCACAGGAAAGCCACATCAATCGCAACCGCAAAGATGTCAGCCTAGCCTTACACACGTTTCACACTAAATGATTCTTATTCATAAGGCTAAGTTTTAACTTAGCCTTATGAGAAAACACTGTCTGGTCAGAAAAACACGTCAAGACTTTTGTTGTAAACCCCTTGTATTCCAGTTTTATTAAATAAATACTCTGCTGTTTGAGGATAGAGTCCACTGCAGCTCATGGTACAGATGTACCCATATTAAATATGGTTTCTTAGTCCTGCGTGGCTTCCTTTTAACTGACCTATGTTATATATATGGGAGGGAAAGGGTAAGTGTGACTGTTGATTATTTGAGTATGTGAATGTTGAATGTATTTACAACCTACATTTTTCTTGATATTGGGTACTGCATGACCCTGACTATTTTCTATTTTCCTTTTGCATATGTTTGCCATGGCTTGGTTGAGCCTATTTGTTTCCTACAAGTAAACTTTAAATAAAAAAAAATCCTCTTTTCAACACACATTGTTCCAAGGTTCTTTCCTTCGCACTTCATGTATGTTGTGGCTGAAGCAAGGCTTTGCATCTGGTGCACAGCGTGAGTGTATGCAGGTGGTTTCCCCATGCAACAGCAATGTTTCCTCTGTATAGTTCAAGAACCCTAAAAAATGAGAGGCCTCTTTGCCATTTTGATGCTGTTAGCTAACCTAGCACAAAAATACCATTCTCTTCAACACTAATCAGACCCCAGCGACAAAAACACATTTTCAATGCCTTAAGCTGGTTATAAACAGATTTTTTTGTGCATCCTTCAATTGCATGGTAACAGAGCAGCTATGGGTGGTGGTTGGGTTTGCCACATCATCCCTTTAATCCAGGACACATATGAATTACACAGGTTCTGAGGCTGATCTCAATCAAAGAGAGAGTTGCGCTACACATTCATGGAGTCCACTTAAGTCCATACAAATATTAAATCCATATATTCTGACAGAATGAAAATAAAAGTGAAGATACAGTCAGATGTTGCTATGGTAGACAGCACCACTTGTGCATAGATACTGTAAGTGAAATCCACCACCAACAGAAATCAAGGCTTACCAACTGATAAAGCAATAGACGCTATGTGGTTAAAATATCTTATCCCTCCTCCTCAGCCAGTCTCAGGTCAGATTGATAGGTAATCCCGCTGAAGCTGTAAACACCGTCCTAACAAACTCCTGGGTAATTTAATCTCCCATGGGGCATATGTAGGAGAGAAAGGACCACATAGTGCAATAACGTGCCAAAACTTTAATAGCATATACCATAAAGCAACTAACATTTGATGAGCAGGTAATCGCATAGATAAAAACAAGCCGGCAAGTATTCAAGGTGACGTCAGCGCGCCCTTCCTGACGTACGTTTCGTCCTATTGGACGTCGTCAAAGGGATAGGACGACGTCCAATAGGACGAAACGTAAGTCAGGAAGAGCGCGCTGACGTCACCGTGAATACTTGCTGGCTTGTTTTTATCTATGCGATTAACTGCTCATCAAATGTGAGTTGCTTTATGGTATATGCTATTAAAGTTGTAGTACTTTATGGCACTATGTGGTCCTTTCTCTCCTACATATGCCCCACGGGAGATTAAATTACACGGGAGTTCGTTAGGACGGTGTTTACAGCTTCAGCGGGATTACCTATGAATCTGACCTGAGACTGGCAGAGGAGGAGGGATAAGATATTTTAACCACATAGCGTCTATTGGTTTATCAGTTGGTAAGCCTTGATTTCTGTTGGTGGTGGATTTCACTTACAGTATCTATGCACAAGTGGTGCTGTCTACCATAGCAACATCTGACTGTATCTTCACTTTTATTTTCATCCTGTCAGAATATACGGATTTAATATTTGTATGGGCTTAAGTGAACTCCATGAATGTGTAGCGCAGCTCTCTTTTTGATTGATATTTACACATACTAGGACTGAGTATTTCGGGCTGCAGCTTTATGTATTTGAGTTAGCGCGGTGTTTTCCATATTACCTATCTGAGGCTGATCTACTGCAGATAAGGCACCAAGTGAGTTTAATTACCACCTTAATCAGCCACAGAACCTGTGTAATTAATACGTGTCCTGGATTAAAGGGATGATGTGGCAACCCTAGTGGCGGTGCTGCAAAACAATAGCTTTAATAAGATGTAGCTTTCTTTCTTAGCAGCTACTAGCAGTTTTGGGTAATGGTATATCTATTCTGTGGAATCAAGGGTGGGTGGTAAAAGGTCTCAGATTATCCAGGCCTTGTTTGTTTTAAACCCCAGTTCACACCAAATTAGGCTTTAAAATTCATGTGCGGCTTGCCGACATCTGTGCAACTTCATGCACAGGTATGAATGTAAGTCACACATGAAATCACCAAAGATAGTGCAGTAACCATTTCAAAGTCGGTGCAAGTCGGAGTCACACCAAGTTGAACAGTTCCATAGCAAGAAATAGGGTGCGACTTGTCATGTGACTTTGTTCTGTCAAATCAGATGACAAGTCCCACTAAGATGAACAGGGGCTTAATGTCGTCAGCCCCTTAATGCTTACGGATAATGGCATGGTGTGCTTTTAGAGATAATGCCATCAACTTCACGGCATTTCATAATTTCATAGGATGGTGGAGGTTGGGTGGAGCAGAAGAGCACTTTATTTCAATCTGGGTTCAGTCTACAGGCCTAATAAGTCATGGGATCATTGGTTATGTTTTCTGGAACTATGGACCATATAGACCATGACTATCCTGCACAGATATTACAAACAAGTACCATCTCTTTAAATACACATTTTTTTAGTCCATCAGAACTCTTTTATGCAAACGAACCCTTTTAAATGGCATAACAACTAACTGATTGAAATATACATATATGCAATATTTAATAGAACAATACACATTTATATGTAATATGCAATCCACAGCACTGAAGTGCAATCTCTACCCACAGTGACTGAATCCTAATTGAGCACCGATGTTTCCATCACACAGACCTGTCTCTCCCTCTCTCCTTCTGGGTAGGAATATCTTCTATGAAAGTCCATAGACAGAAAAAAAGTGCAGATTATCCCCCAAAAAATGTATTTTTGAAACCGTAAAAATGTTTATTACATTTCAAGTGGCATTATAAAAAATATTATAATATAATAAAATATATTAATATTAAATATTCATAAAAGCAAGGAATAACAGCACCTTGCATACAGTTTTATTCTCCCAAAAACTTCCCCAAGGGAGTTTGCACATCATCAGTAGTGTGATAGTGATGTGCCCTCTCTAGCAGCGCCGCTGCTCAGGCCTGTTGCCTTGGTCCTCGAGACCATCAAACACAGCACCTCAGTGCTCCCATACACACTATGTACCTTTGCTCTCTTCCAGCTTCTTGTTGCTCTGTTACCGTCTGCTCCTGGACTGTGCAGACATACATGCTTTGGCAGCCTCTCTAACTCCCAGGGAAGGATTGGGGTTCTCCTGACCCTTATGGGGAGACCTCCTGTCTCACAGGTGGAACCATGAACTGCTGTCAGGTCCTAAATTATAAGGGCTGTGAACACCTGCACACTCTGAACTGACATTCCGCACTCGGCATACGTGCAAACCGTAGGTCCCTTTCTCCTACATTTTCACAGTGGCAGGGTCTCCCACTGCCACACTAGCATAGAGATATTTTCTCCATCTCTATGTTGGATATATATCTGGTCCACCCTCATCAATTGTTATTCAGACACCATGTCCAGGTCTGCAAAACATTATGTGTTCTACAAAAATGTCAAAATGTGAAGTATAAGTTGTATATTATGCTAAACCAGCCTTGGAAAAACAAAAGGTGGCTATGATCTTTGTTCGCTGTGAACAATTGAGGTCATATGGATTGACGTACCAGCTTCAATTTGTGGTTTTAACTTTACATTCAATTTTATGTGATGTAAATAAAATTGTGAAGTTGCAGAAGATTTTTGATTTGTGTCAATTATTAATCAAATGTACCTAGAAAGTCCTAATAAAATGGAGTTTTTGCTTATATTGATTAACAGGGATACATGTTTGAGGCTGTTTGCTTATGAAGCCTGTGATTGCTGTGATTGCAACATGTCCCAGGATCTACCCTTGTGGCTAACAGAGGCTGGGTCTGGAAGGGATTAGAGAAGCTTAATATAAATAAATAACCAGGACTAGATGGCTTACACCTAGAGTTGAGCGAACACCTGGATGTTCGGGTTCGATGGGTTCGGCCGAACTTTGGGAAAAAGTCCGGGTTCGGTACCAAACTTGACCCGAACTTTACCCCGAACCCCATTGAAGTCAATGGGGACCCGAACTTTTCGGCACAAAAATGACTGTAAAAAAGTCCTAGAAAGTGCTAGAGGGCTGCAAAAGGAAGTAAAATGATTTTAGAACAATAATCTGTCCCTTACAGCAACAGCAGGAACCTGACCATATAGGAGTAGGCGATGATTTTAGAACAATAATCTGTCCCTTACAGCAACAGCAGGAACCTGACCCTATAGAACTAGAAGATAATTTTAGAACATTAATCTGTCCCTCTAAGCAGTAGACTCTACCTAGTCCAATCAGATCGTTCTGTAATGCAGGATGAGATGTTATTAGATCTGCAATCTGTCCCTAAAATTAGTAGTAGTAGTAATCTCTACCTAGTCCCCAACAGATCGTTCTGTAATGCAGGATGAGATGTTTTTATATCTGCAATCTGTCCCTCACAGCGCCGGCCGCATCCTCTCCGTACACTACCCAGAGAGCATGTGACATGCAGCACTAAGTGATTCCAGCTTATAAAGAGGCTGGGTCACATTATGCACTGGCCAATCACAGCCATGCCATTAGTAGGCATGGCTGTGATGGCTTCTAAGGGCAAACCAGTGAAACGCTTGTTGATTGGCTGCCCTGCAGCTATTCAACATGCGTGATCAAATACCCGAACCCAGAACCCGAACCCAAACTTTTTTCAAATGTCCGGGTTCGGGTCCGGGTCACAGACACCCCAAAGTTCGGTACGGACCCAAACTTTACAGTTCGGGTTCGCTCAACTCTACTTACACCCCAGAGTCCTTAAAGAACTCAGTCAGGTTATAGCCATTCCTAATCTTTATGGACAGCATACTGACAGGATTGGTACCAGCTCATTGGCGAAAAGCCTACGTGGTACCAATATTCAAAAAAGGGTAGAGATCTATTCTTGTGAAATATAAGCCTCTCAGTCTAAGGTCGGTAGTTTGTAAACTATTTTAGGGGATGATAAGAAACTATATCCTAGGGGCTTCCAGAATGGAGAAGGATCTAGGGGTCCTGATAGAAGACAGACTGAGCAATAGCATGCAGTGTCAAGCCACGGCTACCAAAGCCAGCGTGCACTAAAAATGGGAATTTACTCCAGGGATAAAATGATTATTCTGCTACTTTATAAGACTCTGGTTTGGCCACATCTGGAGTATTCTGTCCAGTTGTGGTCATCAGTCCTCAGAAAGGATGTGCTGGAGCTGGAGTGAGTCCAGAGAAGGGCAACTAAATTAATAAGGGGACTGGAGGACCTCACTTATGAGGAACGACTACAAGCACTAAATGTATTTTCCCTGGAGAAGAGACACTTGAGAGGGGACATGACTGTAATATACAAATATATCAATGGTGATTCCAGCATAAGTGTGAAACTTTTTAGTCCCAGGGAGTGGAAAAGGACATGGGGCCACATGATGAGACTGTTAGAGAAGTGGTTTAACCTTAAGGTGCGTAGGAGGTTTTTCACTGTCAGGGCGGTAAGAATGTGGAACTCTCTGGCACAATCGGTGGTGTTTGCAGGAAGTATAGATAGTTTTAAAAGACTCTTGGACATGCATTTTAATGTAAACAATTTAAGGGGATATGGGAAATGATTTTTCTACACACACACACCTACAGAGGTTGAAATGGATGGACTGTTGTCTTTATTCAACCTTACCAATAATGTAACTATGAATGTATTTCAGTCAGTTTGGATGAAGAGGCACTTTATTCCTGTTGGTTCTGTAGATTGCATATTATGTTGCATAGCACATATAAATGTCAACCGACCTCTTTATATGCAGTAAGGTCTGTAATTCTGAGTGGAGTTGATCAAGGCCGGAACAAGGTCATTTGGTGCCCTGGGCGAAGATGGCAAACTGCGCCCCCCCCCCACGGGCGCCCCACATGGGCGTGGTCATCTTACTAACTCCTCACCTCCCCTAAGGAGTCTTCGATACCCTGGGATCCTCCCACAATTTCTTAACATTAAACAAAGAAGCAGAGTACTCTAATGGGGAAGTCTCTCTAATGAACGCAGAGAGGGTCTCTGTTAGAGAGTCTGTTAGAAAGAGTCCTCACCAGGCCCCATTAGAGACTACAATGGGGTCTAATGGGACCTGGAGGTGGGTCTATCTAACAGAGGTCCTCTCTGAGACCATTGGAGAGTCTGATAGAAAGAGTCCCCTTCCTGGCCCCATGACAGACTACATTAGAGTGTCACTAAATAATAATAAAAATAAACAATATTATATTAATAGCACTTTGATGACCAGGCCCAGCTCTACAAGACTTCACTTACCTTACTTAATGGGTACTGGGACTAGCTGCTGGTCCTCCTGGGGTTGGCTGCTAGTCCTGGTTCCTGACTGCTGGTCCTGGGGCCTGGCTTCTGAGGCTGGACTGCTGGTCCTGGGGTCAGGATGCTGGTCATGGGGTCTAGCTGCTGGAGCCTGGGATTAGGCTGCTTGGGCCTGGCTGCTGGGGCTGGGCTGCTGGTCCCAGGGTCTGGCTGCTGGGGCCAGGTTGCTGGACCTGGGGTTTTGCTGCTGTGGCCCGGGGTCTGGCTGCTGGTCCTGAAGTCTTGCTGAGGGAGCCAAGGGTCTGGCTGGCGCTTGGGGTCTGGCTGCTAGGTTCTGGCTGCTGGTCCTAGGGTCTGGCTGCTGGGGCCAAAAGTCTGACTGCTAAGACCTGGGGTCTGGCTGCTGGGCCCAGGGGTTTAGCTGCTGGGGCCTGGCTGCTGGTCCTGGGGGCTGGCTGCTGGTCCTGGAATCTGGCTGCTGGTCCTGGAATCTGGCTGCTGGGGTCTGGCTACTGGTCCTGGGGCCTGGCTACTGGGGCATGGCTGCTGGGGCCTGGAGGCTGGTTGCTTGGGCTGGGCTGCTGGTCCTGGGGTCTGGCTACTGGGCCAGGCTGTTGGTCCTGGGGTTTTCCTGCTGTGGCCTGGGGTCTGCCTGCTGGTCCTTGCTGCTGGGGCCAAGGGTCTGGCCTTGGGGTCTGGCTGCTGGGGCCTGGCTCCTAGGCTCTGGCTGCTGGAGCCTGGCTTCTGGTCCTGGGGGCTGGCTACTGGTCCTGGGGGCTGGCTATTGGTCCTGGCTGCTGGTCCTGGCTTCTGGTCCTGAGGCTGGCTGCTGGTCCTGGGTGTTGGCTGCTTGGGATGGGGGCTGGCTACTGGTCCTGGCTACTGTGGCTGGCTACTGGTCCTGGTCCTGGCTACTGGGGCTGGCAGCTGGCTACTGGTCCTGGCTACTGGTCCTGGCTACTGGGGCTGGCTACTGGGTCTGGCTACTGGTCCTGCAGCTGGCTACGGGTTCTGGGGCTGGCTACTGGTCCTAGGGCTGGCAACTGGTCCTGGCTACTGGGGCTGGCTACTGGGGCTGGCTACTGGTCCTGGGGCTGGCAACTGGTCCTGGTTATTGGGGCTAGAAACTGTTCCTGGCTACTGGGGCTGGCTACTGGTCCTGGGACTGGCTACTGGGGCTGGTCCTGGCTACTGGTCCCGGCTACTGGGGCTGGCGGCTGGCTACTGGTCCTGGCTACTGGGGCTGATGGCTGGCTACTGGTCCTGGCTACTGGGGCTGGCAGCTGGCTACTGGTCCTGCCTACTAGGGCTGGGGCAGGCTACTGGGGCAGGCAGCTGGCTACTGGTCCTGGCTACTGGGGCTGGCTACTGGTCCTGGCTACTGGGGCTGGCTACTGGAGCTGGCGGCTGGCTACTGGGGCTGGAGGCTGGTCCTGGCTACTGGGGCTGGCGGCTGGCTACTGGTCCTGGCTACTGGGGCTGGTGGCTGGCTACTGGTCCTGGGGCTGGCGGCTGGTCCTGGCTACTGGGGCTGGAGGCTGGCTACTGGTCCTGGGGCTGGCTACTGGGGCTAGCAGCTGTTTCTGGCTACTGGGGCTGGCGGCTGGCTACTTGTCCTGGGGCTGGCTACTGGGGCTGGCGGTTGGCTCCTGGTCCTGTTGCTGAATGATCCCAGTCAGAGGAATCCCTGCCCTACAATTTCTGGAGGAGGAGGGGGGGAGCCATCAGGGGGGACAACCCATACGGCTGTCCCCAGGTTTCTTTAGCTGCTGTTCAGTATGAAAGAAGGGGGTGGGCGGCGGAGGCAGAGAGATCAGAGCACCGCTATCTGCAAGCTTTCAGCTATAAAACATAAAGAACCTTTCCCCAGCGCGTTGGGACTCTTTCTTCATTTTCAGGTGCCTGCTGCAGTAATCACTTGTTATTTGCGACAAGTGCCTGTAGTTCCGCTCTGCTCGGCAGATTGATATAGAAGAGACCAGAACTACATGTACTTGTCGCAAATGACAAGTGATTACTGCGCACCCGAAAATGAAAAAAGAGTCCCGCCAAGCTGGGGAAAGTTTCTTTATGTTTTATGGCTGAAAGCTTGCAGACCACGGCGCTCTGGTCTCTCTGCCTCCGCCACCCACCCCCCTACTTCCATACTGAACAATAGCAAAAGAAACCTGGGGACAGCCATATGAGCTGTCCCCCCTGATTGCGCCCCCTCTGCTCCAGAAATTGTAGCGCCCGGGGCACCCGCCCCTTCCGCCCCTGCCTAGTACCGGCCCTGGAGTTGATCATTCTGGTAAGAAGTGTGTTCTTACCAACCTAGAAGAATCAACTATGTGTATTTGTATTTTGATTAATATTCTACATGCCTGACACTGCGGAAATAAATGTAAGCATCTAGTACTTTGTCATATTTACCATTGCTTTCAAAAGCCCCGTACACACTGGCTGAATGTCAGGAGACATCGGCCGGTTAAAATAAAATACGGCCAGCATTCATCCCGTGTGTATGCCACCCTGTCCGACAGGAACCGGCCGTTTGGAAAACAAGCAGCTGACCAACTCCTGATCATGATCTCAGCCAATGGCGGAGAGCACTGATCGGAGTGTTCAGAGGTGGGGGGCGGGGTGGGGGGGTCCCCTGGAACACAACAGCTCAGCAAGGAGGATTGCTATACTAACTTTGCAGAGTTAATACAGTGTCTCCGACCGGAGCTTACAGTTTTTTTCATTCAACCCTCTGAGTTGAATGAAAAAAAAAACTCATAGTGTGTACCAGGCTTAACTCTACAACATTCTTTCTTTGTCCTCATTAAGAAAAGTCCACTAGACAGCTCTAATTATTTCAAGTTAACTTGATTATATATTAACTGATAGGCACTGATTTCCTAGCATCACTTGTTCAAATGAAAACTGAATCAAAGTTTCCAGTCTGTTGCAGCTATTGAAGTAATCCTTGCAACATCATGTTGTAAACCCACCCAGTACTGGGTTTTGTTAGCAAAATGAAGATTGATATCAGTACTGTGCTATACTGAACTACCTCTTCAAGATTCTGGTTTAGATGACATGTTTCATTGTTATCTTTTCAGAGTTCATACAGTTTGATTTCAGTTACTTTATGAAGTTTTCAGTAAAGGAGTTATCTTCAAACTACAGTACCAATGTTTGTGCTTTCCCTGGTTAGCCAAATAAAAAAAAAAATAGCCATGATCAAAGTCCTGAGCTTAACAAGGCTGATGTTATCCACTTGCCGACCGCAATACATATGCACACGTTGCAGTTTGAAGTGGTTTACCGTTGTTATGGCTGAAGCCATCAGCCATAACCCCATTTTGTTTTTTTCAGCCTGTGGCTGGCTTACTTATGAAATCTGACCAAGTGGCTCATTAGGGGTGCCCCTCCGCCACTCACTGAAGTTTCTCGGGCTTACCATTTTTACTGGCATGCCCGAGAAACAATCTCACGGTGCGGCGGGCTGGTCACAGAGGTGGACCAAGATCACATCGTGTCTGATAGCCTCTATGGCCTTGGAAGATCAGAGTGATGCCATCATTTCAGTTCTGATCTAGGGCGGAAGTAAACTAATTTTTTTAACCACTTCCCGCTGAGCCGTCAATTAACTATAGACTCTTGTCGATCCAAGTGGATATCATATGACGTCCTCCCGGATCACGTCTCGTTGTGGCATGATCTGCCATTGGCTGTGCCCACCAGACACTGCCAATGCCTGATCATTGTGCCAGCCCACTGCTACTGCTACTGCTACTACTCACAGCAGGTCGCATGACAGTTGTAAACAATGGATGGCTTCCTTTTAAGCTATCCATTGTGTACAATTGTGTTGTTAGCTGTGATTGGTCACAGTGATCACATGATCCAGACTGGGCTAATTACAGCCAATCAGTGATCAGTGATCAGCTGTGGGCAATCACAGCTATATAACAAACTGAATCAACCAATTTCATTCAGTAAAATGCTTGCTGCTGTAATCAAACATAATGTGCGAAAAAAAATACTGACCACTTTCCCAGAGTAGTACAATGTTTTTTTTTTAATTAACAAAGCCAACTTTATTTATCATATATACAGCAGTTACAAGTCAAACAATATGATAATATCCATTACATAGAGAAAATAAGAGAAATAAGGAAAAAAAAAAAAACAAGTAAAAAAGATTTTTTTATACAATTCGAAACCCTGTGTTACACTCTGAGCCAATAACACACCTTTATAGCCAGTACATATTGCCTAAACATTTTCATAGGAGCGTCCAGGGGTTATGGCGGCCACTTTTAAAGCAGTTGACTGCTAAAAGTTTACGAACTCGTTGGAGACCAGTTTTAGCAAAGGAAACATCAGTCACAAGTCTCACCATCAGACACCCACCTATCCCATATTTTAGAAAATATGAGGGGGCACCCTCTATTTTTGTATATTATTTTTTTGTATGGTAGTGTGACATTTACCTCCCTTTTCCATTGCCCAAGCTTTGGCGAATCAGCCCTCATTCAATACCGAGCAATTTGCTTCCTGGCCAGGAACAATGTCTCATCAAGAAAGGTAATCGTAAATTTGTCTATTTCAAGGTTCGGATGGAGACCCAACAGGCACAGCTTTGGGTCCAGAGAGACCGCTGAACCCATAACATCATGTAGAAATCGGACGATCTGAAGCCAATACGACTGTATCTCAGAGCATGTCCACATCATATGGTAAAAGGTACCCTGCCCGGAGTCACAGCGTGGGCATGTTGGGCTGCCAGTTCGCTGAAAGCGAGCCAGTCTCTTGGAAGTAAGGTACGCCCAGTGGATGATATACAGCTGAGTGAGCCTGTCAGAGCTTTTAGGGGATACTGACCTGACACCCCCTAGGATATCCTCCCAGTCCCCATCCTCTATCTCACCCTCCTCAAGTTCCCATTTCACTTTAGCTCCATCCATACGCAACTTTGGATTCCTGTGGGAGTCTTAACATCGAGTACATAGTCGAAATCAGCCTGGAGAGTTCGGAACCCATAATGACCGTCAAGACCAAGGGGGTATCCAGGTGTAGGGATGTTCAAAATTGGGTCTGTAGGGCATGGCGCAACTGTATGTAACGAAAGAGGAATCTATTTGGGAGGGAAAATTCATCTTTGAGGGTCTGAAATGATTTTGGGCCCTCCTCCATCATCACCTGAGCCACAAACAGTATACCCCTCTCGACCCATATTCCCGGATCTGGGATTGTCAGAGGTTCAAGTAGGGAGGTGTTATACCATAGCGATGTGTATGAGTGAATCAATGGGGAACCTGTTTTTTTTAGTGCCACTGAGCATACCCTCCGGTGATGTGCCAACATCCCTTCATTGAATTTAGTACCCATGCTCCGTGAATAATTTTGGAGTAGTGCCTGCAATGGGGTGTGAGCTGGATGTTCAGGGGGGTAACACACCAGAGAGTAGTATCTTATGTGTTCAGTTTTAGTGAGGTGGTAGATGTGAGAGAGCTGGGCTGCAATATAATAATCTCGGAGGTCGGGAACCGCCGCTCCCCCCAGAGTAGCAGAGTTTTTAAGGATAAACCAGGACAATTTATGTCTTCCAGAACCCCAAACAAATGAGTTCAGAATTGTATCCATTACTTTAAAGAACCTAAGTGGGATATATAAAGATACATGCCACACCATATACAGCACCTTGGGGAGAAGTATCATTTTAATAATGTTTATGCGACCCATTACTCCTAGGGGTAACTTAGACCAAATTTGTGTCTTATATTTAAACATGGCTATGAGGGGTTCTATATTGAGGTTTGGTATTCTGAGAGACGTCTCGTGATCATCACCCCAAGGTACTTGATGGAAGAGACCGTGGATAATGGGAGGGATTCAGTTTGCTGTGGGAAAGGAAAGCTGTCTATGGGCAAGATCTGCGATTTGGCCCAGTTGATACGCAGGCCAGAATATTCTCCAAATCTCTCGATGGTCTGCAGAGCATTTTGCAATGAGGGGCCTGGATCAGCTAAATATAGTATGGTGTTATCTGCGTGCATCCCTATCTTCTCCTTCCTCTCATTAATTTGCAGACCTTTTATATCGGGGTTGGTACGTATTGCGATGACCAACGGTTCAGCCACCAGGGCGTACAGTAAGGGAGAAAGAGGGCAGCCCTGCCGGGTTCCCTTTTCCAGGGAAAACTGATTCGACAAGTACCCGTTGACAAGTACACGAGCTCTAGGGGAGCTATACATCACTTCCACGCATCTAATGAAATTTGGCCCGAACCCGAAGCGCCTCAAATAACCCACCAGGTAGCTCCACTCTACGGAGTCGAATGCCTTGGCGGCATTTAGTGCCGCCACTACCCTAGACCCCGAGTTATCGTGCTCCGCCTGTAGGTTCATAAATACACGTCTAATGCTCATGGCCATGTTTTTACCTGGCATAAAACCAGTTTGGTCTGGGTGTATTAAGGATAGGATAACTTTATTAAGGCGTAAGGCAAGGGTTTTAGCGAGGATTTTAGTATCCATCGAGAGGAGGTAAACGGGGCAGTAAGATTCTGGGTATCTAGGGTCCTTTCCTGGCTTAGGGATGACCACTATTCTAGCCTCATTCATGGAAGGTGGGACTGTGTTGGTGTCAAAGATATGGTGGTACAAACGCCTCAACTTTGGGACAAGTATATCCGAGTATGTGTCGTAAAATTCTATGGGAAGAACGTCGGGTCCGGGAGCCTTTGATTTAGCCAGTTGTAATATGGCTTCCGTGATATCGTTCGTAGTGATAGGCACCTCCAAAAGCGTGGCCTGCGCCTCACTGAGGTGTGGCATGGGGATCCTATTTAAAAGGTTGGCTATATCCTGCTTGGTGTTTGTCGCCTGAGAGGAGTATAAGGAGCAGTAAAATTTGCGGAACTCCTCTGCCACACATACCGGGTCAGTGATGGGCTGTCCATTGTCTGATTGTAGTGTCACCACTACAGGAGGATTGTCATTCAAGTGGACTAAATATGCTAGTAATTTACCCGCTTTTTCACCGTGTTCGAAAAGTCTTTGTTTTGCAAAAAAAAGACATTGCTTGGACCATTCCGTGTGCATCTGAGAGACCGCCCGGGTCTGCACCCGGACTCTCAGCAAGGATTGGGGAGTTGGATTTTGGGAACAGTCCTCCTCCAGCTCCCAAAGTTTTGTCATAAAATCCTGCAGTATCAGAGAGGAGGTTTGTTTAAGTCTATTTATCCTATTGGTGAGGAGCATACGGGCATGGAGCTTGAACACCTCCCACACCCCCCCAAACGACGACTCGCTTTGATTGTGGTGAAAAAAGAAGCCACATTCTCTAGCTATTGCCCCATGGTCCTCCAAGGCTGAGAGCCAGAATGGGTTCAGCTTCCACAGCCGGGGAAGGTCCCTCCCCAACAGCCGAAGCTTCACCCAGTAGGGGGCATGATCCGAGAGGATGCGTCAGTGATCTGGAAACAAAAATATAGTCTATTCGAGACATTGCGCCATGGCCAACAGAAGAACAAGAGTATGCTTTGCTGCTGGGATGAAGGTGTCTCCAGGTGTCAGCCAACGAGAACTCCACCATCATTCTGCTGAGCCTCGTGGGCCCAGGGGAGGGAGCACAGCTTCCACTCCCCTGCACCCGATCCAGGCCAGGAGACATAACCATATTGAAGTCCCCCATCCACACAGCCGGGAATCGTGCCATAAAATCAAGGCCCTCATTGACGACCTCCGAGCTGTACGGGGGGACATAACAAGCCAGAATAAGCAACTGTGAGCCTTGAATAGACGCCTGTGCAATTACATAGCGTACATCCCGATCCGACACCACCAAGAGCAACTCAAATGGGACCGACTTGGCAATCAGGAGAGAGACCCCCCTTGACATAAGGGTATACAATGAGTGGTAGGCCCACCCCAACCAAGGGCGTCGGAGAGCTGCCTGGAGATGACCTGTGGCTTGCGTCTCTGTTAAAGCAATTACATTTGCCTTCTGTTATTTGAGAAATTTGAATGCAGTTGTGCGCTTGACTTTGTCTCTTAAGCCCCGGACGTTCCAGGTCATGAATTTTAGGGCGGCCATATCTGACTGCGGTGTAAGGTGCGTCAAGAGCCAAGGGCTCTCTTGATCGGGGTGGACTCAGGTGGGGTGTGCACATATAGATTCCAGCAATCACTTGTATGAAAGTATATACATACATATTCACATCTCGACAGTACACTCTGCTGTATAAATAACAGTATATATGTAAAATGCTCAACTGGAGCAACTTTGAAACTACCCAGTTCAGCGCCTCCCTAACCTGGCGTGAACATAGAATTCCCAAACTGGGGTAGGAGTAGAAGCCACCAGCACACAACCCGCGCCAGCCCCGGGAACGCCCGCAGCCGCGACCTCTGGCACAGCGAGGGCCCTGCACATGGCGCCACCTCCACCACAAACCCACCCTAACATAACTAGGGGGGCGACCATTCCTCTGGTCACAGCATCCTCAGAGTATTATCGCAGTAAGGTCCCGTGAGGAGCTGTATTCCTCGCAGAGTCCGCTAATAAATGGCTACTGATGAAGCAGTGTCTCAGCAGTAAAAACAAAAACCTGACCATGTAGATAGGAGAAACGTAACATCAAATAAAAAGGGGGAAAAAAAGGGGAGGGGGGACAGATAGAGACATCAGGGGAACACGTCTTGACGGAGTAAAGCCTGTATCCACCCGGTCCCCCCGATAACCCCGTGGTTCTGCCGTCAGCTATCGACCCCAAGGAGTCCAAAAATTAAGTCTGTGTTCATACAGCAGGGCCTGGGGGTCAGTGTGACGGAGTCCAACCATCCAGCAGGGATCAGAAGTATCAGTAGGCCCCAGAGGAAGGATGCCACAACCATGAAGGTTATTGCTCAGTTGGTACTCACAGTTAGACCGGGGGCACACAGGGTGGGTGGGTTGATTACTGTCGACCATCTAACCATGCAGATGCCGCTTGAGGGCTATCGAAAAACTGAACCTGCCCATCCTCCTCCACCCGCAGGCGGGCAGGAAACAACATGGCATACTTTAAGTGCTTGACACGCAGGCGGCGTTTGACCTCCTGGAAACGTGAGCGGTGTCGCTGGACCTCTCCGGAGAAATCAGGAAACACAGCTACGTGGGCTCCGTTGTAAGGTATGTTGCCCTTTTATCTAGATAAGCGCAGGATCTTGTCGCAATCTCGGAAGTTGAACAGTTTAGCGATGAATGTCCGCGGTGGGGCCCCAACCGGCAGAGGCCTCGCTGGAATCCGATGAGCGCGCTCCACCGCGAACATGACGGAGAAGGCCTCTCTTCCATATGTTTTTGTAAGGAGGTCTTCCAGGAAGGTCGATGTGTCCGTGCCCTCCGCTCATTCTGGGAGACCGATAAAGCGGAGGTTACAGCGCCGTAAGCTGTTCTCCATGTCGTCCTGTTTCAGGGCGATCTGTTTAACTTCTCACTGCAGCTCCTTAATGGCATGTCTGAGAGGGTGTATAATGTCTTCCACGGCACCCACGTGGTCCTCAGCCTCTTTCACCCTGTCCATCAGCTTAGACACGTCCTGCCGGATGAGGGAGATCTCCACCTTCATCTCATCTATTTTGGTTGTCAGAGCAGATTGACATAAAGAGACTGCCTCCAGGATCCTTGCAGTGTCCTCCGCTGCACGGGGAGCTGCAGGCGAGGTCCCGGCGCCATCTTCGGCCTGTTCCTGGCGGCGGAATTTTGCAAGCTGTCTGCCGGCCTCTGTGACCTTCTTTGGCGGAGACATCTGGGCGTGGAATCAGAGCGATTGTCTAGGCAGATCTATCGTGGTGGAGTAGGAGTTTGCACTCAGGATTAGTGTAACAGGATGAAAACAGCGCGGAGCTCTATTCATCTGCGTCCTACTCCATTGCTGTCCAGGCCACGCTCCCCCAGAGTAGTACAATGTTACTATGGTAACATTATATTGCTCTGGGTAAAGTGTGTCATAAAAGAAAATTTGTAGAAAAATATATTTAACCCGTTCCCTTCCGAGTCATTGTAAAATGATGTCGGCAGGAACCCTTCGTCAATCCGGGGCGACGTCATGTGACATCTGCCACTTTTCATTGCTACTGCGGGCCCCTGGGGCCCCTCGCGAATCTATTGTGTCCCCCCAGATCGTGTTAAGAGCCAATAGATTTGGCTCTTTACCTCGTGACCGGCTGTGTCCAATCACAGCCGGTCACTACTGTGCTCGCCGCGCACGCCGCCCGTGCACGCCCCCAGGCGATTGGGGCTGAGGCTTGTCCCTCGGACAAAGCCCAGCTCCGATCAGGGTAAAAAGCCAATGGAATTAGCTCTTTACCACGTGACCGGCTGTGTCCAATCACAGCCGGTCAAATGATGTAAACAAATCGCGGTAACGTGCTGCTACTGGGTTCTCCCTCTCACACACCGATCGTGTGTGAGAGGGAGATTGCGGTAACAGCTTGTTACCGCCTAGTGTACACACTAAGCACACTGATTACCCCCTAATAAAGAGGACCTGTCACCACCCCATCAAAGTAGCTGTCACAGCCCATCAGAGTACCTGTCACCTGTCCATCAAAGTACCTGAGTACCTGTCACCTGTCTGTCAAAGTACCCAAGTACCTGTCACCTGTCCATCAAAGTACCCGAGTACCTGTCACCTGTCCATCAAAGTACCCGAGTACCTGTTACAGTCCATCAAAGTACCCGAGTACCTTTCACCAGCCCATCAAATTACCCGAGTACCTGTCACCAACCCATCTGAGTACCCGAGTGCCTGTCACCATCCCATCTGAGTACCCGAATACCTGTCACTATCCCATCTGAGTACCCGAGTACCTGTCACCAACCCATCTGAGTACCCGAGTACCTATCACCAGCCCATCTGAGTACCTGTCACCAACCCATCAAAGTACCCAAGTACCTGTCACCAGCCCCACTGAGTACTCGAGTACCTGTCACCAGCCCATCAGAGTACCCAAGTACTTGTCACCAGCCCATCTGAGCACTCGAGTTCCTGAATGAAATTGTATGTTTAATTTATGCTCCTAGAATGCCTGACGGTGCTCCCTGTATATTGGTCCTCTGTATGTGGCCAGGGTGTGAAAAAGTCTCACACATGTGGTATGGCCATACTCAGGACGAGTAGCAGAATGTATTTTGGGGGTTAATTCTTGCTATGTACATGCTATGTGTTAGAAATATCTTATAAATTGACCACTTTGTGTAAAAATAAAAGTGTTTTCATTTTATTTCCACGTTTTTCGAAGACTTGTGGAAAAATATGAACCATTCAAAAGACTCATAATGCCTCATAGAATATACGTTGGGGTGTTTTCTTTCCAAAATGGGGTCATTTTGTGGGTAATTCCATTGTCCTGGTGCTCCAGGGCCTTCAAAAGTGTAATAGGTTATTAGGAAATTAGATGTGAAAGTTCTGCTCCTAGAATTCATGATGGTGCTCCCTGCATGTTGGACCTCCCTACGTGGTCAGGCTGTGTAAAAGTCTCACACATGTGGTATTGCCATACTCGAGACAAGTAGCAGAATATATTTTGGGGGTTAATTTTTGCCATGTACATGCTATCTGTTAGAAATATCTTATAAATTGACCACTTTATGAAAAAATAAAAGCGTTTTCATTTTCTTTCCACGTTTTTCAAAGGCTTGTGGAAAAAATGAACCTTTCAAAAGACTCATAATGCCTCATAGAATATATGTTGGGGTGTTTTCTTTCCAAAATTGGGTCATTTTGTGGGTAATTCCATTGTCCTGGTGCTTCAGGGCCTTCAAAAATGTAATAGGTCGTTAGGAAATTAGATGTGAAATTTCTGCTCCTAGAATGCCTGACGGTGCTCCCTGCATGTTGGACCCCTCTATGTGGACAGGGTGTGAAAAAGTCTCACACATGTGGTACCACCATACTCGGAATGAGTAGCAGAATATATTTTGGGGGGTTAATTTTGCTATATACATGCTAAGCCTTCAAAATATCATATAAATTGACCACTTTGTGAAAAAAAAATATGTTTTAATTTTCTTTCCACATTTTCCGAAGACTTGTGGAAAAAAATGAACCATACAAAAGACTCATAATGCCACATAGAATATACGTTGGGATGTTTGCTTTCCAAAATGGGGTCATTGTGTGGGTAATTCTATTGTCCTGGTGCTGCAGGGCCTTCAAAATTGTAAATAGGTGGTTAGGAAATCATATGTGTAATTTATGCTTCTAGAACGCCTGACAATGCTCCCTGCATGTTGGACCTCTCTATGTGGCCAGGCTGTGTAAAGGTCTCACACATGTGGTATCACCATACTCAGGATGAGTAGCAGAATATATTTTGGGGGGTAATTTTTGCTATGTACATGCTATGTGTTAGAAATATCTTATAAATTGACCACTTTGTGTAAAAATAAAAGCGTTTTAATTTTCTTTCCACGTTTTTCGAAGACTTGTGGAAAAAAAAGAACCATTCAAAAGACTCATAATGCCTCATAGATTATACATTGGGGTGTTTGCTTTCCAAAATGGGGTCATTTTGTGGGTAATTCCATTGTGCTCCAGGGCCTTCAAAAAGTGTAATAGGCCGTTAGGAAATTAGATGCGAAAATTCTGTTCATAGAATGCATGACAGTGCTCCTGTTGGACCTCTTTATGTGGCCAGGCTGTGAAAAAGTCTCACACATGTGGTATCGCCATACTTGGGGTGAGTAGCAGAATGTATTTTGGGGTGTAATTGGAAGTATGGATATGCTGTGTGTGAGAAATAACTTGTTGTTATGACAATTTTGTGCAAAAAAAAACTAATAATTTCTTAATTTTACCAAGAATTGTGGAAAAAAGTACAACTTCAAAAAACTCACCATGCCTCATCATCACCATTTTATTCCCTAAGGTCTTTGCTAAAAATAAAATATATACAGTTTGGGGGTTATAAGTAGAGTTGAGCGAACACCTGGACGTTCGGGTTCTGCTGGTCCGTCCGAACTTCGGGACAAAGTCCGGGTCCGGACGGAACCCGAACGATCGCACGGACAACGCCACTACTACTCCGTACCACTCAAAAAACTTCAACATGAAAAAAGGTGTTAAGAACCATTTTAATTCTTTAATAATCAAAAAAAAACGTGTTTTAACAGTATTGTTGTTCAATAAAGAGTGTGTGTCGTATAGGTATGAAGGTTAATGTGGGGTTTTATGTAAGACGATGAGTGGGGTTCATACCGCTATGGTGTACACACTCTGAAAAAGTGTCGGACCGGTGTATTTCTCCAGGTTGTCCTCGTGACAGTACGTAAGATACTTGTCTTA
>BLSH010046167.1:313299-337752 GCA_018402905.1 Glandirana rugosa | reverse complement strand
GTAGTAAAGTAATCTATCTCAGGATGCAGGATCAGGTCTTAAAATGTCTCAAATCTGTCCCTCACGCAGTCTGCTACCTTTCCCTACACTAACCCAAGGAGCATGTGACTGCAGCACTGTGACTCCAGCTTATAAAGAGGCTGGGTCACATGATGCACTGGCCAATCACAGCAATGCCATTAGTAGGCATGGCTGTGATGGCTTCTAAGGGCAAACCAGTGAAACACTTGTTGATTGGCTGCCCTGCAGCTTCTCAACACGTGGAGTAAAATAGCAGAACCCCGGACCGAACCCGAACGATTTTTGAAATGTCCGGGTCCGGGTCCGTGCCCCGGACACCCGAAAGTTCGGTACGGACCCGAACGTTACAGTCCGGGTTCGCTCAACACTAGTTATAAGTAATTTTCTAGCAATACTGATGTAAACTTGTAAACAAAAAGTGCAAGAAAAGGCTTGGTCTTATTCCTGCTTAAGCCTTTTGGCTTTAACTCTTTTGCAGATTCCTGGACTTAAGAGGCTGGTGGTTATTTCTACAAAAATGCTATAGAAGACTTGTTCAAGAAAACATAAATTGACTGGGTGAGCAGATTTTCTTTTAACTTGCAAGTCAAATACAACTCACTGGAGTTTGTCGCTAAAGATTTTGGAAAACCGCTGTTGCTACAGATACAAATCAATTATTCTCTTGAGGAATTTTGCAGAGGAAAATTATTGAGTAGAACGGTACTTATATGGAGACACTGAAGATGACAACCACCTTCTCATTCCCATAGGAGAGGATGAGGCTGACAAAAAAAAACCCTCAGGCTTGTCACTATCTTTTAAAATGTTTTGTGAAATCTGTTATATTGTGATCGTTCTTCATAACTCACCCTGGGGGATGTACTGAATCTGTAGAGAAAAATGAGATGCTCAAGCACAAACACTATAAAAATAATGTCTTTTAGAGATCAAATTAGGCAAACATGATAATGTATGTGCACACATGTTTGCTTCCTGTACATTCATTCCACAATGGATCACTGGCAACTCTAGGAATCTAAAGGAATGTGCCCTTGCAGGTAGGGTTGAGGTCTAGTTGAGGTCTAGTACATATAGCAAAGAAGCCAGCTCTGAATTTTGGTTAGGATTTAGAGTTCTTGTCCCTCTCCATCACCACAGTTTTGTCCAAAAGATAACCAGCAGAAGGGGTAACTGCAGGAGAAGACATTTATACAATTAGATGGAAGTAAAGAAAGAGGCTATTCATCTGATTGGCCTACTGGACCACATATGATAGAACCATATGGATGGTCATCTATTAGTGGATTTATTATAAAATAAAGGAAAATGGCCTTTTACCCTAGTTACTGTATATCTCACCATATCTTACTCTGTAGTATACCAACATCACCTGACCCAGAGTCAGACATATCATAAACAAGGGTTTCACACTTATCCTCACTTAGCCAAGGGTTCCACACTTAGCCTCAGATTTTTCTCTGGAGATATACATTGATTGCATTTCTGGGCTTGCCAATAGAGATGGGCCGAACACTCTCCGGTTTGCACCAAACATCGCAAAAGTTTGCAGCCGAACAATGAACCCCATTGAAGTCTATGGGACCTGGGAACTGGATATGGGGGTCTGAGTACTGCACTGGGGGACATGTATCAATGCAAAAAAAGTTTTTTAAAAAGATCATTTTTAAATGATCAGTGATTTAATAATGCTTAAAGTGGAGCAAAACAAATGAAAAATTAATTTAACCACTTCATGCAAACCAACATACCTGTACATAGGTTGGGAGAAGTGGATGTATCGGGGTATTGCCTGCAGCTGCAGGCTATACCCAGTACTATTTTTCAGACCGGATGGCCAGCTATCTGGTGATAACAGCAGATCCGGCTCGGCAGCCGCCCGGCCATTATCCCAAGCAGCGGGAGGGGACATCCCCCCCTGCTGCCTTCCACCGCTCTTCCATCCCACCGGGAAACTGGGGTGTCCATCCAGCGCATCTGTCGAATGCGAGGAATCGGCCCCGATTGGGTCTTCTTCGTGAAATTCCGTAAGTGACGTCACAACATCACGTCCGGTTTACTCGGCTGCCAATGGCGCCGATTTAAAAAAAGTGACAGTATTCAGAATCGCCAACTCTGGTGATCTAAATACTTTTAAGTGCTAAAGAGGGATCGGGGTCTTTTAGACCCCCAATCCGTCCATAAACACTATCTGTCACTGTCTATTACTGTCACAAGGGATGTTTACATTCCTTGTGACAGCAATACAAGTGATCAGTGATTTTTAAAGGAACAGTGCTAAAATAAATAAAATAAAATAAATTAAAAGAAACACATTTTTCTAAAGCACCCCCATCCCAGAGTGCTTGGGCAGCAAAGAAAATGCATACGTCGCACCCGCAAATGTAAACAGTGTTCAAATCACACGTGTGAGGTATCACCACCATCGTCAGAGTGTGAGAAATAATTTTAGAAAAAGACTTCCTCTGTACCTCTAACCTGGTAACCGTTAACATTTTTTTTAAAGCATTGCCTATGGAGATTTTTAAGTACCGTCGTTTGTCGCCATTCCACCAGTGTGCACAATTTTCAACCGTAACATGTCTGGTATCTATTTGTTCGGTGTAATGTCCTCTTTCACAATATGTAAAAAATGGGCTAACTTTACTGTTTTCTTAATTTTTCATTTAAAAAAGTGTAATTTATATTAAAAAAATTGCGCATGAAAGACCTCTGCGGAAATGACGTGTGACATAAAATATTACAATGCCTGGCATTATATTCACCAGAGTCTTTGCTAAAAAATACAGTGCTGCCCATAATTATTCATACCCCTGGCAAATTTTGACTTAAAGTTACTTTTATTCAACCAAGTAATTTTCCCCTTTCATCTTTCAGGACAGGCACCTTTGAGAGACCTTGGCTCCTCCTTCCTCAGGAAACACCGCCCCTTCACACAGGCTTTTAACCTCACCGCCCCACCTGCCCTTCAGTTTTGGTGTTTCCTCTGGTGGGGAGACATCGCCAGGAACTGAAGGGCCATACAGCTGGTGAGGCTGGGCCGGTCTGTGTCCTGAGGAGGGGAGCAAGGCTCTCATCCCTGGGCAGGCTGCGGTGCAGCAGAGAATGCTAGGCTGTGGAGGGGGCTGGGGTGCCCTGCAAGGTGGCACTAGTTCACACCTGGAACGGCCTCTGGTGAGGGGGCGCAGTTGCAGGGTGGGTACCTTTAGTGCAGTGCCTGGAGAGGGCACAACGAGGTGTCCGTCCCCCTTCCTGGAGGTGTTTCCAGTCGGCATGGAGCTGGCCGGGTCGGAGGGCGGGTGATGTTCGTTCCAGCGGAAGGGGCGGGCACGGCTTCCGGTTCCGGTCGCAAGGACGGAAAAGGAACCCACAGCGTCAGGCTGGTGTGCTGGGAACGCTGCAGACTGTGGTGACAGCAGAGACAGCGCAACAGGCTCAGCACAATGTCAGAGGCAGAGGCTTCACAGGCTGTGTCAGGGGAGCAGAGCACCAGCCACTCAAAGGTAAGGAGGAACCCAGGGGTGGTTTTGTCCTGTCCTTTGAAGATACCCTGTAAGCTCCACAAGGGTCCCTCTCCCCCCATATATGGTGGGGGGGAGGGGGCGAACCTGGGACCCTGGTGGTGGTCGGTTTCTAGGTTGGGCACTCTCCCACTACCCCCTAGTATCTGTGTGTGGTGTCACGGGTGGACCGAATGGAAGGTGCTTAGCTGACCCCTGTGCCCCTCGGCTTTTGTTGTACAGGGCAAGTCCTCAGACAAGAACTATCCTACTAAGGAGAAGGAGCATGGCTCTAGGAGGAAATGCCCATCTTGTAGGAACTCTCTGGGGGAGGCCTGGTCAAAGGCACTGTGTAAAGAGTGCATTGAGGCGTTAGTGAGGGAACAAGTGGGGGAGACTGTGTAAAGAGTGCATTGAGGCGTTAGTGAGGGAACAAGTGGGGGAGCAAAGTGCGGACCTGGCGGCGTCCGTCAAAGAACTCTCCAGCACCTTCCAATACTTTCAGGCTTTGTTTTCAAGTTTACAGTTGCCTAGGGTTCCAGGGGCCCGACGCCAACACAGCAGTGGGTCACACCTGTCCCGGCAGATGCTTCCGGGGGGGGCAGAACCGGGGGATCCCAAGGGTGTCCCAGAGGAGCCTGACAGTGCCAGCTCTGGCTCACAGCAGAAGTCAGAAGAGGAGAGTGGGGACGGCGAGTTTCCACGCTCCAGGTACAAGCTCTCTCTAGAGGAGGTGGATGAACTCTTGGGTGTCATTCACACTACCTTGGGGATCCAGAAGGAAAGGAGGACGCTCTCACTCCATGACCAAATGTACGAGGGTCTTAGCGAGCCAAAAAGGAAGGTCTTTCCAGTCCATGACGCACTGGTAGAAACCATCATGAAGGAATGGAAGGATCCGGAGAGGAAACCCTTCTTTTCCAGGGCGTTGAAAAGACGCTTTCCTTTCGCAGAGGAGGAGACGCTGGTATGGAACAAAACCCCTAAGCTGGACGCAGCATTTTCACAACTCTCAAAGCGTACAGACTTAGCCTTTGAGGATATGGGGACCCTTTCGGATCCCATGGATAAACGGGCAGAAGGCCTGTTAAAGAAAGCGTGGGATTCTTCACTCACCAATCTTAAGCCCATGGCAAATACGGTAGTAGTGCGTAACATGGAGCACTGGCTGACACAAATAAAGGCCCACATAGAGGCGGGCACCCTCAAGGAAACGATCTTAAAATCTTTTCCTATGCTGCAGAAGGGGATCGCATACATTGCAGACGCTTCAACAGAGGCTGTGCGTATGTCTGCACGAACCTCAGCACTGACCAACTCAGCCAGAAGGGCATTATGACTGAAAACGTGGCAGGGAGACATTGCATCTAAGGCCAAACTGTGTGGGATCCCCTTTTCAGGAGATCTCCTGTTCGGGCCTGAGTTAGAAACAGTCTTGGACCGAACGGCCGACAGAAAAAAGGCTTTTCCGGCAAAGAAGAAAGCAGGGGAGATTCCGAGGAAACGCTTTCGTCCCCAAAAGAGGGCAGGGACTCCCCAGTCGGGGGAAAAGAAAAGACCCTGGAAAAGGGGCAAAAGTCAGGGTGGGGCGATTTTTTGCCCTCCTGAACAGCCCCGAAAGATGCAGTGACGGGGGCATCACAGTGGGGGGGAAGATAGGGGGCCTTCCTCCCACAGTGGGAGGAGATATCCACCAACCCATTCATACTGGGGATAGTTCGAAGGGGTTACCAGGTGGAATTTTCCAGAACACCTCCACAAAGGTTGGTGACAAATCTCCCAAAGTGTGCAGTAAAAACAAAAAGGGGCCCTGCTATCATCCCTAAAAGAATTGGAGGAACAGCAGGTTGTGAGGCAGGTACCGCAAGCAGAGATTGGAGAGGGGTTTTACTCCCACGTGTTCGTGGTTCGGAAACCATCACGGAAGTTCAGATTGATCCTGAACCTAAAACCCCTGAATGTGTCAGTGCGTTACAAGAAGTTCCGCATGGACTCAATCTACTCGGTAAAAGCACTCTTGCCTCTGAACTGCTTCATGGCCTCCATTGACCTGCAAGATGCGTACTTGCACATTCCAATCACAGAAGATTGCCAAAAGTATCACAGGTTGGCAATAAGAACTGCAGAGGGGGTAATCCACCTGCAATACAGGGCTCTGCCTTTCAGGCTATCCTCCTCCCCCCGTATCTTCACCAAGGTGATGGCAGAAGCCTTGGCAGTGTTGAGATTAAAATGGTTGGCAGTCATAGCATATCTGGACGATTTGCTCCTCTTTGCCGCTCCCCAGAAAAACTGACTCAGGACCTAAGGGTCGCAAGGGCCACCCTGGAGGAGCTAGGGTGGCTCCTAAATTTGGAGAAGTCGAGTCTGATTCCCTCCTAGAGAATTAACTTCCTGAGCTACATTTTGGATTCCAGAGAGAGGAAGGTGCAGGAACAGCAGCAATCCCTGCAGTTCAGTGGGCAGGTTTGCATTTCTGCCCACTGCAACTCTTCCTTCTGGAAGTATGGGACCACAGCCGCGAGTCTCTGGACTCCCCAGTGCAGATCCTGGAGCAAGTAAAAGCAACCTTGTACTGGTGGAGGTCGGTGGCAAATCTGTCCCTAGGTCTTCAATGGACTCTGTCGGCCACGAGAGTTATCATGACTGACGCAAGTGGGACAGGTTGGGGAGTGCATTTGGGCTCCAGGCCGGCGCAGGGCAACTGGGGAGAAGAGGATGCAAACAGGTCCTCGAATAGGCAGTAACTCCGGGCGGTGGAGTTAGCACTCCAAGCTTTCCAACAAGAACTTGGGGGCCAGCATATCCAGATAAGGTCAGACAATGCCTTAGTGGTGGCGTACGTCAACAAACAAGGCGGGACCAGGAGCAGGTCCTTGTGGCAGTTGACAGAAGGCATCCTCAAGTGGGCAGAAACCAATGTTTGTTCCCTCTTGGCGGTTCACCTAAAGGGAGAACTGAACCATGTGGCGGACTTCCTCAGCAGGAGGACGCTGAGGGAGGGAGACTGGGAATTAAATTCAGAGGTTTTCGGCCTGATAGTCAGGGAATGGGGAACACCGTGCATAGACCTCTTTGCGTCAAAAGAAAACGCAAAAGTTTGCCAGTTTTTCTCTCTAATCCGGAGGGATGGAGCGTTGGGAGTAGACTTTCTCCAAGTGTTATGTGTTCCCCCCCCCCCAGTACTCCTGCCAGCAGTTCTAAGAAAATTTTGGGAAGAGAATACGACTCTCATCCTAGTGGCTCCCCATTGGCCCAGGATGCCTTGGTTTTCACTCCTAAACAGTCTGGCAGTGGACCCCCCGTGGTTCTTATCGATCAGGAGGATCTGTTGACGCAGGGCCCGGTATGCTGTCCCAGGGTAGATCGATGGCAACTGGCAGCCTGGCTTCTGAAGAGAAGATCCTAAGGGACAAAGGGTTCTCAGAAAAACTCATAATAACCCTGTTAAATTGCAGGAAGGAGGAGACCCGTGCCATTTACTATAAAACCTGGAGGATGTTCAATAGGATTGATTATTGAGAAGGGTATGAATAATTTTGGGCTGGACACTTTTTGCTCAAATGTAAATAAAAGCTGAGAAATGTTTTTTTTCTACAATAATGCCTCTTGTACATCGTCTTATTATCTTTTGGGAGACACCTATGTCATTTCACGTCAAAAAATTACTTGCTGGTTGATTAAAAGTAACTTTAAGTCAAAATTTGCCAGGGGTATGAATAATTATGGGCAGCACTGTATATATAATGTTTGGGGGTTCTAAGTAATTCTATAACAAAAAATACTGATTTCAACTTAAGTAAACAACAAGTGTCAGAAATGGCTTCAGTCTTTAAGTGGTTAAATATAGTGCTTGGGTGGTCCCCTTAGTCTGCCTGCAAAGTAGCACATCAGAACTGTATATAGAAACTGCTGCAGCAAAAATGTATAAAGAAAAAAATGACATTTTCCCTGCAAGCTTTCTTTATTTTGTAAACAGAAGCTTGGGGAGCCAGTCTGTATGATGAGGCCACAATTTAGTGCACTCGGAACAAGATTATAGATTTTTTGGATAAATTCTGGTGTCTGTTTCACAGACTTTGGATAGAAGTAACAGGTGCAGAAAAAATGAGCTTTGGGTGTTTGTGGTGCCTGCATACCGTAACCATATAAAGGTACTGTGGTGAAAGCAAGAATTTTAATTATATTCCCCGGTCAAACAGTGGCAGCAAATTGGGCTTTGGGTGTTAGTGGTGCCTTCCCACCATAACCCCATAGAGGTATTCTTCACATTGTAACCCTATAAAGGTACTCTTGATGAAAGCAAGAATTTGCCTTGCTGTAAAAAAAATTAAATTATATGCACCTGTTAAACAGGTGTGGAAAGATTGGTCCTTGGGTGTAAATTGTGCCTATGAAACTTATACTAAAAACATTCTTCCAGATAAAATCAACACCCACAAAGCTAGGTAGCCTACACTGTCTTGCAGAGATTCCACATCCCAGAAACACTTAATGGCAAACATCAATATCAAGGACTTGATAGCTGCTGCTAATCCAGGAATGATTAACTTCGATAAATATCAGCCGGTCAATGGAGTGTGTGGACAAATGTGCTCTTTTATCTGTCACAAAGCTTCCAGCAGCACTAAATCCTCATTTGGAAAGCACGCTGGATGCAGGGCAGCCCAACAGCTCAGTTGCATACTGGGTAATTTCTGGCCAGTGGTCTATTCTCCTAACCCAGTGGACCATTGACTGGAAAACGCTCCATGTCAGTTTTTGCCCCTAGATAATCTCCCACCATATGATGCAGATGCTGCTGATGGGATGTGAAAGCTGACAGCCCTGGGCGCCAAGAACTAAAAAAAATTGAAATGCATCACTGAGATGGCCCCTTCTCCACCGCTCCTCCTTTAACCTACAGAAGCCTCAACAATAGCTTTTCCATGAGACTGTAACCTACCAGAGTCTGGAAAGGCATTACATAAACTCCTCTTTAAGGTGTCCTTAAGATATTTCATCCTCTGCTCCCTCTGTGGGGGCAGAATGCGTTTGGAGACTTTCCCCTTGTATCGGTGGTCAAGGAGGGTTGCCAACAAATAATGATCCTTCTACTTGATGCTACGAATTGTTAGATCCTTTTGCAGGCTTTGAAGAATATGGGAGCCCATGCACCGTAAGTTTGCAGAGGCATGAGAAGCAGAGTCCTTGTGGTCATTGAGGATTACAGTACCTGGAACTGACTCTTCCCAGCCATGTACTGCTTCCAAGAGTTCTGGGGACGGAAAACCATTTCTTAAGGTTTGACATATGTGTTCCTCTGCTTCAATGCCTCCAAAACTCCCCCTCCTCCTCCCTCTCCTCTTGTGTATTCTGTGGTGTTGAAAGAATGGTGTCTACATAAAATGGGACTTGAGAGTAAAGGAAGTCCTCCTCTTCCTCCCACTGCTCTGCCTCAAGTGCCCTGTTGATAATACCACGCAGAGTCTGCTCCAGCAGGAACACAAGAGGGATTGTGTCACTGATGCATGCACTCACAAATCACCATCCTTGTTGCCTCCTCAAATAGTGACAGTACAGTGCATGCATCCTTTATCAGCAGCCACTGGCATGGGGAAAAAAATCTGAGCCGCCTTGAGCCTGTCCTTGTGCAATAATCACACATTTTATGGCCATCTGCTGCATGTGTGACTGCTGCAGCCTTCCCAAAGTTGAATTCCACATGGTGGGCATGTCACAAATCAAGCGGTTTATGGGCAGGTGTAGTTCCCGCTGCATTTCAGCCAACTGAACACTGGCTGTGTATGATTGCCTGAAATGGCTGCAGACACTTCTGGCCTGCTTCAGAAGATTGTGCAACCCTGGGTACCTGTTTAAGAAATGCTGCACCACCAAATTGAGGATATGAGCCAGGCATGTCACATGTATCATCTTCCCCTGTCAAAGGGCGGACAGGAGATAGTGTCATTATTGCACACCACCATTCCTGGCTCAAGCTGGCATTGCATGAACCACCTGCCCCTGCAGAGCTGAAAGAATATCTGCTCCAGTGTGGCTCCTGTCCCCTAGACAGACCAGCTGAAGCACTGCATGGTATCTTTTAGCCTGACTCATTGAGTAGCCCCTTGAACACTTAAGGGTAGAGTTGAGCGGACACCTGGATGTTCGGGTTCATTGGCTTCGGCCGAACTTCGAGAAAAAGTTTGAGTTCGGCACCGAACTTGACCCCGGACCCTGAACCCCATTGAAGTCAATGGTGACCTGAACTTTTGGGCACAAAAATTGCTGTAAAAAAGTCCTGGGAAGGGCTAGAGGGCTGCAAAAGGAAGCAAAATGGGGGTAAGAGTAGGACACGTGCCCTGCAAACAAATGTGGATAGGGAAATAACTTAAAATCACATAAAAAAATAAAAAATGGAGGAGGTGTATGTGGAGTAGGAGCCTAGAGGTTGAGGAGGCGGTGACTGTGGCGGTGTAGGTGGAAGTGGCAGTGGAGGAGGAGGAGGTAGCCAACACTTTTTTGTTTGTTTGGTTTTTTTTGGTTGATCTTGTACCAGACTTGTTTGTGCAGGGAAGGGGTGGCTCGCCTGGAAAAGTAGTGGCGGCTGGGAACCACATACTGTGGGATAGACACCGCCATCAGGTTTTTAAAACTGTCCGTGTCCACCAGACGGAATGACAGCATTTCAAAGGCCAGGAATTTTGAAATGCTGGCATTCAGGGCCAGGGATGCCTGGTCATGCAGGTTGTGCTCAGATTTAGAACATTTATGCCTCTCTTCAGGCTCTCATTGCACAGCGTGCAAACCACTCGTGTCTTGTCGTCAGCACATTGTCTGAAGAACTGCCATGCCGGGGAACGCCTTTGAGCTGCCTTTGGTGTGCTAGGTCCCTGGGTGCGGTGGGTAGTAGCAGGCGTACTTTCTAGGGGGCGGTTGCTCCACTTTTGCAACCTGCTTCCTCTTTTGCTGTGCTGGTGCCTCTGTGCGACCACCACCTCTTCCTCCAAACTGCACACGTCACTCGCATGACCTTCATTCCATGTGGGGTCTAGGACCTCATCATCCTCCACATCATCTTCCACCCACCCTTCACCACTGCCCTCCTTGTCAGTCTGTACACTGTACAAAGCCGCAGCAGTTGGCACCTGTGTTTCGTCATCATCAGAGAGGTGCTGCGGTGGTGTTTCCATGTCCTCATGTTGAAACAGAAGTGGTTGGGCATCGGTGCACTCAATGTCTTCCACTTCTGGGGCAGGGCTATGTGGATGGCCCATGGAATGCACACCAACAGAGTTATCAAAAAGCATAAGAGTCTCTTGCAGGACTTGGGGCTCAGACTGCTTGGCTGATTTACAAGGGGCTGAGGTGAAAGACAGATGGCCATGGGGTTCAGGTGCCAACTCTGAGCTTTCATCAAGGGACAGGGTGGGAGAGAATGTGAAGGAACTGGAGGCATTGTCAGCCACCCAATCTACTATCGCCTGTACTTGTTCTGGCCTCACCATTCGTTGAGCGGCATTCGGGCCTACCATATAATGTTGAAGGTTCTATCGGCTACTCGCACCTGAGGAAGGTGTTTCACTTGTGCGTGTAGCTGGCACAAATCGACCACGTCCTCTCCTTGCAACAGGAACTTCACCAACACCACCAACACCAGCAGCACAAGCAGCACCACGACCACGTTCCTTATTTGACTCTCTCCTCATTCTGGACGCAAATGTACTATGTAGTATTATTTATTAATACTAAAAGAAAAAGAATAATAAATTATTATTCTTTTTGTTTTTAAAACAGCAACGTAGACGCACTTTTTATTTTTGTGCAAGAAATGCACCGCTCACACCAGCAGCAAGAACCTCTCCCTACACCAGTATGAGATGATTTTAGTACAATAATCTGTCCCTCACAGCACAGACAGGAACCTCTCCCTACTCCACTATGAGATGATTTTAGAAAGATAATATGTCCCTCACAGCACTGACAGGAACCTCTCCCTACTCCACTATGAGATGATTTTAGAACAATAATATGTCCCTCACAGCACTGACAGGAACCTGTCCCTACTGCAGTATGAGATGATATTAGAATGCTAATCTTTCCCTCACAGCGCCAGGAACCTGTACCTACTCCAGTATCAGATGATATTAGAATGCTAATCTTTCCCTCACAGAGCCATTAACCTGTACCTAATGCAGTATTCGATGATATTAGAACGCTAATGTTTCCCTCACTGCTCCAGGAAACTGTCCCTAATGCAGTATCAGATGATAGTAGAACGCTAATCTTTCCCTCACAGCACCGCCAGGAACCTGTCTCTAATGCAGGATGAGATGATATTAGAACACTAATCTTTCCCTCAAAGCACCAGGAACCTGTACCTACTCCAGTATCAGATGGTTTTAGAACGCTAATCTTTCCCTCACAGCACCACCAGGAACCTGTCTCTAATGCAGGATGAAATTATATTAGAACGCTAATCTCTCCCTCACAGCGGTGGCAGCATCCTCTCCCTACTCCAGTACAAGACTATGTGACACGCGGCACTACGTGACTCCAGCTCATATACAGGCTGGGTCACATGATGCACTAGCCATTAGTAGGCATGGCTGTGATGGCTTCTAAGGGCAAACAAGTGAAACACTTGTTGATTGGCTGTCCTGCAGCTATTCAACAGGCACCAAAAATAGTCTGGGTCACATGATGCAGTGGCCAATCACAGCCATGCCATTAGTAGGCATGGCTGTGATGGCTTCTAAGGGCCAACGATTGAAACGCTTGTTGATTGGCTGCCCTGCAGCTATTGAAAAGGCGCGAAAAAATACCCGAATACCGAACCCGGACCTTTTCTCAAAAGTCTGGGTTCAGGTTCGGGTTCGGGACACGGACACCCCAAAGTCCGGTACGAACCTGAACTTTACAGTCCGGGTTCGCTCAACTCTACTTAAGGGTACTGGTGTTTCATAGGACAATTCAGCAGAGAAGGGCATGGAGGAGGAAGGTGAGGGGCTGGAGCTGACAAATCTCACATCATCACCACCATCTGTATGGAGACATGGCTGCAAAACAAGCCCTTTCCTGCATCCTTGCTAGTTGCAAGCAGAGTAACCCAGCATGCTGTGAACGAAATATAGCATCCCTGACCTTGCTTGCTGGACCACGTGTCAGCAATAACATGGATATTGCTGCTAACTGCCTTGCCCAATGATGCCACAACATTGCCTTCCACATGATTGGCACAGAGATGGAATGGCCTAACAGCTTCACAATCTGATGGAATTGGGTGGCTGCTCTCCACTCTTCCATGATGGCTGCCTCTGGAGGATATCCTGCCTCATTATGGTTGTGCCTCATCCTCACTTTCGTCCTCTGCTCTATCCGGCACCCAAGTTGCGCCAGTGACCTCATCATTATTATCACCTCCATCCTCACAATCACTGGAGCCAACTTGGCAATATGCTGTGGGTGGGGGAACATGACTGCCAATTTATTGTTTATCCTCTCTGCAGGATCATGTTCCTACCTTCCTCAACCTCAGAGTCAGCCCCAACATCAGATTCAAGTAATGCCTGTGCATCATCAAGGAGCAAGTGGCTGACGCTGTGTTTATATAACTCAGCTGACTCCTCCGTGCATGATGCTGGGGCTATGGCAGGAGTAGCTGTGGACAAGGAGGAAGAATAAGCAGCTCTGGCAGGTGCAGTAGACTGCGCACCAGTCTCTGCTTGGGTGATAGAGGGTGATGAGGATGAGGATCATTTAGTAATACAGTCCACCACCACCTTTGCATGCTTTGACTGGATAGCATAGGCAACATCACTAAACAGAGAAAATGGTGCCCTGCCTGAGGATGGACCACGTCCACCCTTTCCTGTGGATGCAGACGCTGCTTGCTCCCTCATAGTGGCATGGGAATGTCTGCCTCTCCTTGTTGGCCTTCCAGACATGATGGAGGGGCTTATTACCCAAATGTAATAAAGACAAGAAAGTGTGTAATTGGATGCACTGTAATCAATGGAAAGTGGAGTTTAGTACACTTTAACTTAAGGACTGCCGCTGACAGAAATGCCAAAACTATTTAAAAAATAAAAGAGGTAACAACAGTGCTGCAGTCAGAAAAACTGTGGCTCACAATTTAAAAAAAGGGGCCGGCACGGAACAAAAAAACAAAAAATGCAGCAACCAAAAAAAAGGAGTATACAGCGCTAAATGTTATGTAATGTGGTGTAAAATAATGCACTACACACTTCACACTTCACTGACACACTACAATATACTGCAGTAAAACTGTACTGACGCACTTTAATATACTGCAGTAAAACTGCATTGACACACTACAATATACATCAGTAAAACTGCACTAATGCACTTCAATATACTGCTGTAAAACTGAACTGACGCACTTCAATATTCTGCAGTAAAACTGCACTGATGCACTACAATATACTGCAGTAAAACTGCACTGTTGCACTGCAATATACTGCAGTAAAACTACACTGATGCACTAGAATATACTGCAGTTAAACTGCATCGATGCACTTCAATATACTGCAGTAAAACTGCACTGACCCACTTCAATATACTGCAGTAAAACTGCACGAATGCAATGCAATATGCCACAGTACAACTGCACTGACACACTACAAAATACTGCTGTAAAACTGTACTGACACACTTCAAAATACTGCAGTAAAACTGCCCTGACACACAACACTGACACACTTCAATATTCTGCAGTAAAACTGCACAGACACACTACACTGACACACTTCAATATACTGCAGCACAACTGCACAGATGCACCACACTAACACTGCAGTAAAACTGCCCCGATATACTACTCTGACACTACAGTAAAACTGCATGGATACACTACACTGACATTGCGCTTTCACTATATTAACACTACACTGACACTCTAGAATCACAATAGCACACTATCTCATTAATAGCACTGAACAGAGGTTCTATCTATATCCACTCCAATATCACATTGCAAGTGGCTCCTCTGGGAAGGAAAATTTTATAGTGTGGGGTGGGTCTATGCGCAATGAGCCATGATTGGGTTAAGTTATCATGACTTTCTCCAGTCAAGGCTCTGACAGTGCTGTGTGCCCCGATTGGGCAAAACCTTCATTGCTTTAGTCAATCAGGGCTTTGAATGCATTGTGTGGTGCACAGTGCATTGTGGGGTGTTCGGCGGGCAGAACAAATGGTCAAATACCCTTCCTATTCAGGTGTTCACCGATCCGGCGAACAGCCAATGTTTGGGCCAAACTTATGCTCGGGCCAAACTGTTTTCCCAACACTAATTGCTAATATGAAGGAGGAGCAGTGCAATGGGGCCAGGTCAAAATGTTACATTCATTATTATATTCATGTTGTCACTAGGGACTGACAAGCTATTAGGCCAATATTGTCAACTGTATGGATGGGATTAGTAGCCCTGCTAGTATGACAGCTCTCTATATAGTTCTGTAGCTGAAATACATGCCTAAGTTAGCTCTACCATCCCACCTCCCATTGACATGCATCTCAAGGGTAACTACTCTGACACTAGAGAGATACTGCTTTTCCCCCTCACTCTCAGGCTCAAAAACTGTGCAGTGGTGGCATTGCACACATTTCAACAAATGACACCATGTAATCAAAAAGTAGTGTATATAGTATTAGTTTAATAACTGTATTTTAGCAAGCTATACAAATTTAGGAAAAGTTCAAGTAGTCCATATAAGTAGTGTACAGTTTTTTTTGTAACTTGTAAATAACCTTAAAAATGTTTATGTTAATGTATTTCTGTTTTAGATTTTAAGCATATGTACAGTATATGTGAGCAGCAATACTTGCTTAAAGCATGCACACATGTTCTTTGATTATGAGTACAGTATAGTTATGATGTTTTATTGTTTCCATGTCTAGCTGCAAGTCTGTACATACTGACATAACAATACAGTCTCTTGGTGGCTTATCCTAATGTGAGAGCAGTTGTTTGGCAGAGTTGCTTAGGGTACTGCCTGACAAACAAATAGCCACTGCTGGGAGAATTTACAAATCCAATTATGAAATGCAATTATGAAAATAAGGAAAAGCAAGAAAGTAAAATGTGAAAGTCACACAAAAAATGACTTAAAGGTAATTGTTAAAACATAAACTTAAATTGTGCTCTCATGGAAAACATACAATTGATTCTCTTTAATTTCTCAGTTTTCTTAAATTATATCATAGAATTTTACCTCTTATTGAGCTAATACACATGTACAGTTCCACGAAGATTTAAAAATAATAAGATATGTAGGGAAAGTGATCAGCTCTAACAACATCATATGTAGATTTTTTTTCTAGAGCTGACACTTCTCTTAAAGAGAAAGAGAATTTCCATTAAGAGGGCACACAGGATTGAAGTAGCAATGATCAGTTTAGTGTGGGCAATATGTGTGACATCATTTTATTGTGACTTCACTTGTTTAAAAAAGACCATACACATTAAACCATACTACCTAAACAGAAAACAAAATAGGTTACATTGGAAATGACAAGGTCACAGCGTCATTGAAATAATGCAAATTATTTCCAACATATCAACAGACAAAATAAAACATGCACCAGTTATTTGGTGAGCACATCTGAACAGCATGACATACAGTAGCTTGAATGCCTGCCATTACCATGTGTGCCAGACAAGCATCCAACTAGGCCAAAACCCACAAGAAGGCAAAGATTAGTAACTAATTAACCAATAAAGTTGTGAGGACCATCGTCAAATGAGGAGGGCAATCTGGCAACTGAACAGCTAGCTGCTAATTCTTCATGGTCACTATTTGATCTCTGCACAGTACTAGAGTTCAGGGCAAACCCAATACCCTATAACATAACAGCCAATCAACCCATGTCATATAAATTGTCTAACATGCATGCACCATCAACAACCCCTTTAAGTGAGGGCCATCAATACTTGTTCTATAAGCCGAAGCTCCCTTTCACTAAAGATGGACATACACTGCTAGCATTTCAGCAGATTACTGCTTAATTGCATGAAATTTGAGTAATGGATGTTCTAGTTAGCATCACCCAACCTAAAAGAAGTTGATTTCAAAATTGAAAGAGTTGGGAGGAAAATTGTCAGCCAATTGCATCCAATTGGATGCAGTCACTGTTTGGGTATTCAAGCAGCTGCCTAAATGCAATTGCAATCAGAGGAGATTGGATGAATTGGATGGGATCCCTGTTTAAAGTGGAACTTTACCAATAACAACTAGATACAAATTTTCTTTAGCAAGGAATATACATATATTCCACGCTAACCACCTCCCACCCACCATATAGTCAAATGATGGGGGGTGGGATCCCCTCTCATTCTGGGATGATGTCATATGACATCACCCCAGACTCACCGCTCTCACACACCCGTGGGGGGGGCACGGAGTGCCGCGATCATGGGCGTGCTGTGTCCCTGGGGCACGGCACCACCTGATAGCTGGAAAAGAGCTAATTATGACACTCTTCATCCACATGTAAACACGGAAGTGTCGGTAATCAGCTCTCCTGGCCTCACACTGATAGTGTGAAGATTGGAGAGCTGATCAGCAGCATCTCCTCACAGAGAAGACCTGTACAGGGAATCAATGCACTGATCATCAGTGCCCTGATAATCAGTGCAGCCCCAACAGTGTCCAGCAGTGATGCCAGTCAGTGACCATCTGTGATGCCAATCTGTGCCCATCAGTGATGCCAATCTGTTCCCATCAGTGGTGCTTGTCAGTTCTGCCTTTCAGTGCCCTTCAGTGCCTGCTCATCAGTGCTGTCCATCAGTGTCCATCAGTGCAGCCTATCCGTGCTGCCTATCATTGCCCATAAGTGCTGCCTGTCAATGCCTATCAGTGCCACATATCAGTGCCCATCAGTGCTGCCTATCAGTTCTCATCAGTGCAGCATATCAGTGCCACCTATCAGTGGCCATCAGTGTGGCATATTAGTGCCTCCTCATCAATACCCCCTAATCCGTACCCTTCAGTGCTGTCTCATCAGTGCCCATAAGTGCTGCCTCATCAATGCCCATCAGTGCAGCCTATCAGTGCCCATCAGTGCCACCTCATCAGCGCACATCAGTGACGGTGAAAAATTACTTATTTACAAAATTTGCAGATAGAAGTTAAGAAAAAAAAACATTTTTTTCAAGATTTTTTTGAACAAAAAATAAAAAGGTCAGTGTTGATTAAATTCCACCAAAAGAAATCTCTATTTGTTTGAAAAAATGATAAAAATTTCATTTGGGTACCCACTTGTCATTCAAAGTGTAACAGCGCTGAAAGCTGAAAATTGGTCTGGGCAGGAAGGGGGTAAACAGGAGAGGAAAAGAAAGTGGTGTGGCGCTGCTAATGGTATAAGTAAATAAATTTAGACTGCTGCCCCCACCGGCCCTGAGATCAGGGTATGTGTACCAAAAGAAAAAGAAATCAAAGTGGATGTGGCGCTGTCACTAAATGCAAATATAAATGGATGTGTCAATGCATATAAAATTCAAATAAACAATTCATATAAACCTGAATCCATCAAACAGTGATGTGACAATAGTAAGGTGATAGAAATCTATGTATCTTATCAAACAAAAGCAAATAATGTGCTTAAATGGAAAGTTCAATGCAAAGGAAAAAACAGGACTGTCCAGTAAGTGAAGGGGGTGGGAGAGGAGGTAGAGCCAATAATAATGGTGAATAGGTGCTCCCCTCCAACAATCCCACTCACTAACCCTTCTGTTGGGCATGTCCGGGGAGGATTTGACTCAGCTTATTCCTTGGACATATACAACTCAATCCGGATAGTGTTGGTAGATCACTATTGTGCAAATGAGAAGTCAGACGCTCTGACCCGCAAGTTCCGTTCGTTCAACCATATAAACCGGAAGTGCGTAGGACACTCTCTGGCTCCGCCTTATGCATTTCGTCATAGAGACGCCATCGGAGGGGGTAAAAGTATCCAGTATTGAAGCAGTTAATAATTATGCCCCAAAATGAGTGTGCTGTAAATTGCCTTCAGAATCGTTCCTGTTTCTTCTTGCTGGAGGCTGCCATTTTGATAAAGCTCTGAGCCCCTTAGCAGCAGTAAATCTTTAGGCTGTCAGCAGATCGGCCTTTAATGGCTCTGATTTTCAGCATAGAAATAGAGAGAAACTGAGCATGTGCAGAGAGAAGTGAGACAATGTATTACACAGTATAGGCACGTATTTTTAATGTTTTATATAGCTATACCTGTAAAAAAGGCCAGCATGAAGTGATGGTTCTCCGCTGACAGCTGAATGTAAAAACAATTGCCATCAATTGAACATTTTGAAAAAAAACTGTGTGGGGGCCCCCCATCCATACCAGGCCCTTTGGATTTGATATGGATTTTAAGGGGAACCCCATGCCAAAATAAAACAAAAGTGTGGGGCCCCCAAAATCCAAACCAGACCTTATTTGAGCATGCAGCCCAGGAAAGGGGGGGCGAGCGAGTGGCACCCACCTCCTGAATCATACAGAGACACATGCCCTCAACATGGGGGGGATGCTTAGGGGCACCTTGCACCTTCGATCTATTCCCCACAACTTAGGTTGTGGGGGTCTGCAGGCAGGGAAATGATCAGAATCTGGAAGCCCCCACTAAAAAGAGCCCAGATTCTGGCCCCCCATGTGAATGAGTATGGGGTACATAATACCCCTACTCATTCACCCAAAAAAGAGTCCTTTATTAAAAAAAAACTAGAATTAAATATGTCCCCCAGGGTAGATCCATCATCAATCACAAATTTTGGGGGGACCCAAGGCCTTTTATTAAAAAAATTTGGTGTGGGGGTTTCCTTTAAAATCCATACCAGACCCAAAGGGAGGACCCCCACATATTTTTTTTTCAGAATTTTTAATTGCAGCCAGTTGTTTTGTTTACAGCAGCCTGCTTCATAGCAGCCAGCTGTTCTTCAAATAGAATTTGGATCGGTCGATCAAATGAAACAGATGTAAAAACTAGTGTTGAGCGAACCTGGACTGTAACGTTCGGGGCCGTACCAAACTTTTGGGTTTCCGGGACCCAGACCCGAACACGGACATTTCAAGAAACGTTCGGGTTCGGGTTCTGGGTTCTGGTAGTTGATCACGCATGTTGAATAGCTGAAGGGCAGCCAATCAACAAGTGTTTCACTGGTTTTCCCTTAGAAGCCATCACAGCCATGCCTACTAATGGCATGGCTGTGATTGGCCAGTGCATCATATCTTTATAAGCTGGAGTCACAGTGCTGCATGTCACATGCTCTTGGGTTAGTGTAGGGAGAGGATGCTGCCGGCGTTTTTGTGAGGGAGAGATTGCAGGCATTTTAACATCTGATCCTGCATCCTGAGATTACTACTGCTGTTGCTCTGAGGGACAGATTGAAGAAATTTGAGATTTCACATACTGCTGCTTTGAGTGACAGATTGCAGATTGCAGATCAAACTCTGCATAACACAACGATCGCTACGATCGTGCACAACGATCAGATTGTTGGAGTAATTTGAGATTTCACATACTGCTGCTTTGAGTGACAGATTGCAGATCAAACCCTGCCTAACATAACAATCGTTACGATCGTACACAACAATCAGATTGTGGGATCGTACACAACGATCAGATTGTGGGAGTAATTTGAGATTTCACATACTGCTGCTTTGAGCGATCTGACTGCACTAGGTAGAGGCTTCTGCTTAGAGGGACAGATTATTGTTCAAAAATCATTGCCTACTCCTATAGGACCAGCTGTTGCTGTAAGTGACACGTTATTGTTCAAAAATCATATCCTAGTTCTAAAGGGAGAGTTTCCAGCTGTTGCTTAGAGGGACAGATTATTGTTCAAAAATCATTGCCTACTCCTATAGGGCCAGGTTACAGCTGTTGCTGTAAGTGACACATTATTGTTCAAAAATCATCTCCTAGTTCTAAAGGGAGAGATTCCAGCTGTTGCTTAGAGGGACAGATTATTGTTCAAAAACCGTTGCCTACTCCTATAGGGCCAGGTTACAGCTGTTGCTGTAAGTGACACATTATTGTTCAAAAATCATCTCCTAGTTCTAAAGGGAGAGCTTCCAGCTGTTGCTGTAAGTGACACATTATTGTTCAAAAATAATCTCCTAGTTCTAAAGGGAGAGTTTCCAGCTGTTGCTTAGAGGGACAGATTATTGTTCAAAAACCATTGCCTACGGGGGGCGTGTCCGGCCCAGCTCCAGCATGGACGCTTAGCGTGTGAGCTCCGACCGACCTCTGGGGGATAAGCCGCTGGAAGCCACTAAAAAGAAAAAAAGACACCGCCAGACCACAAGTCCCTACTCCAGGAACAACCCGGGAAGACACCGAGATGTCCAAAAGGAGGAATGAACCGCCACACCCGCTTAAGATCCCGAGTACTTCGCACCAGCAGCAAGAGGCTCTCTGCAAGATGGCGGCGGCGCCTCCTCGGGGAAACAGGCAGGCAAGTCTGACGGACGGACACTGCAGCCAGGTAACCAGCACCGGGGGACACTAGATGGAGGGGACACAGGGGAGAACAGCCCTACTATAAGGAGCCCAGCCAAATCCAAACCCCGCAGGGAACCTCTAGCTGAACATGAAGAAGGAACTGACATGGAGGAAGGAGGGCCGCAAGCACATGGCGGGGGAGAGGAGTATAGCAGGGAGGACCCCATTAAAACTTTTCCTACTACAGGCCAAATTGTTTCGGATATAATGCTGAAATAAATGCTCCTATCGCTAAGAGCATCCCTGGCAGCAGACCTAGTAGGCAATATCCAGCAATGCCACAGAGAGGTGTCAGCACTGGGGAATAGAGTGAGCACAAAGGAGGACAGGATGAGCGAATATGTCGCTCCCTTCAATTCACTTGTGGATGCACACAACAAGCACTCAGAAGATATATCATGGATAAAGGACAAATTAGCTGACCAAGAGGACAGAAGTAGAAGGAACAATGTAAAAATAAGGGGGATACCAGAGTCTGTGCCCCCGCATCAACTACAGCAATTTGTTTTGACCCTGTTCTCCACAATAGCACCGAATCTGTCAGCACAGGACTTAACTATAGACAGGATCCATAGGGTGCCTAAACCTTCATTCCTGCCTGCAGACACTCCCAGAGATACCCTCCTGAGAGTGCATTTCTTTCATGTTAAGGAACAACTACTAACAACCTTCAGAAAAGCTGAAAACCTCCCTGCACACTACTCCACATTACAACTACTGCCCGACCTCTCCAGGCACACTTTACAGCGCAGACGCAACTTAGCGACCATCACCAAGGCGCTCAGGAACCATGCCATTCAGCACAAGTGGAAATACCCTGCCACACTGTTCATAACACACAATGGAGTCTCCACATCAGTCTCCTCCTTAGAGGAAGGTCTGGATGCCCTGCGTAAATGGGGTATACTCCCTGACCTACCACAATCCACTCAGGCAATGCAACACTTGCCCCATTCGGAGGTGGACTGGCAAGTAGTCTCCAGGAAAAAATCCTCAAAGCACCGTAACAAAAGCGGCTCCAGCCACACTCAACATCCGACACCAAAATAAAACCCCCCAGGTCACCAGCCGGAATGTCTTCCGCTAGACACCCCTACCCTTACCGGCAAGCCCGGTATGGAGTCAAGATCGCACATCAGATCCCTTGTTCTTTTTTATTTTGTGTTATTTGTTACATAAGTTCGGCTCAAGCTCATACTGTTATTCCTAACCTCTTATTTCCTCTTATGGTCCATGGCATGATGCAACAAAACCACAAGAACTAACAGATGTACCCATCCTAAGAACTGCACTCCAACTTCACCGCAAGAAAAACTACGGAACTCTGAAACCACCCAGAGAGCTCCCCACTCCCCATGATACCAACGGAACTGTGAGTACCTACCTACACACCTCAGACACACCTCCCTACTCTGACAAACAATGATAACATGCTTATCCCTAAATGCTAAGGGTCTCAACCACCCAGCAAAGCAACGCTCCTTGTGGGAAGACGCAACGAAACTCAAAGCTGACATTTTAAGTGTCCAAGAGACTCACTTTCGAAAAGACACCATCCCACACTGTGCACATAAAAACTACCCAACCATCTTCCTGGCCTGTGACCCAGATCACAAAAAAAAGGAGTACTTCTTGCTATTCGAGACTCTCTGGCTTTCACACTTAAAAGCTCAATACTTGATCAGGAAGGCCGTTATATTATTGTCACATGTGATATTAATTCTCAACCCTTCACACTAGTAGCCTTATATGCACCGAACTCACGACAACTAAGATTTCTCAGGGCACTACTCAAACGCATCGCTAGTATTAGATATGGACGCCTCCTGCTATGCGGAGACTTCAATCTGACAGTGGATCCAGCTATGGACACAACGTCACAACCCTTAGGACGACCTACTTCTTTGCGCAACCTGCTCCACTCGGAGGACCTATATGATATATGGAGGTGCCAACATGCCTCCGAGAAAGACTTTACTTTCTTCTCCCCAAGACACCAGAGCTACTCCCGCATAGACCTGTTTGTTGCGGACAGATGGCTTCTGCAGCAAACTATAGACTCCAAAATCCACGACATAACGTGGTCTGACCACGCTGCTGTCTCCATTCAGATAGCGGAGAAGGGGGCCTCCCCCTCCGTCTCTATCTGGCATTGCAATGCAGAAATATTACAGAACCCCACCCAAAGGAAGCTAATAAAAGACAAGCTAACAGAATTTTTTTCCATAAATGCTCCCTCAGTAAACAGCCCCTTCACAATTTGGAATGCCCATAAAGCCTACATAAGGGGCATTCTGATCCAACAAAATGCTAGAATCCGGAAAGCCCACAATTCCAAAATCAATACTATTACTGAAGAAATACACAAATTGGAGGAGGCAAACAAACACAAAATCTCCACATACATTTCAAACGCTCTCCAAACCCTCAGAGAGGAACTAAGACTACTCCTCTTACACCGCCACAACTCTATTACGAAGCACACAAAAGCAAACTACTACGCCAATGCAAATAGAGCAAGCAAACTTCTTGCCAGCATACTAAAGTCCAACTGAACTAAATCAAGAATTGCATACCTAACACACCCCACACTAGGACACAAAATTACTAACCCGCAAGAAATTGCAGATCAATTTGCTGCATTTTACGGAAATCTCTACAACCTCAAAAATGACCCTCAAACTCCACAACCCACAGAAAAGGAGATAAACACTTTCCTACAAAATCTAAATCTTCCCTCCCTCTCTGAACAACAACTGACCAAACTCAATGCACCATTCACAAGCAAAGAAATTGAGGAAGCCATCAAATCCCTCCCGATAGGCAAAACGCCGGGCCCAGATGGTCTCCCCAGTGAGTATTATAAATCCTTCAATGAGATATTAGCACTAGAGTTGAGCGAACCTCTAGAAGTTCGGGTTCTGCTGGTCCATCCGAACTTCGGGACAAAGTCCGGGTCCGGGTCCGGACGGAACCCGAACGATCGCACGGACAACGAAAATGGCTGTAACAAAGTCCTGGAAAGCCCTAGAGGGCTGCAAAAGGAAGTAAAATTGGGGTAAGGGTAGGGCAAGTGTCCTACAAAAAAATGGGGACAGGGAAATAACTGTAAATATTTTTAAAAAAATAAAAACATAAAAAAAGCAAAAATGGAGGTGAATGTGGAAAGGTCCTGAAACAATGTCGGTAAAAACACGTATTTTCAAGCCCAGGGGTAACTAAAGTTACCCCAAGCAACAGGCACGCTAGCAAGCCCAAGGCAGGCCTGGGCCTGGGCCTGAAACAGGGCTTCAAGCCTACCTGGTCGTCTTGGGCTTGAAGATCTCCAAGCGAGTTGAGATCACGATTATAGAGTAACTTCCTAAATATTATGAGTGACCCCTCTGGTAGACCCGGGCCGCAAAACGGATAGCCCTCCCTAAACTACCGAAGGAGT
>BLSH010046167.1:277616-289547 GCA_018402905.1 Glandirana rugosa | reverse complement strand
TAGTTCCTCAAGAGTGAGTATTTATAGTAAAAACAAATCTAATACCCCAAGAAGTAAAAAGATATGAAAAATAAGGAGTGTGGAAAATAGAAAATAAAAGAAATAAAAATAGGGGAAAAAAAGGGGGAAAAACCCTTTCCTTTTCCCTCCCTCCCCCCTCCTCTTCCCCTTTTCCATCAACCTACCCCCCCCCCCCATCATACAGTAGTTTTTTCTAGACGAGTTTATGCATTGATTGTTTATGGGTTAAATTAATATTGGTTCATTAGAGGCACATTTCAACTTCTATTACCTCAACCTACTTTACTGGGGATGGTTGGAGATATTCCCCATGGACCCCCCAGGCTTAATTACCATCCAGTTGTCCAATACACAGGTGAATGAAATCCCCTCTTTTTTTGGGGTTATTTTTTTCCCTATTTTTATTTTTTTATTTTCTATTTTCCGCATTCCTTATTTTTCATATTTTTTTTCTTCTTGGGGTATTAGATTTCTTTTTATTATAAATACTCACTCTTGCCTGGTGTGGACTAAGTAACATTATTAATTTGTTATAATAATAAAATTATTGTTAAAAGTCACTGAGGTTAGAAGTATCTTTCTATATGTACTAAACAAAACAAATCAATTATTAACCTGTAATGTGTGTCTTAACGCCTTGTCCATATGTTGTTACAGTATTCTTACAAGTTCTGAGACCCTGATGAAGAGGGTTATCCCACGAAATGCATAGGCCATTTTTAACTGAACCTTTTAACCAGGATGACAACACCCTGGATAACCAGCTTGTAACTTTGGTTTTAGTCAAAGTTGTTCTTTTTTTAAACAATTTGTCTGTAATTTCTAATAATGATTTGTTTACTTTTTTATAAGTTGGTTTAACAGTTATTAAACCATAGATCAGTGGTTTTCAACTCCTGGCTAACAGGCCAGGTTTGCACTGAAATACATCACAGGTGATATCATTTGCTGCTCGGTGATTGCAGTATTCTAGTCTGCATCTCCCCAAGGTAATACTGGCCTGTTGGTGGGTCCTGAGGACTGGAGTTGAGAACCACTGCCCTAGATGGTACATGTGAAGTCCCACCAATTTCAGTGTATAGCCTTATATGTTATATATGGGATGGTACCCTCATAGGGTTATAATTATCTCACACTCATCCCCCACACCTTTTCATTTTGAAAATATGAGCATGACTACAGTTTTGAAAGACCCTGGCACCCTAGGCTAGAATTCAGAATTCATTTGCGATGTGCATAGTCCACCACAGCAAACAGTAGGCATGTTCATATTGCACTTTACAGTGGGAGTGCGGTAAACAGGGAAAGATTAAACAGAACTTATGCCTATTCACTGTACATGCAACACACATATTCTGCAGCCTTGGTACCCACAACATGCTACAACTTCTCCGGGAGAGACAGTTTAACAGACACACATAAATCTCTGCACAAAGGATCATTTTTTTAAATATTGAACTTTTCTATTACTTCTGTTTTTATTCACATATAATAGAATCCTTTTTATGAGCATACTCTTAAGAAAAACTTAATTAAAGCCAGATATTGTTGAGAAAACAAAAAAATTTTTGTTCACAACAGTGTAACGCGCAACACCATATATTGAGTATAGCAATCAGGAGTAAGTAACATACAACACGATGTAAAGATGCAGATGGTTTGGGTACACGGGTAATATAATGGGGATGGGATCTCTGTATATACACACAGCACTGTTCTGTCACTCTCCGTTAGCAGATGTTTTGGGTACACAGGTAGTGATGTAGAAACCTTGTTAAATTGCTTTACAGTATGTGAGTCATTTATGGTGCTAAATAAGAATAATATTTGTTACCATTTCATTAAAGTGGTTGTAAAGCCTCAAGGTTTTTCACCTTAATGCATTCTATGCATTAAGGTGAAAAACCTTCTGTGCTGCAGTTCCCCCCAGACCCCCCTTTTTCTTAACTGAGCCTGATCCCACCCAGCGATGTGGACAAGCGCAGAGGCTCCAGCCACTATCTCTCTCCTCATTGGACAGAGTGATAACAGCAGAAGCCATTGGCTTCTGCTGATGTCAATCAAATTCAGTGACACGGAAGCGGGGGGCAGTCAATGGATGCAGCAGTGGGATTCGGGAGTGAGCCCGCATGGGTGCCTCCAGGGAAAGTGGCTGTCCACAGGGGCACCCAATGAAGAGGAGGGGTCTGAAACGCCGGCGAGGCACCCCAGAAGAAGAGGATCAGGGCTGCTCTGTACAAAACTATTGCAACAAGCAGGTTAGTATAGGTATGTTTTTAATATTTATTCTTTTAAAAAACTAGGGTTTACAACCCCTTTAATACAAAGAATATGAACATATTTTTAAGGGGAAATAACAAAGCTTGAACTGATCACACAAAGACCCAAAACTTTTGGCAGCTTAGCTTCAGTAATTCTAAAATACAGTATAAAATTAGCAAGTCATTCACTCTGTACTCAGTCAGACCTAACACATAATAATTCAGATTAGAAAAGATGGACCACTTTGCCTGTTCAGCAGGCTAAATGACAAAAGAAAAAGTGAACAGGTTCCTCCATCCACACAAGTTAGGTGAATAAAATCCCCCCCCCCCCCCCATTTGGACATTGTATTCTGACAGTGGTAATCTCTGCCATCAGAATACACTGATTAGGGGCTGCAGCCAATTGGCTGAAAGCCACAGATTGACATAGGCTTTCCAACACACGGTTTGACAGAAGTCAACCTAATGATCACCTTCTTTTGAACAAGGACAGCAACGCATGGATCGAAATTTGGTCAGTCCCTGCTGAACCGGACAAATTTCCATCCATCTATGGGCAGCTAAATTCTCCACTGCCAATTATGGACTTCAGTCTCTTCCCTCCCAAAGGAAAAAGTCAATATATTTACTTCTAGAATGTAAACTCTGTAGCAACTGCCTAACCACTTCAGCCCCGGAAGGATTTCACACTTTAGGATGAGAGAACTTTTTGCGATTCAGCACTGTGTCGCTTTAACTGACAATTGTGCGGTCGTACAACGTTATACCCAAACAAAATTTGTGTCCTTTTTTCCCACAAATAGAGCTTTCTTCTGGTGGTATTTGATCACCTCTGCGTCATTTCTTATCACCACTATAAACAAAAAAAGATTGACAATTTTGCAAAAAAAAAAACAATATTTCTTACTTTTTGCTATAATACAAATCCAAAAAAAAAAAAAAAATTTATTCATCAGTTTTGGCCGATTTATATTCTTCCTCATATTTTTGGTAAAAAAAATCACAATCGACGTATATTGACTGGTTTGCGCAAAAGTTGCCACGTTTACGATCGATGAGAATTAATTTAGGGGGGGTTTTATGTATTTATTTATTTTTAACTAGTAATGGCGGTGGACATGTTGGACAATTTTGACACTTTTTTGGGACCATTGGCATTTATACAGCGATCAGTGCTATGAAAATGTACTGATTACTGTATAAATGTCACTGACAGGAAAGGGGTTAACCTGCAGGGGGCGCTCTAAGGGTTAACTGTGTTCCATGTATGTGTTGTAACTGTATGGGGGCTGGGCTGAGTGGGGGAGGAGAGTGATTGCGGCTCCCATATACAGGGAGCCTACGATCACATTCCTTCCCCCTGTCAGAACAGAGATCCGTATATTTACATACATGGACTTCTGTTCTGTCACTGCGGGGAGCAATTGCAGGTAGTCTGCGGACATCGAGTCTGCCCTATCCACTCCCTGGCTCCCCCGGAACACAGTGAGCGTGCGAGCATGCTCACGACCTGCGATCTCGCAGCTGCCATTAGGTCACGGTGGTTTGCGGTATCGAGCCAAGTTGCCGCTGTCAATCCACGGCAGGCGGTCGGCAATAATGAGACAATAAAACCACTGGAAATTCTAAAGCAGAATCCACATTATAGATAGAACTATTTCCAACTTTAAATTTGTTTTTTTCCTTCCAGACCTTATACACTACTGAAAAAAGATTTCACAGAGACTCCAGCCAGCTATAACAAGATTACAGATAATAGGTGAATTGCAGTTTGGTAATCTGTGACATTTTCAAGCCGCTGAGTTTATGAAACCAATGTGAGGCCTATTCATAATTTCAGGCAGAAATTGACCCCAGAAATAACATGCTTGCCTGCTACCTGCAGCCAAGGTGCATGGGCTCATGCACTTTTGTAAAAATTTGAGAAATTACAAGAATACGTACTCCTTTAGAGTGACTCACCCTGGAAATGATTATTACAGTGATATTAAACCCAAAAGCAAACATTTATTATATTTCATCTTACCATTCCTAAGATGTGATGGCTGCATCAATTTTCTTTTTAAGGCTTTCTTTCTTCTATTTTCATCTGGTGATCCAGCCAGTAAATCTGTTGTTTTTCAAAAGGATAAACTCTCCAGCAGAATGTATCAGTTACAGGGATGATATAAACCATTTAGCATTAGCAGGGGTGCTTATAATAGTCAGCTTTTATTTATGTAAAGCCTTAATCTAAATAGGAAAACAAAACTGGCTTCAATTTGTTAGTGTTTTTAAATCTGCTAGTACATCTAATGCCCCCCTTCCCCCAGGCTGACAATGCTGCTGTTTACTGTGCCCCTTGTACTTATTCATCCAGAGTGGGGCACTCTAATGCGGGAGTTGTGTTACTGGCCAGATCACCAGGTGAAAACACAGAGGATAATACCTAAAGAAACGGATGCAGCTAATGATATTTTTTTGGTTTTGGGTTTAACACCACCATTAAATAACAATTACTAGCCTGGATTGTGACTCCAAAGTCCATTCTCTTGCATCACTACAGCAGCCCAAGAATGATCAGCATCTGGCATACTTATAGATGCTCCCCCCACTGTCTTAACCCCACCACTGCATTCCAAAGATCCACCCGCCAGCTGCTACATCAATACTGTGTCCTGTAGCAATATAGTGGCCAGTGAGTGGAACTACAACACTCACTAGCTGAAGATTGTTGATTGCAGAAGATTCTTAGGTCACTATGCCATTGGAAGAACTATATGGAAGGACACAGCATTATAAACTTGACTGAGTTTCTAACCCTCCCAAACGCTAGCCAAAACAATAGAAATGTTTTCACTATGGATACACTTTAACCACTTTAGCCCCAGAAGGTTTTACCCCCTTAATGACCAGACCATTTTTTGCGATACAGCACTATGTACTTTAACTAGCAATCGCCCGGTAATGCAACGCTGTACCCAAATAAAATGTTTGTCCTTGTTTTCCCCCCACAAATAGAGCTTTCTTTTGGTGGTATTTGATCACCTCTGCTTTTTATTTTTGTGCTATAAACAAAAAAAGAGCGACAATTTTGAATAAAAACAATATTTTTTACTTTCTACTATAAAATATATCCAATAAAAAATGTAAAAAATCAAATGTCTTTATCAATTCAGGCCAATATGTATTCTGCTGCATATTTTTGGTAAAAAAAATCCTAATAAGCGTATATTGATTGGTTTGCACAAAAGTTATCATGTCTACAAACTATGGGATATTTTGGCATTTTTCTTTATTTTTTTCTTCACTAATAATGGCGGCGATCAGCAATTTTTAGCAGGACTGCGACATTGTGGCTGACAAATCGGACACCTAACTGACACTTTTGACACTTTTTTGGGAACCAGTGACATTATGGCAGCAATTTCATATAAAATGCTGCGCTGTGTATAACCATTCAAGTGGAAACAGTTCAATCAATTTTCTTATATCATTAATAAGAAAAAAAAACTAAATGCACACAAAATGTGTGAGGTGTCACAACGGCGATTGCAGCACATCAATTGCTGCAAAACTTTTTGTCAACTAAAGAGACAAGTCACAAATAGAATAATTTTATTTATATTTTTTTTTGTTTTGCATTCACAAGGACTATACTCACCATTTAGTGTATGTTACATCACGTTATAATATTGCGTTTTGTGTTTTTTTTGTATTCATATGGTATAAGAATACTGATTGAACTGTTTCCACTTGAATGGTTATACACAGCACAGAATTTTATATGAAATTATTTTAGTTACTTTTGCACATTTATATGGGAATGTGACCGGTGCCCCCAACATGTGTTATTTCATTTATTTAGTCATTTATTCACTTCTTTATTTAAATGTACATTTACGTGGTAACTCACAAGGTGTTTTTGAAAAGTCTGGACATCATTACAGTGATCTGTGCTAAAAATATGCACTGTTACTATACTAATGACACTGGCAGGGAAGGGGTTAACATCAGGGGCAATCAAAGGGTTAATTGTGTGCCTAGCTGGTGCTTGCTAACTGTGTGGGGGTTGCTCTGACTGGATAAAGACAGAGATCGGTGTTCCTACTTAGCAGGAACACAAGATCTCTCTCTTCTCCCCTGTCAGAACAGGGATCTGCCTTGTTTACATAGGCTGATCGCCATTCTGCCTCTCTGGGGAATGATCGCATGTGGCTGCTGGACCGCCAGACTTGCTAAGTGGCATTCCCTGTGCCCAATCAGTGCACCTTAGTGCCTCCGGCAGCGCATGCACATCCCCCAGTGTCTATTGCACGAAATGACATACAGGTACCTGCCGCTGTACAAGTGTGGTAGGTGGTCAGCAAGTGCTTAAAAAAATGAATCTACTTTGTAAAAAGCTTATTTTTTTTTACATAAATAACCTATAAAGGTGAAAACCTAAAACCAAAATGTTAATGATTGATTTGCAGACATTCTGGTCTGAAGACAGAAATTGCTACTTGATAAAAGGTTACAAAACCTTTATTTCAGCAGGGAGCTAGCAAAGGTGTGGCAAATGGCCTTTATACATTATTCATTTCAGCTTTTTATTGCTTAACATTCAGTGCCATTTTGACACTCTCAGTTTCTGAAAATGACTGCTCTTGGTTTTGAACATGAATATTTTAAATTGTTAAAGATTGTGGGCTTTGCTCAGTAGAAAGTCATGGCAGAGCTTTGTAAATGTATCAAACAGTGAAAACAGCTTCTGCTAAATGAGAAAATTGCAAAGAAGGCATACAACACAATCAACATGTCAATGCAGTTATAGATAAAAACAACACCTAAACTAAACAATAGCATCTCAAATACAAATGTGCTGCAGAAGTCCAAATATCCTAAAGCTGTAGGGCCAGGGGTGTCAAACTGGCGGCCCTCCAGCTGTTGCGGAACTACAAGTCCCATCATGCCTCTGCCTGTGGGAGTCATACTTGTAACTGTCAGCCTTGCAATGCCCCATGGGATTTGTAGTTCCGCAACAGCTGGAGGGCCGCCAGTTTGACACCTGTGCTGTAGGCCATATAGAGCTAATCTGTTTAAAAATCACCTTGAGCAAGCTATCATTAAGACCCCTTTCACACAAAGGCGCTTTCAGGCACTTTTGCGCAAAAAATAGCGCCTGAAAAACGCCCTCAATACACCCCAGTGTGAAAGCCAGAGTGCTTTCACACTGGGGCGGTGCGCTTGCGGGACAAGAAAAAAAGTCCTGCAAGCAGCATCTTCACAGCGATGTGGGAGCCGTGTATTCACCGCTCCTATACCGCCCCTGCCCATTGAAAACAATGGGGCAGCGCTCCCAAAGCGCCTGAATACTGCTTCAGGAGCACTGCAAACCAGCACTTTTAACCCCTGTTTAACCCATTGTGGGGGGGTTAAAAGCGCACCGCCGCCGTCCGAATAGCAGCTCAATAGCGCCACTATAACGACTGGTAAAACACCACTAATTAGCTGCATTTTACCGCTAATGCTCGGGCAGCTCCGGTGTGAAATTAGCCTTAAGGATAAGTTCACCTTTTCAAAAAAAATAATAAATACTATTCTTGACTGCAGCATCAAATATTGTATGTTAAGAAGTTGCAGTCCATGTTCACTTTGTGGCACAGCACTAAGGTGACATTTTCCTAAGTGTTTGTGTGTTTTGAAATATTAGGAAAAACTAATTTTTTTCTACTTTTAACTAGTGGTGAGCCAAACGTACATTGGATGTTATTGAAGTTTGAGTCCTAAGTCCAAGCCCAGTTGAAATCAATGGGAGCTGTTGTCAGTAATGGCCAAAAGATTCACAACGAAAGTGCATAGGAAGTTGAGCACTGACCTGGGGACATCTAACAAAGAAAGAAAATGTAAAAATGATCAGGGAAAAGCCAGTTTAGAGAGGAGGAGGGAAGCATAATAAATATGCAATTCTTTTTTAAGTAACATGATTGGGGGTTGCCGTAAATCTGTACAAGGAATTACAGAACAATAATGCAATAGCATTACATAAATTGCATGTCTAACCATTTACTTTACTTTAACATATTTGCTTGGCTTACATGCATGTTTCCATGACAAAATAATGTTATAGTAGGTAGTTTTTGTGTAGCAGTAATGCAATAATAGGAATAACATTTTTATTAATGTACATAGGCCATTCAAATTCCACATGTTGATAGAGTATTTATTCCTATATTAACACTTCTTCTTTTTCTGTTTCATTGCAGGTAAATAAGGAATTGTAAGCAGAAGCAATGGGACATCACTGAGTTCTTGGTGAAGGAAGGGTGCAGGCTGGCCAACATCCCCAGAAGGATACAGAATGTTTATGGAGATGATAGCAGCAATCACAGGTCAACAAAGATGGGTGAAGTTTAAAGTGGTAGTAAACCACTGGTGGTTAAAAAAAAAGAAAATTCCTGCAAGGCAATGTCATAATCAGTTCGGTTCGCAGCAGCACATGCGAACAGACAAACAATTTGTCTCAACATTCGAACACCGTTAAAGTCTATGGGACCCGAACATGAAAAATCAAAAGTGCTAATTTTAAAGGCTTATATGCAAGTTATTGCCATAAAAAAGTGTATGGGGACCCGGGTCCTGCCCTAGGGGACATGTATGAATGCAAAAAAAGTTTTTAAATCAATTGTTTTTTCAGTAGCAGCGATTTTAGTAATGCTTAAAGTGGAACAATAAAAATGAAATATTCCTTTAAATATCGTGCCAGAGGTCCCTTAGTCTGCCTGTAAAAAGGCGCAACTCTGTGATGTTTAGAACTTAGCCAGAGCAAAATGACATTTGTGAAGGAAAAATTGTAATTTATTATCGTGGCTGTAATGTATTGCTGGCTCCTGGAAATATACAGAAAAATCACTGAAAAAATTTGGGTAGGGCCCCCCCAGTCCAAACCAGGCCCTTCGGGTCTGGTATGGACTTTAAGGGGAACTCCATGCCAAAATTAAAAAAAAAAATTGACGCGGGGTCCCCCCTAAAATCCAAACCAGACACTTATCTGGTTTGGATAGGGGGGACAAGCGAGCGCCCCCCTCCTGAACCATACCAGGCTACATGCCCTCAACATGGGTAGTGTGGGTGCTTTGGGTGGGGGGGGCACTGCGCCACCCCACCTCAAAGGACCTTGTCCCCATGTTGATGGGACAAGAGCATCTTCCCCACAACCCTGGGCTGTGGTTGTGGGGGTCTGCGGGTGGGGGGCTTATCAGAATCTGGAAGCCACCTATAATAAGGGGGCCCCCAGATCCCGCCCCCCCTTTGTGAATTAGTATCGGGTACATCGTACCCCTACTAGTTCACCATAAAGTGTCAAAAATGAAAAAACCACAGGAGAAAATTAGGGACAAGTCCTTTATTAAAAAATAAAAAATAAAAATAAGTGTTCCCCCTTGTAATCCATTGTCAATCACAGCGAGCAACGGACCCGAAAAAAAAATGCAACAGCTCCTCCTCCATGGAAGGGCTCCCGCCGACTGAGCTCTGTTTGTTGTGACACTTTATTTATATGGCAGGGCGGGGCCATTCGGTGACGTACGCGCATGACATCAAAAGGGGTGGGTCGCTTGCTTACGTCACCGAGTGGCCCGCCATGCTATATAAATAAACTGTCATAACAAACAGCAGGCAGATGGCGGGAGCCCTCTTATGGAGAAGGAGCTGTGCGCGCCGCCTGCGGGCAATGCATTATGAGGCGTTCTGCAGTGGCGAAGCCGCTGGGAATGACCCCATGTTCTAAATTCAATGAACGTACGTTTGACTCGAACCGCAGGCCCATCCCTAGATGTCACCATGTCTAAGACCAAGTCCCAGATACAGGTTTCTATAAGTATTCATATCCCTGAATATTTGCAGGTTACAGTTGGCTACCCTGTATATTATTCTCCAGCATGGTAGCCAATCAGCTTGTTAAGCAATTAAGCTTTATTGTCAAAACTTAATTGAACAAGCTGAATTTAGAAGTGCACCGGTTTTAGTAAATTTTCCACTGAATGTCAATTTGTCTTGTTTTAAAGTGGTTGTCACCCGTGATAACCACTTTAACCTACGGGTAAGCCTATAATAAGGCTAACCTGTAGGTGCCCTGCATATCTACAAAACCTGCATGGTTTAGGAGATATGCAATGTACTGCGATGTGCTTACATCACCGGGCACATGCGCAGTGAAGAAACGGCCTCCATGCCATTCCTTCACTGAGATTGTGCCGTGACTGGCAGCTCCCACGCGCATGCACGGGAGTGATGTCACGTGACTCTGGCCAGTCACAGAGCCGTAGATCACGGCCCCGGAAGGAAGAGGGGCAGAAGATGGATGCGGCCTGGAGCGGGGACATCGCTGGACAACGCTGGCTTCCAATGCAGGTAAGTGGCACATAATGGGCTAATATGCAATGCATACTAGCCCATTATGCTTTTACATTCCAGGGTAACATAGAGGAAGTAAACCCCATTAGGGTTTACTTCCTCTTTAAGTTAATGGAATATTTTGGTTCTCTTAACAGGGAAGTTAAAACCCTGGATATTTTGGAAATGTCAGAAGTAGCCTAGCCATGGTGAGTAATAGAATTGAATCTTTAGGAAGGTAGGTAGGAGCTGTGGTAAGTAAAAAAGTATGGGGACCTGACCAGATCTGAGTCTGTGGGGAGGAAGGGAAGGATAGTGGAAGAAACGAAAAAGGGTAAATAAGAGAAAGATTCAACATTAAAAGTGCAACTTGTGCGAGGGATGCCAAAATATTACAGAACATGGCTGTAAGAGGGATTCTACCAGACGCACACAAGGCTGTTCCAGTTTTATCTAATATAAGGAGAGGGATGGGTATGAGATGGGGGAGGGAAGGGAATTGGAGGGGATGGGAGAGAATAGAAAAAGAGGGGGGAGGGGCCAGCCTGGGGGTCCATAGTAGAGTAGGAGGACTAACCCTAGGTGGGGACAAGGCAGTCAATACTCCAGAATGGGCATGGATCTCAGAGGGAACGTGTACTGTTAGCATTTTGACCACAGATAAGTTTATAATCAGTAATAGTGTTGAGCGAACCCGGACTGTAACGTTCGGGTCCTTACCGAACTTTCGGGTGTCCGGGACCCGGACCCGAACACGGACATTTCAAAAAATGTTTGGGTTCGGGTTCTGGGTTCTGGTAGATGGTCACGCATGTTGAATAGCTGAAGGGCAGCCAATCAACAAGCGTTTCACTGGTTTGCCCTTAGAAGCCACCACAGCCATGCCTACTAATGGCATGGCTGTGATTGGCCAGTGCATCATGTGACCCAGCCTCTTTATAAGCTGGAGTCACAGTGCTGCATGTCACATGCTCTTGGATTAGTGTAGGGAGAGGAAGCTGCCGGCGTTTTTGTGAGGGAGAGATTGCAGACATTTTAACATCTGATCCTGCATCCTGAGAATACTACTGCTGTTGCTCTGAGGGACAGATTGCAGAAATTTGAGATTTCACATACTGCTGCTTTGAGTGACAGATTGCAGATTGCAGATCAAACTCTGCATTACACAATGATCGCTACGATCGTGCACAACGATCAGATTGTTGGAGTAATTTGAGATTTCACATACTGCTGCCTTGAGCGATCTGACTGCACTAGGTAGAGGCTTCTGCTTAGAGGGACTTTAGAGTTT
>BLSH010046167.1:202316-275371 GCA_018402905.1 Glandirana rugosa | reverse complement strand
CCTACCCACCCACGATCCCTGGCCCTGAATGCCAGCATTTCAAAATTCCTGGCCTTTGAAATGCTGTCATTCCGTCTGGTGGACACGGACAGTTTAAAAAACCTGATGGCGATGGCTGTCCCACAGTACGTGGTTCCCAGCCGCCACTACTTTTCCAGACGAGCCATCCCTTCCCTGCACAAACAAGTCGGGGACAAGATCAAGTGTGTACTGCGCAACGCCATCTGTGGCAAGGTCCACATAACCACTGATACATGGACCAGTAAGCACGGGCAGGGACGCTATATCTCGCTAACTGCACACTAGGCAAATGTAGTGGCGGGTGGGCCTGAGCCGGCTAGCCATTTGGCGTATGTCCTTCCACTACCGAGGATTGCAGGGCATTTCTCTTTGCCTCCTGTTGCCTCCTCCTCCTACTGCGCTTCCTCCTCCTCGAGCACCCACTTATCCGCTCAGCGTAACACCTTCACCACCAAGATCAGCACATCCAGGGGGAAACGACAGCAGGCTGTTTTAAAACTGATATGTTTGGGGGATAAATACCACACTGCGCAGGAGCATTGAACAACAGACCAATGAGTGATTGTTGCCACTGAGCCTCAAGCCCGGCTTGGTGGTGTGCGACAATGGCCGAAATCTTGTAGCGGCTCTGGGCCGAGCTGGTTTGACGCACATCCCTTGCCTGGCGCATGTGCTGAATTTGGTGGTACAGAACTTTCTAAAAAAACACCCGGATATGTCAGAGCTGCTGCATAAAGTGTGGGTCGTCTGTGCACACTTCCAGCATTCTCACCCTGCTGCTGCTCGCCTGTCTGCGCTGCAGCGGAACTTCAGCCTTCCCGCTCACCGCCTCATATGTGACGTGCCCACAAGGTGGAACTACACCTTGCACATGCTGGAGAGACTGTGCGAGCAGCAGCAGGCAATAGTGGAGTTTCAGCTGCAGCACGCACGGGTCAGTCGCTCTGCGGAACAGCAACACTTCACCACCAACGAGTGGGCCTCCATGCGAGACCTGTGTAGCGTACTTCACCAACATGGCCAGTGCCAATGACGCTGTTCTCAGCGTTACTATCCCACTTCTATGTCTCCTTGAAAAAACACTTCAGGCCATGATGGAAGAGGATGTGGCACAGGAGGATGAGGAGGAGGAGGAGGAAGAGGGGTCATTTCCATGGTTATCAGGCCAGTCATTCTCAAGTGGCTCGGAGGGTGGGTTCCTGCACCAGCATAGGCCAGGTCAAAAATATTCAAGCCAGGGCACAGTTCTGGAGGACGAGGAAGATGAGGAGGAGGAGGAGGAGGAATTGCAGCAGGGTGGCACCCAAAGCAGTTTGTGGGCATCACTGGAGCATGGCTGGGGGGATACGGAGGACACAAATGATATACCTCCCACAGAGGACAGCTTGTCTTTGCCTCTGGGCAGCCTGGCACACATGTCCAACTACATGCTGCAGTGCCTGCGCAATGACAGCCGAGTTGCCCACATTGTAACTTCTTCTGATTACTGGGTGGCCACCCTGCTGGATCCCTGTTACAAGGACAACGTGCCGTCCTTAATTCCCTCACTGGAGCGTGAGAGGAAGATGCGCGACTACAATCGCACACTGGTAGGGGCGCTGCTGAGGGCATTCCCAAATGACACCGGGGGCTCAGCAGAAGCACAAGGCGAAGGCAAAGGAGGAGGAGGAGGAAGAGGCCACCAACGCAGCTGTGCCACCGCCAGCACCTCAGAAGGCAGGGTTAGCATGGCCGAAATGTGGCAAAGCTTTGTCAGCAGTCTGCCACAACAAACAGCACCACCAGCCGATAGACAACATCTTAGCAGGAGGCAGCATTTCAGCAACATGGTGCAAGAGTATGTGTGCACAGGCCTACACGTACTGATTGATGGGTCTGCCCCATTCAACTTCTGGGTCTCCAGAAGTTGTGGACAAGCTAACCTTTATTAAAATGAATCAGGCATGGATCCCACAAGACTTGTCTGTACCTTGTGCCGAATAAACATTTAGACCGGACTCACACAGCCATTCGTATACTTGTTTTTTTTAATAGGCCTCAGTATTTTGAGGGCTACCCCAATTATAAACAAACAAAAAAAATACAGTGTTGGCTACCTCCTCCTCGACCACCGCCACTTCCACCTACACTGCCATGGTCACGGCCTAGTCAACCTCTAGGCTCCTACTCCACATCCACCCCCCCTTCCCATTTTTTTATTTGATTTTAATTTATTTTCCCTATCCCCATTTTCTTGTAGGGCACTTGCTCTTCTCTTACCCCCATTTTACTTCCTTTTGCAGCCCTCTAGCACTTGCCAGGACTTTGTTACAGCCATTTTTGTGCCTAAAAGTTCGGGTCCCCATTGACTTCAATGGGGTTCGGGGTCCGGGATAACATTCGGGCAACGTTCGGTGCTGACCCCGGACTTTTTTCCAAAGTTCGTTCGGACCCTCCGAACCCGAACGTCCAGGTGTTCGCTCAACTCTAATCAGTAACAATGGAGATAACACATAATGACTGTAAAAAACAAAGATGAAAAGAATACATTCTGACCAGACCCAAGCAGGTGGTGTGTATCTACTATTCAAGTGTAGTCTCCATGCAGGGCGAGGGTCGTGAGGGTTAAAGATAAAGCCTATGTGTGGTAAATAGTTAAAGCACCATAAATGTGATAAATTTGAAGGTAAATAGCACAAACACATTACATGAGGCTGTGTATCACATAGAAAGGGTAATAAAGAAGCATAGCAATAACAACAACAACATATGAATATTGTAATTAAAAACCTTAGGTTTAGGTACCTGGTAGGCAAATGTCCTGCAGAGGGTAAAATGAAACTCATTACTGTGAACTAGGAAATATAGAACAGAATTTCTGAGGGTTCCAGGAGAGAGTCAGGCCCTAAGAGGTAGAGCACAGGTGTTAGCCAGGATCTGAATACAGAATGGTATGTTTGTGGGTTGAAGGCTTTTCTCATAGGTAACCTTGGTATCCTGAAGAGAAGTGGGATTGTTTCAAACTTGGCTTTGGCTTCTTCCGGATTGCTTACCAAGTGGCTGTGGCCTTGGAAGGTGAAGACCAGTTTAAAGTGAAAACCCATTTATATTTGATCTGTCGATTTATGAGAATCAATGTAAAGGGTTTCAGTTGCCTGCATTTCTGAATGGTTATTGGAGCTAAATAAAAAAAGATTTGGTAGGGATGACTCTGAAAGCTGAAGGTGTTTGTCACAAGCAGCCATCAGGAGGGTTTCTTTTGTGTGGTAGTAGGTGAATTTAGAAACATAGAAACATAGAAACATAGAAAAGTGACGGCAGAAAAAGACTGAGTAGTCCATCGAGTCTGCCCCTTTTTATTTTTTTTATTTTTTTTACATTAACCTTGTTGTCTGACTATGGATTTATGTTTATCCCAAGCATGTTTGAAGCCATTTACTGTTGACTGTCTCACAACCTTTGTTGGTAGTTTATTCCAATCATCAACCACCCTTTCAGTAAAATAATACTTTCTAAGATTAGTTTTGAACTTCCCCCCAGTTAGTTTGAGGTCATGTCCCCGTGTTCTTGATTTTGGTTTCATATTGAAAAGACTGCCCTCCTGAACCTTATTCACCCCCTTGAGGTATTTAAAGGTTTCAATCATGTCTCCCCTCTCCCTTCTTTCCTCCAGACTGTACATATTAAGTTCCTGAAGTCGCTCTTGATATGTTTTATCCCCCAGACCTTTCACCATTTTTGTTACCCGTCTCTGAACTCGTTCTATTTTATCAATATCTTTTTGTAAGTGAGGTCTCCAGAACTGGACACAGTATTCTAAGTGAGGTCTCACTAAAGATCTATATAGAGGAATCAGAACCTCCTTCCTCCTGCTGGTGATCCCTCTACTGATACATCCCAGAATTCTATTTGCTTTTCCCACTGCCTGGTTACACTGTTTGCTCATTTTGCAATCATCTGAAATAAGCACCCCCAAATCTTTTTCTTCTGTAGTGCTGGCTAACACTGTGCCCCCAATGCTGTACTCTCTAAGCAGATTCTTTTTCCCTAGATGCATTATTTTACATTTAGAAATATTGAACTGCAGTCTCCACTGCTTTGACCAATCTTCCAGCAATGCCAAATCATGTTCCATGTTACAGACCCCTCCAGGAATATCAACCCTACTACACACCTTTGTATCATCAGCAAAGAGAGGTGAATTTAATGATAATGTCCCATGGAGAACTATGTGGCTTTTAAGGGCCTAGGGTCTGGTGGGTACGATCAAATTCTATCCTGTCAATGGGGATGGCGGGCACTAGCTCTTGGAATAGCATTGTGGCAGTGGAGGTGAGGTCAGCTATGGATTCAGGGAGACCCCGTAAATGTAGGTTGTCTTTGCAGGATGGTTTTCTAGTCCTTGAGGCAGGACGTTGCAGCAGCTGGTTCCCCCTTAATGTTGGCCAGCTCCAACTCATGGTTCTTGATCACAGTAGTGGTCATATCCATCTTATCTTCCAGTGCATTTGTGTTGTCCTGAGCTATCTCCTCCAACTATTTATTACTCCCTGGGTTTACAAGAATGAAAATCTCCCCTGGAAGACTGTCCACATCATCTTCAACCTCAATGCAACAGCAACTATACTCCTTCTCCTGTGCCTACCATGGCCTCATGGGGATTGTGCCTTGATAGAGTGGGACCTGAGATGCAAGAAAGTTCTCCTCTTCCTCCTGATGCTCTGCCTCGAGTACCCATGATGCATTGTCATGTACCTGGGTGTCATGAACAGGGATGTTCCCGGTTGCCACAGCTGCAGCCTTACCTGTTGTGCCACAGGGGAGCTCTAGAGTTCTCGCAATGTTCTCCCAGCCTGATGCACTGCCTTGGACTCACTAGCCTCACCTGCTGCCAGCTGCGGACAATGTACAATCAAGCAGCCCATAAATAGCAGCACTTTCTGTTACTCAATGCCAGTTTGTTGGACTTGCTCCCTGGGCGTTTGATAGCTCTGTAATTCTGATCCCCATGTATTGAACTTCTGCCTTAATTCTTGACTACTCTCCATCCTGCTGATTTAGTACTTCATCGCCAGCTCATGTATGACCTCTGCCCGCCTGACCACTCTCTGCATACCGATTTTGTACTGCTTTGCCTGATCGGTTGCAGACCTGACCTGCCTGACTACATTTTCACCTGAATCCTCAGTGCACAAGTTAGACTTCGGACACTACCTACCACAGGTGCCTTGCATTACAAACGGGCCAGAATGACAGTGGACCCTGCTGAGATTGTTTAGGCGATTTTGCATCAAGGCAATTTATTGGAGCTCATGAACAGCATCTTGCTTCTCTGGACACTAAGCCAGATGAACTTTGTGCTATGCTTAAGTCTTGTTTGCCTGGTTGCCCTGCACCTGTCCGGACTCCAGCTCCCACTCTTGCTCCAATCCAGCCCACCTCTTCTGTGCCACCCAAACTTCCCTTACATGAAAAATTTGGTGGTGATACGGAGGACTGCAGAGGTTTTTTTAAATGTGTGCTGTTTGCATTTCGGCAACAACACTGGGACTTTTAGCATTTCTTCTGCCAAAGTAACTTTTGTAATTTCTTTATTAAAGGGGAAAGCCCAGGCATGGGTCTCTCCTTACCTGGAACGCAATGATCCTGTACTGCAAGATGCTGATACATTTTTTTGCTTTTCTGCAGACTGTATTTGGCAAACCAGATAGAGCTTCTGCAGCAGTGCTCACTTTTGGACATACAGCAAGGTACCAGGACTGTGGCACAGTATGCTATTGAGGTCCGTACTCAGGCTGCTGAGACTAAATGAGACTCAGAGGCATTACGTGCAGCTTTCCGTAAAGGTCTTACAGATCGCATTAAGGATGAATTGGTTTATAAAGATTCACCAGAAGACTTTGAAAAAGCTGTGTGTCTGTCTGGATGTCCGGTATCGTGAAAGGTGCCAGGAGAGACTTACAACTCGCAAGAGTCCTAGGCCATTTTAACGTTTGGCCCCTAACTTCCAAGCACCACCCCAGCCTGAACCTGAAACTTCAGTTGAGTCCAAGACACCTGTGGAGCCCATGGAAGTCAGCCATCTCCACCTAACAGAGTCAAAGAAACAAAGGAGGCGTGCTTTGGGCCTATGCTTGTCCTTTGGACTTAAAGGACATTGTTATCTGTTTGCCCTTCCCATCCAGTAAAAGGCAGGGTCTAACCCATGTTGGAGGAGCTGGGTTATACCTTTACAAGTATTTCCTCCAAGACCAAGATTACTGTACCCACAAACTTCCATTTAGCCTCTAAACTTGTCTCCTGTGAAGCTTTTGTGGATTCTGGGGCATACTCCTGGATTATATCACTGGAAAATAACATCCCATTTGTTCCCAAGTCTAGACCCCTGAGCATCACCACCCTGAATGGACAACAGTTGGGAGATGGCCTTGTAAATTTTTAAACTACTACAATCACCCTTCAGGTAGGCCCACTCCACAAAGAGGAAATTGTCCTGTGTCAGAAAACTGGTGTGACCAGAAATGTGTGGACTGCACAGAAAATACCAAACAAAAGCGTAACTAAAATAAGAGGATTTATTATAAGGTGTAAAAGTGAACTAAAACGCACAACCAAAATAGAAATAGTGAAGCCAACCAAAAGCATATAACTAGAGCAGTAAGGAAAGTCCAAGCCATAAACTTCAAGCCAGGCCAGGGTCATCCACGGGAGATCAGTCAGAGGGAACTGGGGAGCAGGGCAAAGCAGGGATTCATGGTAAGGATGCAGGTTTCCGGATGCAGGTTTTGGGGTGCAGGTGTCAGGATACAGGTCTCAGGATACAGAGGCACAAGGAACAATACCAAGGCGAGCTAGCACAGCACTCTCAGGTTTAAATACACTTCCTGCAAACAGTCTCAGGTGATGACTGATTGCAGGAGATGATATCAGGTCCTGACTGCGAAGAGACACCTGCTGGTGGACACTGGAACTGCAGCCCCTAGGTCTGAGGGCTACAGTGCTACCAACTGGTGAAGGCGTTCCTAACATCCTGTCTCTTATTGATTCTCCACTACTGCCTGTTATCCTTGGTTACCCATGGTTACTACAACACAACCCTACTTTTGATTGTTTAAATGGAGAATTAATCTCTTGGGGGCCTTCCTGTTACCTGAACTGTTTGTCTCGACCCAAAAGACTTACTGGTTGTCTGTTATCTTCCTTACCTCCACACAGTCTTTGACTGTGCAATTAATATGATTCCTGGAGAACCTCTTCCCAAAGGAAGGACTTATTCCCTGTCATTGCCTGAACAAAGATCCATGGAAGAATACATTAAGGATAACTTGGAGAGAGGTTTTATCTGACCCTCTTCTTCTCCAGTAGGGGCAGTTTTTTTCTTTGTTGAAAAGAAAGATGGGGGTCTTCGACCATGCATAGACTATCATAGACATAGACTATATAATCTGATTTGAATTAGAGAGGGAGACAAGTGGAAGACTGCGTTTAACACCCACAACGGACATTTTGAGTATCTGGTTATGCCCGTTGGACTCTGTAACGCCCCTGCTGTCTTCTAACATATCATGAATTACATTTTTCATGATTTCAGCAACAATTTTGTGATTATCTACTTAGACCACATCTTAATCTTTTCCAAGACTCATCTAGAGCTATTCACACATGAAGCAGGTATTACCGTGACTAACAGAAAACCACCTTAATGCTAAGATTGAGAAATGCCGCTTTCATCAAAACCGAACCTTTGCTTGGAGTCATCATCAGTGCTGTCGGGTTCCAAATGGACCCATAAAAACTTTCTGCTGTCTTGCAATGGGCTCAACCGACCACTTTAAGAGGGCTCTAAAGCTTTATAGGGTTCACAAACTACTACAGGCGCTTCATCAAATGTTTTGCCTCCATTGCTGCCCCCCTTACTGTTATGACTAAGAAAGGTGCAAATTGCAAAGTGTGGTCCTCCAAAGCAAACACAGCTTTCCAGCAATTGAAAGACAATTCTTCTGTATCCGAACCCCGATCTCCAGTACATTGCTGAGGGTGATGCTTCTGAAGTAGAAGCAGGTGCCATGCTGTCCCAGAGACAAACTAAGTCCAGTAGAATCCATCCAGTGGCATTTTTCTGTAGAAAGTTTTCACCAACAGAAAATAATTATGATGTTGTGAAGCGCAAACTACTCTCCATCAAATTGGCATTGTCAGAATTGTGGCATCTTCTGGAAGGGAAATAGTGGTTTGAAACTTTATGAGCTGCTATATATTACTTCTACCATAAAGCTGCTAGCACGTCCCACATTTCCTATTCATGTGCAAAAAACAATAATATATATAAAGTGCAGCGCTATTAAAACAAATCATAAATTAACTGATGTGCTATCCAGTGATATAGGGGTTAAAATACCCTCACTAATACAAAATTATAAAGTGCAAGTGATAAATATTCCAAACTTAATCCTTCAAACACCAAATTCATGAAACTTTGCAATGAAGTCCATTTCAAGATAATCAAAAAGTGCAGTAGTGACTAATGTGCTTTCCAGTGTTGTAAGGGTTAAAATACCCTCACTGATATAAAATATAATTTGCAGTTGCTGTAAAAAAATATATAGTCGATGCTTCAAAAATCAAGTTCCTAAAACTTTACAATACAGTCCATATAGTGTGCTCTTGAGAAAGATGTATTTTTCTCTATCACCACAGTGTATCAGTCTGTATTTGTGCTTATAGATACAGATCTTGCTTATAAGTGAAACAAAATTAGACCACTTGTGTAAATTGTGGAAGATTGGTCTTGTTTTGTTTTACTTATAAGCAAGATCTGCATCTATAAGCACAAATACGGACTGATACAGTGTGGTAATAGAGAGAGAAAAATATGTCTTTCACAAGAGCACTGTATATGGCCTACATTGTAAAGTTTTATGAACTTGATTTTTGAAGCATAAGCCCCGCTAGGCTGCCGGAGGGGTCTACGTCATGTACCTAGGTGTCATTGAACCGGGATGTTCCTGGTCCCACAGCTGCAGCCTTACCTGTTGTGCCACGGGGGGAGCTCTAGAGGTCTTGTAATGTTCTCCCAGCCTGGTGCACTGCCTTGGACTCACTAGCCCCACCTGCTGCCAGCTGTGGACAATGTACAATCAAGCAGCACATAAATAGCAGCACTTCCTGTTACTCAATGCCCATTTGTTGGACTTGCTCTCTGGGTGTTTGATAGCTCTGTAATTCTGATACCTGTGTATTCTGCCTGAATTCTGAATTCTTGACTACTCTCCAGCCTTCTGATTTGGTACTTCATTGCCAGCTTGAGTATGACCTCTGCCCACCTGACCACTCTCTGGATACCGATTTTGTACCACTTTGCTGATCTGTTGCCGACCTGACCTGCCTGACTATGTTTTCACCTGACTCCTGAGCGTACAAGTTCCACTTCCGATACTACCTACCACAGGTACCTTACAGCCAAGCAGTGTGTGCTCCAGCAGGAATGCACCTGTTATTTTGTTGTGGATGCATTGTCCTGGCTCAACATTTTTGTTGCCTCCTCAAATTATGACAATACAGTGCATGCATCCTGTATCAGCAGTCGCTGGCATAGTAAAAAAAGAAGCCCATCTCCCTTGAGCCTGTCCTCATGCCATACTCAAAGAGATACTCATTGATGCTGTAATATGGACAAAGTCAAGTTTCACAAGATGGTTAAATCATAGATCAGGTGATTTGTGGGCAGATAGAATTCCTGCTGAATTTCACCGAGCTGAACAGCTCTGACACCATCACCACAAGCTGTAAGCATGTGGAGCAGCTGAACAAACTCCAGTGGTGTGTCCTGTCCTGCATTTTTCATGACTACCAGCAGTCCCCCAGTGAGCTGTGACTGATATATAGTGCCCCTGTCCATACTTGCTTGACCATGTGTCTGTGGTCATGTGTATCTTGATGTTGACTGCATGGTCCAGCGACTTGGAATCATTGCCTTTCACATGATAGTGAAGGGCAGGGATAGCTGTACAGATGATGAAAGGAAAATGAAAAGGAATCTGCCACTGCAGTACAACAAAAGCTGCATATTTCCAAATGGGGACAGAAACCACCAACTGGAAAGACAGAAATTGTAAAGCTAGCAATTTGACCAAGCTTGCATTTAGATGCTGGGCATTAGGGTGATTGGGGATGTATTTTTTTCTCTCTGGGGCAATGAAACTTGCCTGCTCAGTGCTACAACTGTGGGGTATGGTTGGCAGAATATGAGCAAATTTTCAGCTAATTCTTGCCCCCACTCTGTGGCCACTGACACCCTTGAGTGGTTGCCATTCACCATTCAAGATCACTAGAACAGTGGTTCTCAACTCCTGTCCTCAGGACCCACTAACAGGCCAGATTTTCAGTATTACCTTGGGGAGATGCACACTAGAATACGACAATCACTGAGCAGTAAATTATATCACCTGTGATGTATTTTAGGTATCTTGCAAACCTGGCCTGTTAGTGGGTCCCGAGAACAGGAGTTGAGAACCACCACACTAGAACCTGCAATAGGATCAACAACTATAAATGCTATAGTCAAGTGACTTACATGATAAATCTGCAATGATCTCCTTATTGACTTAGTTTTTGAATCTTAACTAATAGGAAGTTGTTAATAAGTATATTTTAATTGTATAAAACTTACTTCAGGAAAAGGTTAAAGTCTAACTCCATATTTTTTGTGACTTTAAATAGTTCACTTATATTGCGTGTAAACTGTTTGGCCGCTACTGGATGTCTCCAACTAAGGAACAATGGATTGAGCAATGCTAATCCGTGAGAAGTTAACGTACCAACACAGAAATCTTTCCAAAAAATGTTATTCATTGTGGCAACTCTGGTTGGATGTCCCAGAACTTGCACCACACCAATTGGTAATGAAAAGACTACTTGAGGGTTGAGGTTCATTGGGGAAGAGAGCTGATCAGTCAGTGTTTATACATTTGAGGCTAGTCTGCTATTTTTCTTTTGTTTTGTTTTGTTTTGTTTTTTTTGTTTTTTTTTTCAGTTTCCAATATACAATATGGTGCAATGTATACGTATATACTCGTGTATAAGTCGACCCGTGTATAAGCCGACCCCCCCTACTTTTGCCCAAAAAATATGGGAAGACTTATTGACCCGCGTATAAGCCTAGGGTGTGAAATGCAGCAGCCAGAACACAGGGACAGGGAGCCAGAACACAGGGATAATAATGCCAGAACACAGGGAGATTAATGCCAGAACACAGGGAGATTAATGCCAGAACACAGGGATATTAATGCCAGAACACAGGGATATTAATGCTAGAACACAGGGATATTAATGCCAGGACACAGAGACTGTAGCCAGAACACATAAGGGATGAGTAAGGTAGTTTAGTTTCACATTAAACAGAGCCGTGCTGCTTCTAAGAACCGTTCTGTGCTTGTATGTATGATTAAACACATTGGAATTTAGAGAATGCTGAGAGAGAGCTGCGGCTCTTCACTGAGATCAGGAGGTGGGCGGGACTGAACAGCTAACATCAGCTTGTCCCGCCCACCTCCCGACATCAAGCTGAAAATCTGACACCTCTCTCAGCATTCTCTACATTCCAATGTGTTTAATCACCCTTACAAGCACAGAACGGCTCTTAGAAGCAGCATGGGTCTGTTTAATGTGAAACTACTGATCACCCACAGACACTGACTTGGGTATAAGTCAAGGGGGGTCTTTTTCAGCACAAAAAATGTGCTGAAAAACTCGACTTATACCCAAGTATATACGGTAATTATCCTATTGCTGTCATTTTGATTATATTGGTATGAAACTGTTTATGATGTACATGTTGGTTTTTACTCAATAAAACCTTTTTTTCTGACTAAAACAGTTTACAGTGCTGTGTTCTACAGCTACATACAGTTTATACAGCAATCCCAGGAGCATCTGGTAGTAAAGCAAATAGTTTATTTGGACCAGCTTGGAACAAGGTTTTTTTTAAACATTTTTAAAGAATTGTTATGTTTATTTTTTTGCATCAAGCCGACCCTTTTTACATATTAATCTTAAAAAAAAAGACAATACAGCGCATTCACTTTAAGATCTAGAATCCTCTTGTAGTTTTAAAACCAGCTTGATGTATATCTGCATTTGATAAAATACAAGTCAGACTTGTATATGTATAATGGTGTGTAATATTTCATATACATATACACAATTAGACTGAGAGAAAGATATGGTAGTGAAATAATAAAGCTATGTTGTTATTATTATTATTATTATTATTATTATACAGGATTTATATAGCGCCAACAGTTTGCGCAGCGCTTTACAATATGGGGGCAGACAGTACAATTACAATACAAATCAGAACAATACAAATCAATACAAGAGGAATCAGAGAGCCCTGCTTGTATGACCTATACTTTAAAAAAAAAAATAAACACCTGTTCTCCATCAGTCAAAGAGCCCTTTCCTCTGGTCCCAGGCATGCTGGGGATTATTATTGCACGGTCACTAATGTTTAGTACTATTGTACTACAATTTTTCTTCAGTGATAATTGCAATCTGCTCCAAAAAAATGCAGGGACACTGAAGCGGGAAATGCACTATTATTCTGTGGCCTTCTGAAAATGATGGGGACTGCACTTGAGGCCCTCTGTAATTTTCAAGTTGATCACCACTAGTGATGAGCTCAGGCATGCTCAGACAGAAATCTGAAGACCGCCAATCATAAGCAACAGAGACCCCTTAAAACATGTAGCTGCAGGGCTTGGCTCCGCTGCTTATGATTTGAAACATGGCTTCAAGAGTCAGATTCTGCCTTGCACGCAGCTCTCTCTCATGGAGGCCTCCACTGGACTCACTCACCCAGACCCAGTGGACAGAAAGGAGGTGGAGGTTGGTTTGCTTCTATCCCCACTGAGCACCTTTCAAGTTCTGACTACCCCTCCCTCTCTATCCTTCTTTTCTTTTGAGACACATTGTATTTGTCTATTTTCTCCCATTTCTCTAAGGATTGCAGTCATATATCGGCTTCCTGGACCAGTGTCATGCTTCCTTGATGACTTCTTTGCCTGGCTACCGTACTTTCTTTCCTCCACATTACCCACTATTATCCTTGGAGATTTCAACATCCCCCACCAATGTTAACAGCCAAGCTGCATCCCAACTTTTCAACTTAACCTCATCCTTTGACCTTACACAATGGACACAGTCTTCCACTCACTCTGATGGCAATACACTTGACCTTGTCTTCTCCCATCTTTTTACCCCCTACAACCTCACCAATACCCCCTTTCCTCTCTCTGACCACAACCTCATCACTTTCGCATTGTGCTTGTCTCCAACCACCTGTCCCACCAAGCAGAAAACAATTACCTGCAGAAACCTTCACCACTTTATTCCTTCTCTGTTCTACTCTGCAACTGACCACCTCCATGACAAAATTTCAGCCCTATCTTGCCCTATCCTGGCCACCTCTATCTACAACAGTTCACTTTCATCCTCACTGGATTCTCTTGCTCCTCTCACTTCACAAAATGTCAGGTCCCAACCATTACAACCTTGGCAGACCGATGGCACCAGAAACCTTAAGAGACATAGCCGTGCACTGGAGCGAGTGTGGCATAAAACCAAATCCCAGCATGCGTTCACCAAATATAAATCTGCCTTTTTAAAATACACTTCCTCCCTCCATGCTGCCAAACAAACCTACTTTGTCACCCTCATTATCATGTCCTCCAGGCTCATCGTCTCTTCTCTACTTTTAACTCTACTTTCTCTACCACCACCTCCACCCAGTTACTTGCTCACGAGATTGCAAGCCACTTTAAAAACAAGATTGATGCAATTCGTCGGGACATCTCCACTGCCCAGAAATCTAACCCACATAACATACCTTATACAATTTCACTCTCAACACTCTCCTCTTTTGACCTTGCTACTATCGAAGAGGTCTCTAAAGTTTTCTCAGAAGCCTGCCTTACCACCTGTCCCCTGGATCCTGTTCCCTCACATATACTGTGGTTACCCTCTTCTTCTATCTTATGTTCCCGCACCCACATCTTCAATCTCTCCCTCTCTACTGTCACCTTCCTCTCCCCTTTAAAACATGCCCTGATCACCCCCATACTTAAAAAGCCCTCACAGGATCCCACCAGCCTGAACAACTTAAGACCCATCTCCTTGCTCCCGTTTGCATCACAACTTTCAGAACTCTTAGTCTACAACCGTCTTAGCTCCTACCTCACTGACAACAACCTTCTTGACCCCTTACAGTCTGGCTTTCGCTTGCTACACTCCACTGAAACTGCCCTACTAAAGCTCACTAATGACCTACTTACTGCTAAAACCAATGGCCACTACTCCATACTCATACTACTTGACCTCTCTGCAGCCTTTGATACTGTTGACCATCCCCTCCTCCTCAAAAAACTCCACTCTCTTGACCTTCAAGACTCTGCTCCCTCCTGGGTCTCCGCCTACCTTTCAGAGCACTCCTTCAGCGTGACCTATAACTGTTTCCTCCTCTCCACTTCCTCTTTCAGTTGGGGTACCTCAAGGTTCTATCCTTGGACCCCTTCTCTTCTCCATTTACACCTCCTCCCTTGGTCTGTTAATAAACTCCCATGACTTCCAATATCACCTCTATGCTGAAGACACACAAATCTATCTCTCTACTCCTCACCTCACTCCTTCAGTCTCCTCTCGCATTACTAACTTACTAACTGACATATCAGCATGGATGTCACACCACTTCCTCAAACTCAATCTTTCTAAAACTGAGCTCATCATTTTTCCTCCAGCCCGTGCCCCTCCCCCTGACTTCTCCATCAAGATCAATAATCCCTCCCCTCATGCCAAGGTACTCTGTGTAAACCTAGACTCTGACCTGTCCTTATAGCCCCAAATCCAATCACTGTCCAAATCGTGCAGACTTCACCTCCAAAACATCTCCAAAAGCCATCCCTTCCTAACCGGTGACACTACTAAGCAACTTATTCACTCCCTTATTTTCGCTCACCTTGACTATTGTAACTCCCTCCTAATTGGCCTACCTCTCTGCAAGCTATACCCTCTTCAGTCTATCATGAATGCTGCTGCCAGACTCATCCACCTTACCAACCGTTCTGTGTCTGCCACTCCTCTCTGCCAATCCCTCAACTGGCTTTTCAGTTCCCAAAGAATAAAATTCAAACCCCTAACCATGACATACAAAGCCATTTACAATTCTGCCCCAAGCTACATCACCAATCTTATCTCCAAATATCACCCAAACCGTCCTCTTTGCTCCTCCCAAGACCTTCTGCTCTCTAGCTCACTTGTCTTCTCCTCCCATGCTCATGTCCAGGACTTCTCCAGAGCCTCTCCCATCCTCTGGAACTCTCTACCCCAATCTGTCCGCCTATCTCCTATTCTGTCCACTTTTAGGCAATCCCTGAAAACTCATTTCTTCAGGGAGGCCTATCCTGCCTCCAGCTAACAACGGAATCTTCTACTGCCCTCATCAGTTCATCCCTTAGTCCCTACCTTTTGTTTCACCAGCCCTTCCCTCTTAGAATGTAAGCTCGCAGGAGCAGGGCCCCTCTTGTTTTGAATTGTTCTGTTGCTGTATTCTCTCTCTTTATGTTGTAAAGTGCTGCACAAACTGTTGGCGCTATATATATCCTGTATAATAATAATAATAATTTGCTGTTTGCAGTGACAGCTTTTTGAGAGGATACCTCAGGATGGTTTGGACTCATGTCTGAACACACGTGTGCTCATCCCTGACCACCAGTGCTGTAAAGGATAGAAGGGTTTACTTCTGCTCTAAAGGGCCATGGTGGGTGGGAAGGGGTTAAAAACTCCTCCATGTCATACTCGGTGACGCTGATCTCATGGTTCCTCCATGTCATGCTGTCATGCCCAGTGACCCTCATATTCCTTCATGTCACATCTGGGGACGCTGATGTCCTTCCATGTCACACCTGGGGATGCTGATGTCCCTCCATGTCACACCTGGGCACCTTGTTGTCCCTCCATGTCACACCTGGGGACCCTGATAGTTACATAGTTACATAGTTAGTCAGGTTGAAAAAAGACACAAGTCCATCTAGCTCAACCAAAAAAAAAAAAAAAGAAAAAATAGGAAAAATGATATACTGTATAACCATACAAACCCATATACAATCCTTCACCTACAGTTGATCCAGAGGAAGGCAAAAAAACCCAGCAAAGCATGATCCAATTTGCTATAGCGGAGGAAAAAATTCCTTCCTGATCCCCAGAGAGGCATTTGGATTCACCCTAGATCAACTTTACCTAAACATATTAGTACCCAGCTATATTATTTACATTAAGGAAAGAAGCCAGGCTGTTTTTAAAGCAATCAACCGTGCTGGCCAAAACCACCAGTCTATTCCACATTTTCACAGCTCTAACTGTGAAGAAACCTTTCCGTATTTGGAGATGAAATCTTTTTTTCTCTAGACGTAAAGAGTGCCCCCTTGTCCTTTGTGATGACCTTAAAGTAAATAACTCAACACCAAGTTCACTATATGGACCACTTCTGTATTTGTACATGTTGATCATATCCGCCCTCAATCGCCTCTTCTCAAGAGAGAATAAATTCAGTTCCTCTAATCTTTCCACATAGCTGAGCTCCTTCATGCCTCTTATTAGTTTGGTTGCCCTTCTCTGCACTTTCTCCAGTTCCCCGATATCCTTTTTGAGAACTGGTGCCCAAAACTGAACTGCATATTCCAGATGAGGTCTTACCACTGATTTGTACAGGGGAAAAATGATGTCTCTATCTCATACCTCTCTTAATACAAGAAAGGATTTTGCTTGCTTTGGAAGCCGCAGCTTGGCATTGCATGCCATTAATAAGCTTATGATCTACCAAACCCCCAGATCCTTCTCCACTATGGATTCCCCCAGTTGTACTCCCCCTAGTATGTATGATGCATGCATATTCCCTCCATGATGTCCCTCCATGTCACACCTGGGAACCCTTATGTCCCTCCATGTCACACCTGGGGACCCCAATGTCTCTCCATGTCATTCTGTCATACCCAGTGACCCCAATGTTTCTCCATGTCACACCCGGGCGCTCCAATCCCCATGGCACACCCAGGGACCTTAATACCCCTTGGCACACCCAGGGACCTTAATCCCCCATGGCACACCCAGGGACCCTGAATCCCTGTTCCCCCAGCAGTGACCCCAATCTCCCATGTCACACCTGGTGATCCCAAACCCCCATGTCACACCTGGTGACCCTAAACCCCTGTTACGCCTGGTGACCTCAATCCCCCATGTCCAATTCCCTTTCACACCAGGGATCCCCCATGTCACAGCTGGTGACCCCAATCCCCCATGTCACACCTGGTGAGCCCAAACCCCTTTTACACCTGGGGACCCCAAACCCCTCTTACACCTGGTGCACCCCAATCCCCCATGTCACACCTGGTGACCCCAATTTTCACACCAGAGATCCTCCATGTCACACCCAAAGACCCCAATCTGTTCTGGGGACACTCCCTGGGCTCTATGAAGAGAGTGGCCTGCACTCTGTCCGCCTTCATTTTAATCCTGCTGATTTTTTTCCCAAGGACGCTCCTCTCCTGAACCACAGTGCTAAGCACAGCTCTGGCTGGCTCCTGGAGAAGGGAGAAGTGGCAGTCAGAGAGCCCCACACGCCCTTCATCACCATCCTCCTCAGACCATTCTGCTATAGTAAAGGTGCCGCCCTCCAGTGCCGCACTCAAGCTCAGATTCAGCTCCCCTCAGCTCCCTGCTTGATGTCAACCCAGGGAAATGAATGGCTGCCCACATCCACCAGCTCTGTGCAGAGAGTCACTTCCTACCCGGGGATCAGGCCGCTCAGCTCCAGCCGAAGAGCATTATCGTGCAGGCAGTGATCCAGTGGGCTCCCTTCCTGCCTCTTGGGGCCCCCCCAACAGTGGTGGAACACCAGGGCCTGGTAGTTCTGCTACTGTCCCAGGCACCCGGCATCTTCCTCTGTGCCTTCTTTCTCGCCCACCGCCACCCATTCCCATCAGCTCACAAAAATCATTTATCACAGAGAGAGTACCATCCCGTGGCTGCGGCCCTAGGTGGCAGTGCGCCCTAGGCAGCTGCCTAGTTCACCTAGTGGAAGCACCAGCCCTGGGCAGGTACTATATGGCAGGTTATATGAGCCCCTCTGCATGAGCAATAAATTGAGATGCTTTACAGTGTGATCAGTATGACAGCCAAACACACCTGGCCACTACAGGGCTATTACTTCAGAAAATATGTTGGATCTAAATATAAAGACCATGGCAATTTGGCTAGTGCTATATCACTTGAGAAAAAGTGGATTTTTCCAACTCCAAATGTATCCCCACATGTATGACACATCTAATTTGGTATAGCAGACCGAGATTTAAAAACATGTTTGAAAACTATTTGTTCTTATTCATCAAAGGCACCCTGTTCCTATGCAACAAATTTCAGTAACTATCTTGCCATAAGATTTTATGTGCATTTACCGTATTTTTGACATGTTAATTTTTGGTAAAAGCCCTCCCTCATGTGGACATTAAAAGCCCTGATACTGCTACTGGGTGCCATCATTTTGAATATGATGTCAGTGGATGTGATTTCTGGGTGTTCAGGAGGTGATACTGCCACTTCCTTAATGTCTGAGGGTTTTTTTTCCCTTTTTTATGCATTAGGTTGCAGCACACTCCCATCGACTTCAGTGAGTGAATTTGACACGTGTTGCCACTTCAAAAGCCAAGTTATATTTGCTGCAAACCACCATTTTTTACTGCCTATGTGAATGCAGCCTATAGTAGTCCCATTTGTTGCTCCTCTGGCTGCTACATAAAATGTTTTGAAGGGAGAAGAGAGGAGGAGAGACTTGGTCAGCAAAGACAATAACCAGAAAGCCCCAGAAGAAGGGAGGGCTATGGCATGGCAAGAGGGAGGCTGTTCCAAGGAATTCATATATTCTGGAATATTAATTCCCTCGCAAGTTCAGTGGCACACTAAAAGTCAGTACAAAGATGTTTATAGAAAGAAAAAAACACTGCTAATAAGCATTTAAAATACTTGATTTTTGTGTTTTAATTACATTTTTCAAGTTGGTGAAAGAGTTTCTTTAAAGCGGTTGTAAACCCTGCTTGGTCATTTTTACCTACAGGTAAGCCTATAATAAGGCTTACCTGCAGGTAAAATGAATATCTCCTATACGTGTACCATTTAGGAGTAGAGTTGAGCGGACACCTGGATGTTCGGGTTTGTCTGGTTCGGCCAAACTTTGTGGAAAAGTTTGGGTTCGGTACCGAACTTGACCACGAACCCGTACCCCATTGAAGTCAATGGTGACCCGAACTTTTGGGCACAAAAATGGCTGTAAAAAAGTCCTGGAAAGGGCTAGAGGGCTGCAAAAGGAAGCAAAATGGGGGTAAGAGTAGGACAAGTGTCCTGCAAACAAATGTGGATAGGGAAATAACTTAAAATCACATAAAAAAAAATAAAAATGGGAGGAGGTGGATGTGGAGTAGGAGCCTAGAGGTTGACTAGGCCGTGACCGTGGCAGTTTAGGTGGAAGTGGCAGTGGAGGAGGAGGAGGTAGCCAACACTGTTTTTTTTTTTTGTTTGTTTTTTTTTCTAATTGGGGTAACCCACAAAATATTGAGACATATTAAAAAAAACAAGTATACCAATGGCTGTGTGAGGCCAGTCTAAATGGCTATTCTGCACAAGGTACAGACAAGTCTTGTGGGATCCATGCCTGGTTCATTTTAATAAACGTTAGCTTGTCCACGTTGGCTGTGCACAGGCGGCTGCGTTTGTCTGTGATAACACCCCCTGCCGTGCTAAACACACATTCAGACAATACACTGGCTTCAGGGCAGGCCAGCACCTCCAAGGCATAAAGGGCAAGCTCAGGCCATGTGCACAATTTGGAGACCCAGAAGTTGAATGGGGCAGACCCATCAGTCTGTACGTGTAGGTGTGTGCACACATACTGTTCCACCATGTTGCTGAAATGCTGCCTCCTGTTAAGACGTTGCCTATCAGCTGGTGGTCCTGTTTGTTGTGGCGTGCTGCTGACAAAGCTTTTCCACATTTTGGCCATGCTAACCCTGCCTTCTGAGGTGCTGGCGGTGCCACAGCTGCATTGGTGATCTCTTCCTCCTCCTCCACCTTTGCCTTATGCTTCCACTGAGCCCCCTGTGTCTTTTGGGAATGCCCTCAGCAGCGCATCTACCAGCGTGCGCTGGTAGTCGCGCATCTTCCAATCACGCTCCAGTGGGGGAATTAAGGACGGCATGTTGTCCTTGTAATGGGGATCCAGCAGGGTGGCCAGCCAGTAATCAGCACAAGTTACAATGTGGGCAACTCGGCTGTCATTGAGCAGGCACTGCAGCATGTAGTCGCTCATGTGTGCCAGGCTGTCCAGAGGCAAATACAAGCTGTCCTCTGTGGGAGGTGTATCATCTGTGTCCTCCGTATCCCCCCAGCCACGCTCCAGTGATGCCCATGAGCTGCGTTGGGTGCCACCCTACTGTGAACACCATTCCTACTCATCTTCCTCGTCATCCACATCCTCCAGAACTGTGCCTTGGCTTGAAAATGTTTTACCTGGCCTATGCTGGTGCAGGAACCCACCCTCCGAGCCACTTGTAAATGACTGGCCTGATAACCGTGGAAATGACCCGTCTTCCTCCTCCTCTTTCTCCTGTACCACATCCTCTTCCATCATCGCCCAGTGTTTTTTCAAGGAGACTTAGAAGTGGGATAGTAACGATGAGAACAGCGTCACCGGCACTGGCCATGTTGGTGGAGTACTCGAAACACAGCAATATGGTACACAGGTCTCGCATGGAGGCCCACTCATTGGTGGTGAAGTGATGCTGTTCAGCAGAGCGACTGACCCATGCGTGCTGCAGCTGAAACTCCACTATTGCCTGCTGCTGTTCGCACAGTCTCTCCAGTATGTGCAAGATGGAGTTCCACCTTGCGGGCACATCGCATAGGAGGTGGTGAGTGGGAAGGCCGAAGTTCCGATGCAGCGCAGACAGGCGAGCAGCAGCCGGGTGAGAACGCCGAAAGTGCGCACAGACGGACCGCACTTTCTGCAGCAGCTCTGACATACCTGGGAAGTTTTTTAGAAATTCCTGCACCACCAGATTCAGCACATGCGCCAGGCAAGGGATGTGCGTCAAACCGGCTAGGCCCAGAGCTGCTACGAGATTTCGCCCATTATCGCACACCACCAGGCCGGGCTTGAAGCTCAGTGGCAACAACCACTCATCGGTCTGTTGTTCAATGCCTGTCCACAGCTCCTGCGCAGTGTGGGGTTTATCCCCCAAACATATCAGTTTTAAAACAGCCTGCTGTCGTTTCCCCCTGGATATGCTGAAGTTGGTGGTGAAGGTGTTACTCTGAGCGAATGAGGAGGTGGTAGAGGAGGAGGAAGCGCAGTAGGAGAAGGAGGAGGCAAAGAGAAATGCCCTGCAATCCTCGGTGGTGGAAGGACATGCGCCAAATGGTTAGCAGCCTCAGGCCCACCCGCCACTACATTTGCCCAGTGTGCAGTTAGCGAGATATAGCGTCCCTGCCTGTGCTTACTGGTCCACGTATCAGTGGTTATATGGACCTTGCCACAGATGGCGATGCGCAGTGTACACTTGATCTCGTCCCCGATTTGTTTGTGCAGGGAAGGGGTGGCTCGTCTGGAAAAGTAGTGGTGGCTGGGAACCACATACTGTTGGACAGCCACCGCCATCAGGTTTTTAAAACTGTCCGTGTCCACCAGACGGAATGACAGCATTTCAAAGGCCAGGGATTTTGGGAGATGGACAGCTGTAATTTTCCATGGGACCATGTGGAAATGCTTGGGGACAGTGGCGGACATGGTGGTGTTGCTGTCACCTCGTCTGTTTGCTGGTGGCAGGTGACACTGGCACTGTAGAGGTGGAGGAAGAGGCCGAGGCAGCAGCAGAAGAGGAAGCAGGAGGCCGAGACCTTTCTTGGATTTTGAGGTGCTTATTCCACTGCAGCTCGTGCTTTGCATGTAGATGCCTGGTCATGCAGGTTGTGCTCAGGTTTAGAGCATTTATGCCTCGCTTCAGGCTTTCATTGCACAGCGTGCAAACCACTCGTGTCTTGTCTTGTCGTCAGCACATTGTCTGAAGAACTGCCACACCGGGGAACGCCTTTGAGCTGCCTTTCGTGTGCTAGGTCCCTGGGTGCAGTGGGTAATAGCAGGCATACTGTCTAGGGGGTGCTCACTCAGCTTTTGCAGCCTGCTTCCTCTTTTGCTGTGCTGGTGCCTCTGTGCGACCACCACCTCTTCCTCCAAACTGCCCATGTCACTCGCATGACCTTCATTCCATGTGGGGTCTAGGACCTCATCATCCTCCTCCATATCATCTTCCACCCACCCTTCACCACTGCCCTCCTTGTCAGTCTGCACACTGTGGAAGGCCACAGCTGTTGGCACCTGTGTTTCGTCATCATCAGAGACGTGCTGCGCTGGTGTTTCCATGTCCTCATCCTGCAACAGAAGTGGTTGGGCATCGGTGCACTCAATGTCTTCCACTTCTGGGGCAGGGCTATGTGGATGGCCTACGGAAAGCACACCAGCAGAGTCATCAAAAAGCATAACAGATTGTTGCATGACTTGGGGCTCAGACTGCTTGGCTGATTTACAAGCGGCTGAAGTGAAAGACAAATGGCCATGGGGTTCAGGTGCCAACTCTGAGCTTTCATCGAGGGTCCGGGTGGGAGACAATGTGAAGGAACTGGAGGCATTGTCAGCCACCCAATCTACTAGCACCTGTACTTGTTCTGGCCTCACCATTCGTTGAGCGGCATTCGGGCCTACTATATAACGTTGAAGGTTCTCTCGGCTACTCGCACCTGAAGAAGGTGTTTCACTTGTGCGTGTATCTGGCACAAATCGACCACGTCCTCTCCTTGCAACAGGAACTTCACCAACACCGCCAACACCAGCAGCACCATGACCACGTCCCTTATTTGACTCTCTCCTCATTCTGGACGCAAATGTACTATGTAGCACTATTTATAAAAAACAAAAAAAATAATAATAAATTCTTCTTTTTTTTTTTAGAAAACAGCAACGTAGATGCACTTTTTATATTTGTACAAGAAATGCACCGCTTACACCAGCAGCAGGAACCTCTCCCTACACTATTATGATTTGATTTTAGAACAATAATCTGTCCTTCATAGGAGCAGCAGGATCCTCTCCCTCTAGCAGTAGGAGATGATTTTAGAACAATAATCTGTCCCTCCCAGCACCAGCAGGAACCTCTCCCTATAGCACTATGATAAGATGATTTTAGAACAATAATCTGTCCCTCACAGGAGCAGCAGGAACCTCTCCCTATAGCAGTAGGAGATGATTTTAGAACACCAATCTGTCACTCACAGCACCAGCAGTAACCTCTTCCTCTAGCAGTATGTGATAATTTTAGAACAATAATCTGTCCCTCACAGCACCAGCAGGAACCTCTCCCTATAGCACTATGTGATGATTTTAGAACAATAATCTGTCCCTCACAGGAGCAGCAGGAACCTCTCCCTCTAGCAGTATGTGATGATTTTAGAACAATAATCTACCCCTCACAGCACCAGCAGGAACCTCTCCCACTACCAGTATGTGATGACTTTAGAACAATAATTTGCCCCTCACAGCACCAACAGTAACCTCTCACTGTAGCACTATGATGAGATTATTTTAGAACAATAATCTGTCCCTCACAGGAGCAGCAGGAACCTCTCCCTCTAGCAGTAGGAGATGATTTTAGCACAATAATCTCTCCCTCACAGCACCAGCAGGAACCTCTCCCTATAGCACTATGATGAGATGATTTTAGAACAATATTCTGTCCCTCACAGGAGCAGCAGGAACCTCTCCCTCTAGCAGTATGTGATGCTTTTAGAACAATCTGCCCCTCACAGCACCAGCAGGAACCTCTCACTGTAGTACTATGATGAGATTATTTTAGAACAATAATCTGTCCCTTTCAGGAGCAGCAGGAACCTCTCCCTCAGCAGTAGGAGATGATTTTAGAACAATAATCTGCCCCTCACAGCACCAGCAGGAACCTCTCCCTATAGCAGTAGGAGATGATTTTCGAACAATAATCTGTCCCTCACAGCACCAGCAGGAACCTCTCCCTCTAGTAGTATGTGATGATTTTAGAACAATAATCTGTCCCTCACAGCACCAGCAGGAACCTCTTCCTATAGCAGTAGGAGATGATTTTAGAACAATAATCTGTCACTCACAGTACCAGCAGGAACCTCTCCCTCTAGCAGTATGTGATGATTTTAGAACAATACTCTGTCCCTCACAGCACCAGCAGGAACCTCTCCCTCTAGCAGTATGTGATGATTTTAGAACAATAATCTTTCCCTCACAACACAATAATTAGAGTTGAGCGAACCCGGACTGTAAAGTCCGCTTCCATACCGGACTGTAAAGTCTGGTTCCATACCGGACTGTAAAGTCCGGTTCCATACCGGACTTTGGGGTGTCAGTGCCCCGAACCAGATCCCGGACATTAAAAAAAGTCCGGGATCGGGTTCGGTATTCGGGTATTTTTGGCGCCTTTTCTATAGCTGCTGGGCAGCCAATCAACAAGAATTTCACTAGTTTGCCCTTAGATTGGCCAGTGCATCATGTGACCCAGCCCCTATATGAGGCTGGAGTCACATAGCACCGCGTGTCAGATCATCTCAGAATAGAGTAGGGAGAGCTTCATGCCGGTGCTGTGAGGGAAAGATTAGCGTTCATAACCATCTCAGACTGCATATGGGAGACCTTCATTGCGGTCCTGTGAGGGAGACATTAGCATTCAGAGCCATCTTATAGTGCATTAGGGAGATGTTCCTGTCTGTGCTGTGAGGGAGACATTAGCCTTCAGAACCATCTTATAGTGCATTAGGGAGACGTAACTGTTGGTGCTCTGAGGGAGAGATTATCATTCTAAAACCATCTACTACTGCATTAGGGAGAAGTACCTGTTGGTGCTCTTAGGAAGAGTTTATCATTTTAAAGCCATCTACTACTGCATTAAGGAGCTGTGAGGGGGAGATTATTGTTCTAAAATCATCTCATACTGGTGTAGGGAGAGGTTCTTGCTGCTGGTATGAGCGGTGCATTTCTTGCACAAAAATAAAAAGTGCATCCACAATTTTCTTTTTTTTTTTTTTAAAAAAGAATAATAATTTATTCTTTTTTTTTTTTTTTAGTTTTAATTAATAGTGCTACATAGTACATTTGTGTCCAGAATGAGGAGAGCATCAAATAAGGGACGTGGTCGTGGTGCTGCTGGTGTTGGTGGTGTTGCTGAAGCTCCTGTTGCAAGGATAGGACGTGGTCGATCCTCAGGTAGTCGACAGAACCTTCAACATTATATGGTAGGTCCGAATGGCGCTCAATGAATGGCGAGACCAGAACAAGTACAGGCGATAGTAGATTGGGTGGCTGACAATGCCTCCAGTTCCTTCACATTATCTCCCACCCGGTCCCTTGATGAAAGCTCAGAGTTGGCACCTGAACCCCATGGCCATCTGTCTTTCACCTCAGCCCCTTGTAAATCAGCCAAACAGTCTGAGCCCCAAGTCATGCAGCTAATTCTTATGCTTTTTGATGACTCTGCTGCTGTGCTTTCTGTGGGCAATCCACATAGCCCTGGCCCAGAAGTGGAAGACATTGAGTGCACTGATGCCCAACCACTTCTGTTGCAGAATGAGGACATGGAAACACCAGCACAGCACGTCTCTGATGATGACGAAACACAGGTGTTAACTGCTGCAGCATTCCTCAGTGTGCAGACTGACAAGGAGGGCAGTGGTGAAGGCAGTTCTTCAGACAATGTGCTGACTACAAGACACAAGTGGTTTGCACACTGTGCAATGAGAGGCTGAAGCGAGGCACAAATGTTCTAAACCTGAGCACAACCTGCATGACTCGGCCTCTTCCTCCACCTTTACAGTGACAGTGTCACCTGCCACCCAGCAAACAGATGATATGACAGCAACGCCACCATGTCCACCACCGTCCCCAAGCATTTCCACATGGTCCCATGGAAGCTTACAGCTCTCCATCTCCCAAACACTGGAGAGAAAGAGGAAGTACCCCCCTACTCACCCGTGATCCCTGGCCCTTAATGCCAGCATTTCAAAATTCCTGGCCTTTGAAATGCTGTCATTCCATCTGGTGGACACGGACAGTTTTAAAAACCTGATGGCGTTGGCTGTCCCACAGTACGTGGTTCCCAGCCGCCACTACTTTTCCAGGCGAGCCATCCCTTCCCTGCACAAATAAGTCAGAGACGAGATCAAGTGTGCACTGCACAACGCCATCAGTGGCAAGGTCCACATAACCACTGATACATGGACCAGTAAGCAAGGGCAGGGACGCTATATCTCGCTAACTGCACACTGGGCAAATGTATTGGCGGGTGGGCCTGAGGCGGCTAGCCATTTGGTGCATGTCCTTCCACCACCGAGGATTGCAGGGCATTTCTCTTTGCCTCCTGTTGCCTTCTCCTCCTACTGCACTTCCTCCTCCTCCTCTACCACCTCCTCATCCACTCAGCATAACAACTTCATCACCAACTTCAGCACATCCAGGGGGAAATGACAGCAGGCTGTTTTAAAACTGATATGTTTGGGGGATAAACCCCACACTGCGCCGGAGCTGTGGATGGGCATTGAACAACAGACCAATGAGTGGTTGTTGCCACTGAGCCTCAAGCCCGGCCTGGTGGTGTGCGATAATGGGCGAAATCTCGTAGTAGCTCTGGGCCTAGCCGGTTTGATGCACATCCCTTGCCTCACGCATGTGCTGAATTTGGGGTTGAAAAAATTTCTAAAAAACTTCCCGGGTATGTCAGAGCTGCTGCAGAAAGTGCGGGCCATCTGTGCGTGCTTTCGGCGTTCTCACCCTGCTGCTGCTCGCCTGTCTGCGCTGCATCGGAACTTCGGCCTTCCCGCTCACCGCCTCCTATGCGACGTGCCCACAAGGTGGAACTCCACCTTGCACATGCTGGAGAGACTGTGCGAGCAGCAGCAGGCAATAGTGGAGTTTCAGCTGCAGCACACACGGGTCAGTCGCTCTGCAGAACAGCACCACTTCACCACCAATGAGTGGGCCTCCATGCGAGACCTGTGTACCATATTGCAGTGTTTCAAGTACTCCACCAACATGGCCAGTGCCAATGACGCTGTTCTCAGCGTTACTATCCCACTTCTATGTCTCCTTGAAAAAACACTTCAGGCGATGATGGAATAGGATGTGGCACAGGAGGAAGAGGAGGAGGAAGACGGGTCATTTCCACGGTTATCAGGCCAGTCATTCACAAGTGGCTCGGAGGGTGGGTTCCTGCACCAGCATAGGCCAGGTAAAACATTTTCAAGCCAGGGCACAGTTTTGGAGGATGAGGAAGATGATGAGGAGGAGGAACCGTGTTCACAGCAGGGTGGCACCCAACGCAGCTCGTGGGCATCACTGGAGCATGGCTGGGGGGATACGGAGGACACAGATGAGACACCTTCCACAGAGGACAGCTTGTCTTTGCCTCTGGGCAGCCTGGCACACATGAGCGACTACATGCTGCAGTGCCTGCTCAACGATAGCCGAGTTGCCCACATTTTAACTTGTGCAGATTACTGGATGGCCACCCTGCTGGATCCCCATTACAAGGACAATGTGCCGTCCTTAATTCCCTCACTGGAGCTTGATCGGAAGATGCGCAACTACTAGAGCATGCTGGTAGACGCGCTGCTGAGGGCATTCCCAAACGACACAGGGGGCTCTGTGGAAGCACAAGGCGAAGGTGGAGGAGGAGGAAGAGGTCGCCAACGCAGCTGTGGCACCACCAGCACCTCAGAAGGCAGAGCTGAAATGTGGAAAAGCTTTGTCAGCAGCCCGCCACAACAAACCGCACCACCAGCTGATAGGCAACATCTTAGCAGGAGGCAGCATTTCAGCAACATGGTGGAATAGTATGTGTGCACACACCTACACATACTGACTGATGGGTCTGCCCCATTCAACTTCTGGGTCTCCAAATTGTGCACATGGCCTGAGCTTGCCCTTTATGCCTTGGAGGTGCTGGCCTGCCCTGCAGCCAGTGTATTGTCTGCACCTGTGTTTAGCACGGCAGGGGGCGTTATCACAGACAAGTGCAGCCGCCTGTCCACAGCCAATGTGGACAAGCTAACGTTTATTAAAATGAACCATGGCATGGATCCCACAAGACTTGTCTGTACCTTGTGCAGAATAGACATTTAGACCGGCCTCACACAGCCATTGGTATACTTGTTTTTATTGAATATATCTCAATATTTTGGGGGCTACCCCAATTAGAAAAAAACAAACAAACAAACAAATAACAGTGTTGGCTACCTCCTCCTCCTCCTCCACCACCGCCACTTCCACCTACACTGCCACGGTCACGGCCTAGTCAACCTCTAGGCTCCTACTCCAAATCCATCTCCTCCTCCCATTTTTTTATTTATTTATTTTTTTTTTGATTTTTAAGTTATTTCCCTATCCACATTTGTTTGTAGGGCACTTGTCCTACTCCCTACCCCATTTTGCTTCCTTTTGCAGCCCTTTCCAGGACTTTTTTACAGCCATTTTAGCGCCCAAAAGTTCGGGTCACCATTGACTTCAATGGGGTTCGGGGTCCGTCTTGAAGTTCGGGTGAAGTTCGGTACCGAACCCTAACTTTTCCACAAAGTTCGGCCGAACCAGACGATCCCGAACATCCAGGTGTCCGCTCAACTCTAACAATAATATGTCCCTCACAGCACCAGCAGGAACCTCTCCCTATAGCAATAGGTGATGATTTTAGAACAATTAATCTGTCCCTCATAGCACCAGTAGGAACCTCTCCCTCTAGCAGTATGTGATGATTTTAGAACAATAATCTGTCCCTCACAGCACTAGCAGGAACCTCTCCCTATAGCAGTAGGAGATGATTTTAGAACAATAATCTGTCCCTCACAGCACCAGCAGGAATATCTCCCTCTAGCAGTAGGAGATGATTTTAGAACTATAATCTGTCCCTCACAGCACCAGCAGTAACCTCTCCCTCTAGCAGTATGTGATGATTTTAGAACAATAATCTGTCCCTCACAGCACCAGCAGGAACCTCTCCCTATAGCAATAGATGATGATTTTAGAACAATAATCTGTCCCTCACAGCACCAGCAGGAACCTCTCCCTATAGCACTAGGAGATGATTTTAGAACAATAATCTGTCCCTCACAGCACTAGTAAGCTGTACCTAGTCCAGTATCAGATGGTTTTAGAATGCTAAGCTTTCCCCTCACAGCACCACCAGGAACCTGTCTGTAATGGAGGATGAGAGGATATTAGATCAGTAATCTATCCCTCACGGCACTAGTGAACTCTACCTAGTCCAGTATCAGATGGTTTTAGAACTCTAAGTTTTCCCCTCACAGCACCACCAGGAATCTGTCTGTAATGCAGGATGAGATGATATTAGATCGGTAATCTGTCCCTCACGGCGCCAGCAGCATGCTCTCCCTACACTAGCCTGAGACGATGTGACAAATGTCCAGGTTCGGGTTCGGGGCACAGACACCCCAAAGTCCGGTACGGACCCGAACTTTACAGTCCGGGTTCACTCAACTCTATTTAGGAGTTATTCACCCTGCTTTCAGCCATTGACATCACTGTCTCATGCACTCTAAAGACCCGGGATACCTTGCCCAAACTTCATAGCTGCGTGCTGGAACCAAGTGACATCATTGAGGCTCCGGCCAATCACATAGCCGGAGCTCGCAAACCCAGAAGAAAGACAGGGGCAACATGTCAGCCCTCTCAGCGGTGACTTTACAGCACTGGAGGGCTTTGTTCGAAGGACAGTATTTCATAATGTGACAGTATGCAATGCATACTAGCACATTGTGCCATTGCCTTGCAGGTTTTTCTTTTTGAACATCCACGGGTTACAACCACTTTGCGTTTTTATCAGATTTTGACACATCCAATGTGATATACTGTGTATGCTCATACTTTGCTTGATGTAACAGCGACCAGTCTCTCTAACTATGTCACTTTCAGCATGTTATATTAAATCCCTCTTAGAATGGAGCTGATATTCCAAAAATGCTAGTTGCTTGGATGTCATTCTGATCATCTTATTTCATTACTCAAAGCATTTAAAATGTTTTCATGTAAGATTCTTTAACATTTTTCACAAATGATTCAATTATAAAATGTATAAATCTTGGGTAAAGAGATTTATAAATAGATCCCTGAGTCATTGATCTACAACAAGTATGCAGATCAGTAAAGTCACAGGTTCTTATTTGCTATACTTTACAGGTCCATGAGTCAAGGTATGAAGGTAAGATGGTGTGAACGGCATCAAAGCAACTAGCATGTTTAGAACCAGATCTCAGTAGTGACACCCCAATAAATTTAGTTCAAGATTATATGAGAATAAAAATGAGAGAAACATGTGTATTTCAGAAAGGCTTATTTCCTAATGCACTGTGTTTTTTAATAGCCTATCCCCAGATATTGGCCCCAATATATTATGGACCAAGCTTTATGGCTGCAGGGACACTACAGTAAATGTGTTTTTTTAGGTAATATAGTGGAGTGCGAAAACCCAAAAAGGTCTGCTCTCAATGCTGAGGCGTGTTTTGGGTATTACAGTATCTCACAAGAGAACACCCCTCACATTTTTGTAAATATTTTATTATATCTTTTCATGTGACGACACTGAAGAAATTGTACTTTGCTACAATTTAAAGTAGTGAGTGTACAGCTTGTATAACAGTGTAAATTTGTTGTCCCCTCAAAATAAGTCAACACACACCCATTAATGTCTAAACTGCTGGCAACAAAAGTGAGTACACCCCTAAGTGAAAAAGTCCACATTGGGCCCAATTAGCCATTTTCCCTCCCCGGTGTCATGTGACTCATTAGTGTTACAAGGTCTCAGGTGTGAATGGGGAGCAGGTGTGTTAAATTTGGTGTTATCGCTCTCACTCTCTCATACTGGTCACTGGATGTTCAACATGGCACCTCATGGCAAAGAACTCTCTGAGGATCTGAAAAAAAGAATTGTTGCTCTACATAAAGATGGCCTAGGCTATAAGATTGCCAAGACCCTGAAACTGAGCTGCAGCATGGTGGCCAAGACCATACAGCTGTTTAACAGGACAGGTTCCACTCAGAACAGTCCCCGCCATGGTCGACCAAAGAAGCTGAGTGCATGTGTTCAACGGCATATTCAGAGGTTGTCTTTGGGAAATAGACGTATTAGTTCTGCCAGCATTGCTGCAGAGGTTGAAGGGGAGGGGGGGTCAGCCTGCCAGTACTCAGACCATACGCCGCACGCTGCATCTAATTGGTCAGTATGGCTGTTGTCCCAAAAAGATGATACAGTCAAGCATGGTGGTGGGAGTGTCATGGTCTGGGACTACATGAGTGCAGCCAGCACTGAGATCTACAGTTCATTGAGGGAACCATGAATGCCAACATGTACTGTGATATACTGAAGCAGAGCATGATCCCCTCCCTTCAGATACTGAGCCGCAGAGCAGTATTCCAACATGATAATGACCCCAAACACACCTCTAAGGTGACCCCTGCCTTGCTAAAGAAGCTGAGGGTAAAGGTGATGGACTGGCCAAGCATGTCTCTAGACCTAAACCCTATTGAGCATCTGTGGGGCATCCTCAAATGGAAGGTGGAGGAGCGCAAGGTCTCTAACATCCACCAACTCCGTGATGTTGTCATGGAGGAGTGGAAGAGGACTCCAGTGGCAACCTGTGAAGGTCTGGTGAACTCCATGACCAAGTGGGTTAAGGCAGTGCTGGAAAATAATGGTGGCCACACAAAATGTTGACACTTTTTGTCCAATTTGGACATTTTCACTTAGGGGTGTACTTACTTTTGTTGCCAGCAGTCTAGACATTAATGTGTGTTGAGTTATTTTGAGGGGCAGCACATTTCCACTGTTATACAAGCTGTACACTCACTACTTTACATTGTAGCAAAGTGTCATTTCTTCAGTGTTGTCACATGAAAAGAGATACTGTATATCCAAAGCAGAGAAGTGAAAAGAATGTCTTTGTGAAGTGTTAGTAAAGCACTAAGGGCTTGTTTACATAGTGTTTTTTATAATGTGTGTCATGACCTGCATTGCAATGCAAGTTATGGCAGTGCATAGTAACACACTGGAGGTGTGGACTGCAGTGCAAAGTTAATAGCATTCTAATGCTTATCTGCATCAAAGTGATGCATTTAAAACAAAGGAGCAGTACCTGTTTTCATGTGCTGAATAGCATTAACAGTTTATTCATTTTGAATAGGTTGTCTAATGTAATATGCGAAAAAGCACAAAAATGTGTGTAAATGAGCCATATAATAAGTAAGTCAGGTTTGAGCAGACATACATCAGCACAATTTGTCATTTTCAGACTGGAATATCAGTGAATGACATTATAGTAGTTGTGAACATACAATGTTATAAACACTTTATAATACAATTACTATTAACTATTACTATTAACTATTACAATAACTATGCAGGCACCATAACTGCTTTTGCCTAGTTTCAAAAATCATGTTTTTTTTACCTCTTTACAACGTTAAAATGTTCTCATGTGACCATGTATGTCTTCTTCCTGATAGCGGAGGTTCTATGAGGGGCTGGTCTCTGAATATATCACACACATGTTGGCCATTTAGATTTACAGGTGGCAAGATGCAGGCTGCGATTGAGCAAGGGACATGTGCAAGAGGTGATAATTAGGTGGGGATGTGTGCCAGAGGCAAGCTGTGATTGGAAGGGGGTGATTGCCCGAGGCAAGCTATGATTGCTTGGAGGGCCTGGTGGCTTAAAAGAATTAGGGAATACAGGCACACTGTGCATCTGCACAGCATCCTGTACCTCTTAATGGCCAGCCAAAGGATGACAATTGACCATGTAAGCATAGATCAGCTTCTGTGCTTTCCTGGTCAGTTTAGAAGAAAGGTGACATCATCAAGATGGATGTAGGTTCAATAGTTCTTCATTGGATGTGAGGATTTTAAGAGACAGTTCACTACTGGAGCCAGGTCAGCCAGGGGAACAGAGGATCGAGTAAGTAAAGGTGTGGTTCCCTTCCCCTAGAAAAAAGCAGTTAGCTGCATGGGTGTGGCAACACTGCAAGGGAGAATTTTTTGTTTTCCCAGAGTTAGGCTTTAAGCACAAATGTAATCCAAAATGTTTGGAATTATAAACCTTCCTACCTGCACCTTGTGTTTTTCAGCTGTATAAGATGTGCACTGGTCATCTAGTGTCATGGTCATTCGTTGCCAAATGCAGTGCACCAGTGTGAACCCAGCGGTTATCAAGGCTTCTTTTAAAAGTGAAAACAAAGAACAACAAACACTTACCTGCTCTGAACACATAACAGCCCTGAATCTCCTTTTCTGTGGTCCCCAATGGCACTCTAGGCTCCTTCTCTTCTCGTGTGGCCCCATAGGAAACCACTTCTTATGATGGCGCACCTGCAGGCTCATTCCTCATTGACACACACACAGTGGCTTGAACCCGCCCCCCCCTCATTTGATGGCCAGTAGCAGGAGCAAAGCCTGTAAGCGTGGGAAGAGGAGAGAGAGTAGCTACATAGGGACACAGTGCTGGATCAATTGAGGTAAGTATTTAGGGGGGTGAGGGGGTGATACTGCTACTGGGACATTTTTTACCTTAATGCAGGGAAGTCATTAAGGTAAAAATGATCTAGCCTTTAGAATCATTTTAATTGTATCCAAACCCACAAATAAAAATGTAATATATTGCAGATTACCAATTTTTAGATGTGGTGGCTGCACACGTTTTATTCCTTAGCCATTTTTTTCTCTAACTTACACCTGGTGATACTATTAAAAAAACTTCCTGTCTTAAGCTGGCCATAAACTAGTAGAATCTCATTCAGTTTTTCATTTTAAGAATGTTTGTTTGACTTTCTAATCATCTGTGGTCTGTAGTCAATTTAACATTCATTTTTGTTCATAGTGTAGAAGGAAATTTGAAGGAGCGGGGCAGAAATTTTTTAAACCAATTTTTTAATTTTTTAACAGTGCATGTTTTCATTTATGAAGTTACATTCATTCCAAAATCAAATGTTAACAGCAAACGAAATTGAACAATCATCGAATGTACTGAGACTTTTCATGTAAGCATTTGCATAAATATGTATTTTATAGTTCATTTGAAAATCTACTAGTGTATGGCCAGCTTTAGGGTTCCTCTACTTTATGAAGGAGGAACATAGGCATCCTTGGACATCAGCTTTGTCGACTGGTGAAAAGTGTAGTGTTAAATGCACTTGCAATTTTAGATGGACATGACCAACAAATGAAACCCAAATTCCAAATACTGTTTTTTGTTTCCTTTTAAAAGAGAGGTTTTTCATTAACCACTTTAAGACCGAGGCTGTTTTTTGCGTTCGGCGGTTACAAGATAAAAACAGTTTTTTTTGCTATAACATTAGTAAGAACCCCCAAACATTATATATATTTTTTTCTAACACCCTAGAGAATAAAATGGCGGCCATTGCAAAACTTAGTCACACCGTATTTGCGCAGCGGTCTTACAAGCGTGATTTTATTTGAAAACATTTAGTTTTTTGAGTTAAAAAATAAGACAACAGTAAAGTTAGGCCAATTGTTTTCCATATTGTGAAAGATAATGTTACGCCAAGTAAAATGATACCCAACATGTCATGCTTCAAAATTGGGTCCGCTCGCGGAATGGCGACAAACTTTGCAACATAAAAATCTCCATTGGCGATGTTTAAAAAATTCTACAGGTTAGCATTTTTACAGAGGAGGTCTGGTGCTAAAATGATTGCTCTTGCTCTAACAATTGCGGCGATACCTCACATGTGTGGTTTGAATACGTTTTCATATGTGGGCGGGACTTACGTATGCGTTCGCTTTTGCGCGCGAGCTCGCAAGGACGGTGCGCTTAAAAACATTTTTTTTTCTTAATTATTTATTTTACTTTTTATTTTTTATTTTTACACTGTAATTTAAAAAAAAATGTGATCACTTTTATTCATATTACAAGAAATGTAAACATTCCTTGTAATAGAAAAAAACATGCCAGGACCTTCCAAATATGAGATCTAGGGTCAAAAAGACCTCAAATCTCATATTTACACTTGAATGCAACAAAAGAAAGCAAAATGACATCTGAAAAAAAAATGTCCCCTTTAAGACTGTTGGGCGGAAGCGACATGTGACGTAGCTTCCGCCCAGCCATGTTATGGAGCCGAGTAAGCGGCTTCAGCCACTCACTCAACTCACGGACACTGGGGGGGAACGGTCGTGATCATCTCCGCTGCTGCCGGCGGGTCTGGCAAGCGGCAGAGATGACCGGAAAGCAGCGGGAGGGAGGGCACCTCTCCCGCCGCTGATAAAAGTGTTCTCGCCGCTAAGACCACTTTTATCAGACGCAGAATCATCTGCAGAAAAAAAAGATACTGGGGTTATGGTAGCTATCTGCTACCATAGCAACGGTATTCCACTTCAAACTGCTGCCGTCAAACGACGGCGGGCGGTCCGGAAGTGGTTGATGAATAAAAGCTGCTCATTGTAAGTGCCCCTGTCAGTGTTAAATGCTTTTTTTCAACCCTTTTTTCTGAACAGCTTGGCCTCTTTAAGGGACCTGTTACCGCTCATTGGCAGGGATCAAGAGCTGTCTTTGACAGCTCAGTCTCTGTGCTGGGAGCATGCAGCAAGTGCACTCACAGCACAGAAACACGAGGCACCAAGGAGCGCATATGTGCAGGTGTGTGTATTAAGGCCCACCCCTATGTGTTATATGGGTGGCAACAGGTTAATTTGTAGATAGGGACCTTGTCTCCTCTTAAGTGTCTCTTCTCTTAGGTAAATACATTTCATCCACTTAACCTTTCCTTATAGCTGAGGTTCTCCAGGCTTCATATTAATTTTGCTGTCCTTTGCTGGACTCTAATTGTAGGTCATCCTTTTTGTTGGAATTCTTACCATTCTTACCATGGAAATGTGTTTTTCGACATTCATGGCATTTCAGAGCTTTTACTGGACATATTACCCAAAGCAGTACAGTAATCTCTTTCCCGTTATTGTCCAAAAGCAACCTGTCTTGATAGGAACCTGGATGTTGCCAAATCTGACCTCTACATTTGAAAATGCTAGTTGCCTGGCTGTCATGCTTCAATACTACCCTCTGGTTTCAACACTTTGCATTCTTGTTCTGAATCCTCAATTTAAACAAGGACATCTAATTTTCCTATTAACCTCCCTTGCGGTGTGATTATGTCAGATTTTTGCGTCTAAAAGGGGTACATTTTTTTGCATAGGAATTTGGCATTTTATATTGTAGGCCTGTAATTCTTAGGAATAACTCACTTAAATCTGTCCAAACAAGAGTCTATTAGACATCCCGGGTATGATAAAGTTTGAAACACCAAATAATAAATTATAATATAATAAATAACTATAAATAATTATCAAAAATAATAACATAATAGTAATAAAATTTATTCAATAATGTAATCAAATCAAAAACACTGAAATTTGCTCATTTGCAGAATTGTCGCTGTTGTCACTTTCAGTGTCTGATGACAAATTTCATCACAAATCAGTATCACTCAATTCTGAAAATGATTCTTATTTACTATCGCTGTTTTCTAGCTGATCAAAAACCACTTTTGACGTAAAGGGATGCTTTTTGGTTGCCATGGACATTCTCAAGTTTCCAGGCAGAAAGAATGGTATATATAATATAAAGGTGCATGCAGGTCACTGGGCAAACCACCTAGGGACAAAGGGATGTGAAATGATTTCATACAGTAATGCAATCTTACAGATTACAGTGTACTGTATGTTTACTATGTGTTTCACTATTTGAATTTCCTGCCGGTCTCCGCCCCCGTGCGACATGACGCTCGCAGGGAACGGAGCCCGGCACACACAGTGAAATGGGCGGAAGACACAGCCCGCAGACACAGCGGGGGACATTGCTGGTTCCAAGGGACAAGGTAAGTAATGCTGCCTGGATCCAGCGATGCAATCCCGAGTGTGGCTCGGGGTTACCGCTCTTGGTACAGAAAATTCACCCAGAGCCACACTCAGGAATACCGCCAGGGGGGTTAAGCATACTTCTGCTGGATCAGTTTCTCAGAAAGTACTGAAGACAATTGGTCAGCCAGGCAAAAACAGGCAGGCTACCTCATGTGTAAGTAAACCTTAACATCAAACTATTATTTGCTTCATTTTAGTACGTTAAATAATCCATTGAAAGTGTTTGCTAAACTGTTTGATAAAGGCAAAAAAATAAAAAAAAATACATTTAAAATAGTAATGTACCCTGATCACTCTGCTTGGGTTATCTCAAGGGATCTAACCAAATCTGCCTAGCTCACTTCTTTAACTATAAGGCCTCATGCACACAGGAGTGAGCTGCCTTTTTGAGTGCTTGAACATTTTTACAGCTCAAAAACGCCCCAGCCAAAAACAGTTGATAACAACATATGTGTGCATGAACACATAGGATAACATGATGGGAAGTTTATTGACTGTAGGAAAAAACGCCTGAAGCTAAAAGCAATAGCTGTAAAAACGTCCAAAAATGTCCTGTGTGCATCAGGCCTAAACCCCTCACCGTCTCTATTTGTTGTGGGGATAAGAAGGGAGCTATTCTGTCATTCAGAAAAATAGATAACTAGGCATGTGATGGTGTGTTGTCAGGAGCTTAGTGCATTCTACCAGGATCAAGTTTTTTTTATACTTGAAGTTTCTTTAAAAGACTAAAACAAGGGGATATTGCATGTATTGTGGAATGTGTTGCCATTTTTTATTTGCCCTGAAATACACTAATATCTTCATAAGGTGGTCAGCTAAAACAGCACCTGCGATTTTCTCATGAAAGTTTTCTATATGAAATCAAATAAACTACAATGGACAACGCAGTACAAAAACAACTTCTTTAATTCTGATTGCCAAATTATTTAAGGCAGGTATAAAAAAGAAAGCGTTCAATATACATTTTACATAAAATAAACTAGATTACAGCATAAAACAAGTAACCAGGCAATGGCATTATATTCTCTCTTCTAAAACTGGATAATTGTAAACATTAAAAAAAGACTGCAGGACTATTCAAGTAATAGAACAATCACAGATGTCTTGTGGTATGCAGGTCTTCAGGTTATTTGTCATTCAAGATTAAAAGAGACATTTTATTATTCACAGATGTTCATTATTTACTCAGATTTATACAGTATGTACAGCAGATTTACTTTTTTTTATCTTATACCATGGTACTGGCAACCCCATATGCAACCTTCCATATGTACATTTTCACAATACACAATTACAATAAAACAATTATTACAATAACATTTTACACTGATGCATCTTAATGGGAGCCACCAAAGAGACATCTACATTGTACCAAAGTGTCCTCATTTTACATCCTGCCTTACAGCCTATGGCCAATATGATTAGTTTCTGCAAATTTCAGGCACGTGAATACATAACAATATTTACATTATAAGGAAGAAAAATAATCAACAGCCATTTGTAGTAAACACTAGTCAACATGACGGTTACATTTTTTTTTCTTTTTAAATCGAGTAGTGTGCAGATTAGCAGCAGACTCTGAGTGTGTGAGCCTGGTTATAGATACAAAAATGTAAAGAATATATATTTATTTATATATATTTGTGTGCATGTTAATATACAAACATAATGCTGTATGTATTGTACTTGCACACAGACATTTATTACAGGAACATATTATTCCGCTATTAAAAAAAAAAAAAAATAAAATAAAGAAGAATCTGGAATTTACAACAAAAAAATGAAATGACGTGTTTTGCCTCCCATTTAGGCATTCTAGGTAAACACCATGGAACTGATGTCTGTAATTAATCACTCTCCCATGTGATCCAGTCACATGATTTAATGTACATTTTCTATGTATTCATTCCCTGAAAAAGAAAGAAAACAATTAACATTACTATTATTCGTTTTCTAATTAGGGGACACATTTGTTACATACAAGTACACATATGCTGCTCTTTAAACTGCACTGTAAAATGCACACAACCTAATCACGAGGACATTTCAATTTTATTATCACAGAAATGTTATTGCCAGTATACATTTATTTATTTAATACTGAGTGGATAATCAGAGAGAAAGATGGAAAATACATTTCTAACAGTCTCATGGGTGCCCTTTGGATTGTTATCAAACAAGCTTGATTTCATGGTTGGAATAATTCCCATTATACATACAATGAAATTCATCCTGCTGGGTCTTGTAAACTCAAGTTGCATAATTTTAAGGTGTACAGGGTTGACCAGCAAAAGCGAGTTTGAAAAATGCTCAACGATGACTTACATAAATCTGCCATTTAATTCCTATACTTTGTTTTTCAGATTCCGTGTAAAACTATCATTGTGTGTGTGCTTTAGGTTATCTAAATATTCAGCTCTTTATTCATTTGTTTATTGTTTGATGTGTTGACAGTAATCCTTACTTAGTTTAAAAAACTTAAATTAAATTGTGGGGTTTTCTGCGATTAAAGCCAGACATAGGGTGCCTATAAACCTGAGGTAGCAGCTGCCCAATTCAGCTTTTTTTGACTAGAATAGGTGACAATCTCCTGCCCCTGAGGCTGCTAGCTGGCTACTATCAATTGGGATCTAGTGATTAGATAAGTTTACCACCTTGTTACCTTCTGCTAGTAAAAAAATGGTGGGTACATTGGAGCACTATTTCTAAACTGTGCTGTGCCTACAGCTTGTGGATGGCACAATGTCTGCAATCACAGTGAATTAAAGTGGAGTTCCACCCAAAAATGGATTCACCCCCCCCAGGTGTCACATTTGGCACCTTTTGGGGGGAGGGGGAAGAGGACACCTGTCTTTGACAAGTGTGCTTTTCCCTACATCCAGGAGCCCAGGGCCACAGCCATCAGCAGCTCGGCTCCCTCCTCCTCCATCCTCTTCCGCCACCGCCGCCAATGAGAAAGCGCAGCGGCAGTTTGCACATGTGCAGTAGGGGCCTGGCCATGGAGCCGAATGGCTACATGTTCAGGTTCGCTTACCCTCAATGGCGGTGTCAACACTCGTCCAGCTGATCCGAAGATCAGTGGGCAGTGCCGACATTGCTGGACTCCAGGACAGGTAAGTGTCCTAATGTTAAAGGTTAGCAGCTACTGTATGTGTAGCTGCTGGCTTTTACTTTTAAAAGGAGCGGCGGACCTCCACTTTAAGTACAGATCACAGACAAAATGAACAGATCCAATCAGAGTGTCTCTGTACCTCAACCAATCACAGACAGATATCACAAGTGTAACTACTGCCTGTGTTTACAAACATTCACCCCGTTCACAATGGAGAAAGGGAAGGATGGAGGATTATAGGAAGGAAGGAATTTAAGCAGATTTAAGGGGAGGGGGGGTTAAAATGGCACTGACCACCAATGGTTGTGAAACATTTTATGTAAAGCCTCTGACCACTACATTTGGGGGGTGTAATAATACTATAATACACTGACCATTTTATAACAAAATGTAGGCAAAACATTTTATTTTGGTTGGTCTTTTTTTTTTCTTTATATGATAACAAAAAAAATGTGGTTAATAATTACCACAAAAGGAAAACATTACCTGCCTCACGAATGATGTGCAGTTCGTTTGGGTAATCTACTGTATGACCAAGTAAATGTCAATCAAACTATTATAGCACTGATAACCTACAAATCGTCTGTTATTGCCACCCTTTCCCATGATTAGCTGGCAAAAGTCTCTAATTACAGCTCTGTCTCTTGCTTATAATATGCATATTAAAATTACTGGTAGGCTTAAGGCTACAAGTTAATACATAATTCTTAAATATTCTTATGTGGACTTGCTTTAATGGTGATGGGATCATACTTAAGTTTGGAGTAAAAACATGAGAAATCCTTGAAATGTACTGGCACCTTTGCTGGTGCCATTACACTTATATTTTACTTTCTCCCATACGCAACCACAAATAAGTCATATACTCACCTGTCCTCGATACAGTGAGATATTGCCATGAAACTGTGAAACCACCTATCAAAATCTTCTGAGCCATGCCTGTGGATGCACAGTAACCTTCTATTTTTTCCTATGGAGACTCTGTGTGGTTTCACTGGTTTATAAAGCTTTATTCAAGTGGAAATGATTTTTTTAAACCTATAGTATTAATTCTCTAATTCTTATGACTCCTCAATATAAACTTTTAAACAAAATTAACTTATATGACATAAATGTCTTTCTACAATTTTATTTTTGTTATTCTTTTATTTATAATACATGTACTGTATATACATACTGGAAAACATGTCATTGCACAGTTTTGGGGTTTTTTTGCTTACGTTTTAAAGTATTAGGGCTCCATGATGATTAAAATTTGCAATACTGAAAAGTTCCACTCAAATCTCTAAATGCATGTATAGATATTAATAGATACAATGCCAATGACTAAGATACTCTATTTACCTTCTTTGTGTAGGAAACATACCGGATGCAGATGCCTGAGCAGCCACCTGTTGAGTGGCAACAAGGGTAGCAGAGGTCAACCCTAGAGGAAAAGCCCCGTGTGAGTACATTCACTTGAATGCAGTGCACATGCATCACAAACTCTCTTCCCCTAACTCTTCACAAATAAACAGTCGCACCATTACAAATATAAGACAATGAATTTCAATTTGGCTGGTGGACTGAGAAAAGAATTCAAACAATCACTATGCTTTCTACTAGACAATTTGCACTCTCATACTGCTTCCATAACATTATTATATTTTTTCTTAACCCATAGAGTGGACTTATTCAGTATATTTATACAAATATGTATTTTATCTTTCACACCCTGAAATTAATAATGAAACCTATCAGTATGCATACAGATCAGAACGTATTATTCTGAAGTTTAACCAGTTTATTTGAAATATAAACAAACAGAAAATGCATGAAATCTATTCTTTTTCAGTTTTATGAAGATGGTAAGGTAGGACAAGACTTTACACCCTATTGCTCTGAACACAGACATCTAGATACAAAAAAGTGTAAACTAACAGTATTTTATGCTAGTTTGTGATCTTACTACATTGTCTATTATGCCAAAATGTTCATTAAGGAACATACAAGCTTATTCTGCACTGTTCCAAGTCTACAGTGCATACTTGCCAATTTGCTTTCATGGGTAGTATGTATACAACATTGGTGGGATTCTTTGTGAACAAAGGAAGGCATAGCTAAATTGCATCCTAAAACCATAAATACCACACGCTCTTGATAATGTGATACAGATGCTGCTGGCTGTCCCAAAGTCATTAAACTGGCAATTTACTTGGTTTGTGCACTGCTGCTGACATGCATACAAATTATTAGACTTCGTATATACTATGCTTTTCGCTTTGACTAAAAACAGTCTTTTGGAATGCAACAAAGATCACAATAGTACTAGATATTTATCAAACACTGTGCTAAACTGGAAATCATACCAAGAACAGAAGCACCATAAAGTTAACAAGCCATAAAATAGAATTAATGATGATGAAGAATCAAAGATTTAAGATAAAACAGGTACTAACCTTGAAATGGGTCATACTGTCCAGGTATGAGAGGATATCCCATCCCAACATGTGTGTGATGATGCGTATGAAGATGTCGTTGGCTAAAAGGTGAATGTCGCTCTCTCTCTCTTTCTGTTTCTCGTTCACGCTCATTTGAAGCTTTTTCTGCCAGCTGTGTAGCAGACACAATGGATTATACAGTGTACATTTTCCAATATACCTCCTGCATAGAGTCTAAAGCTTTAGAATACTAACTAAACACAACACAGATGCTAGCACAAGGCTAAAAAAAAAATAATTAGGCACAGTAGTTATCTATATTCAGACAGTGTGTTCACTCCTATTCCTGAGCAGAGACACACAATGGTATGTGGTTTTAGAAAGTATGTTGTGGCACACAGACAATCAGAGTATCATATATTTTCTAAAAGAAGAATTACCAAAAACATGATGACAAATGCAATGACTAACTAAATTCCAATGTTTATATTAAAGTGTGAATTTTATTACATATTTATTTTTTAAAGTTTAACAGGTAATAATTTTAAAGTGAACCTGCATTTTGAAAAGTTAAGCTATAGATTAATTTTAATATTGGCCACATCAGCAGCTTTTATTTAACTTTGCTCTTCTACACCTATATTTAACTGCATATGAGTGCGGAGGCAGAACGGCTCTCCTGTGCTGGATCACATACCTACTATGTGATCTGGCACTTCTAGGTAGTGGCACCATGGCTTTGCTGTGATTAGACACAGCACAAGCCGATCGGCAGGTACCAGCAAATGGATGTCCACCAGCACTCACGGATCGGTGAGGAGAAACACAGAACAGAGCTCTGCCTGTGTAAACAAGGCAGAGCTCTGCCTGTCAGCAGGGATGTGGTGGATTTTGTTGTAAAGGCAATAAAATAAAATAAAATCCAGCACATCCCTTAGTAAAAGCAGCACATCATAAACACAAAAACACTGGTTAGGCACACATTTAACCTTTAGATCACCCTAGATGTTTACCCCTTCCCAGCCACTGTCATTAGTATATTGACAGCGCATATTGTTAGCACTGATCACTGTATTAGTGTCACTAGTTCCCACAAAGTGTCAGAAGTGTCAGTGAGTGACAGATTGTTCACCGCAATATTGCAGTCCTGCTATAAGTCACTGATCACCACCATTACTAGTATAAGGAGAGAGGAGAGAGGAGAGAGGAGAGAGAGAGAGAGATTTCAATAATTGAAGATTAACTATACAGGGATAACTTTCTTCTCAGTTCTGCCCGCCAAATGGAGTGACAAAGTACTGAAGCATTGTAATAATAATGAACATGGTAGATAGGTTCAAATGAAAATTGTTTAAAATATAGAATTTAAAACAAATAGAAAAGGCAGATGGGTTTAAAAAACACAGATGATTTGACACTCACAGCGGGAGACTTAGTGCGGTACTGATTGGCATGCTGCTGTAGCAAGTCTAATGCTTTCGATTCAGTGGATGGTTTTGAGCCCATACTAGGACTGGTGCTGGCTTTCTCAGATTCTTCTCTTCCTGACACTTTTCCATAAACGGAGTAGTGCGGAAAGCCTGGGGAAAGATAAGCCCCTATGACAAATAGAAACAAATATTTTTACTATGGTTAAGGTATCATTTGCTTTTAAATATTAGAGTATTACTTTTTACCAGAAAATACAATGCTTGTTCCAACACCTTGAAAGAGTGCATACAGCTGCGCATATATATATATATATATATATATATATATATATATATATATATATATATATATAGAATATTGGTTTAATTGTCAAGCACTAAAATGGTTTGGGCATTTTTGGACTTTAAAATGATTTGGGAAATATGTAATATTTCTTTTGACTTTATGGATTTTGTGGGAAAGAGTACTATATAGGAAAGAGACGAGCCAGTGATACCAACAGAACAGACTATGCTGTGTGTGATCCCAAAGCAATACTCTGAAGTAATCATTAGAGTTTACCCAAAGCAAAAAACAAAGAATGTGGTGTTTTTAAAACAGTTTAAGATGGCCCCTTACATTGCCCAATTCCAGCAGTATCTGTTGAGACTAGACAAGGATTTGGCTTTGCAGAGCTTAAGAAAACAAGGGATTACAACCATGCTAAAGACTTGTTCTCTTACACAATGATTTTCCAACTTGTTGGGAAGTCTCTGCTTAACTTGCACTAATATTTTCCATTTCAATTAAGAAGAGGAAAAGAAGGTGTAAATCAGGTGTTTATCTCCTCTGTTCATCAGCAAGGAATCAAAATGCATCACAACAGGTCCATGATGGGCAGATATCTTGCCATTATTTTTATACACAGTGAGATATCAGCCTGTCTGGTATCCCAAGAGCAAACCAGACCAAAAGACATTAGATGTTGATGAGACTGTGCAACAAAATCTGTAGTATATTTAAAGTGGAACTAAACCCTGCTATATTCACCTCCTCTCTAGTGATGCAACTGGCATCTTCTCCCTAGCTTGTCCCAGGTTTGGGGTTTTTGACCATCTCTGTTGGCTGGACTAGGATAACATTACTCAGGACTTTGTTTGTCATGGCACTAAGGCACGCCAAGAATTTACATTGGGTTGCACATGCAAATCTCATTTTACATTCTAAAACATCTTGCAAAGAAAAAGGTAATAAGCCTTTATTGTGGTAGACAAGTATGGGGTAGATTTACAAAAGGCAAATAGGCTGTTCACTTGAATGGGAAGCTACACTTTGCAATTAAATTAGCTCCAGAGTTTAGTGAATTAGATGAAGCACTGTTGACCGTCCACTCATGTGCAAGCAAAAATTATGTTTTTTGTTTTTTTTTTTGCTTGCATATAATTGGGCATTTTTAGGGCCTTGGGTAAATTGCCTTGCAAGGTAAAACAACCCTTGCATGTGAATAATTTCTCTGTTCCGGTACAAAGACACGACCAATAATATGTAATATGATAATCTTAATATCTGGCTCTAAAAATGTATGTAGCCATCGGACTTGCGTAACAGACTTTATATCTCAAATTAACCACTTGCCGACCAGCCGGCGTTGTTTGACGGCAGCAGGTTGGCTCTCTTGCACAAATCACCATCGTATTGTGGGCAATCGTGCACCGCCTGAGGTATGCTCGCTCTCCCACTGGCTAGCGGGGGAGCCAATCAATGAGTGGGGTGGACTCGATGTCCGCCAGCCACCCACGATTGCTCCCCCGCAGTGACAGAACGGGGATCTGCAAGTGTAAACTTCCTTGCGAGTGACATTTATACAGTAATCAGTGGCTATTTATAGCACTGATCGCTGTATAAAATTCAATGGTCCCAAAAAGTGTCCGATCTGTCCACAGCAATACCGCAGTCCCTCTAAAAATCGAAGATCGCTGCCATTACTAGTAAAAAAAATAAAATAAAAAAAGTCATAAACCTATTCCCATAGTTTGTAGATGATATAACTTTTGTGCAAACCAATCAATATACGCTTATATGTAGAATATATATCGGCCTAAACTGATGAAGAATTTTTTATTTTATTTTTTTGATATGTACTATATTGCAGCGGTGATCAAATACCACCAAAAGAAAGCTCTATTTACTAGAGAAAAAAGGACATCAATTTTGTTTGGGCACAACGTCGCACAACCGTGCAATTGTCAGTTAAAGCGACACAGTGCCGCATTGCAAAATGTGCTCTGGTCAGGAAGGGGGTAAATCCTTCTGGGGCTGAAGTGCTTAATATCATTTTACTCTATTATACTACCGCTACTAACCTGTAACTGTTTTAAAAGACTGTACACTTTGTTTACTAAAGTGATTATATGTACTTAAGATGATAACATACGAAATTTGAATTATATGCTATATACCTCTGTATCCAAATACCACTTTATGACTATGTTACTGTACGTATACTCTTTTATCTGAAATCAATTGAAATATTAATGAAAAAAAAAAACCATCCCTTGCAAAGTGAACAGCCTTTTAGCCATTAGTAAATCAACCTTTGTGTCTCTTCTGAAATAAAAATCCTTCCTGCTCATAAGTATTTCAATTCAGGGCTCAGTTCAACAGTAAGCAATGCGCTAAAATTTATACTGAGAAACAAATTTCTATGACTGCCCAAAAAAACATTTAGCTGACTAATAAAATAGACAATTTTACAACATTTGAGTATATTTTATTTACCTGGATAACTATGCATCAAAACTGGAGACACTGCTCGATATGCTGGGTGATTGGGATCATACATCTGTGTATATGGGTAGGCATGCAAATACTGAATATATGATTGATGTTGGCTCATAGGTGAGGAAACAGCAACTCTAGCATTTCTTGAATCTTTCCAGTTTACAGGAGTCTTTCTGTCCTCATTCTTACTCTTGCTTTCTTCTCCTAACTGGGTTTCTGGGCGCTTGACCTCTTTGGTCTCTTCTTTTGTGACTGGTAATGTCACTGGTAACACACTCTCTTTTGAAGGAGTTTTCTGCAAATGTTCCTCCTTTATCTTCTTGTCTCTTTCTATTTCTTCAGATTTTTGCTGTTCTAGGTACTTAGACTGGTAAATATAGTGGTGCCATCTTGAGTCAGCATCCTTAATAGAGGAACATTTCATTCAGTTAAACCAGATATGAATTGTCAGAAGCCTTAATGTACAAATACATGTAATCTACAGCTGATAAAAACTACATGTCATTTTTCATTAAAATTGGGATTACTTACTGTATAAGAAGAAAAAAAAAACTTTTTACTGGTTGAGTGCAATGGACTCTCCTTACTGGTTGGTAAACCTCAGTCATGAAAATGTATTGATTGTAATGGAATTTCTCTTTAGGCTGAATTCACACCAGTCCGGTGCAAATTCCATCCTTATCGTCGGTGAGAAGGACAGGTGCCACTGTTTAGAGACTCCTGTCCATTCTCTCTGCAGATCAGCTGACTGGGGAGGGGGAGGTGCAGTGAAGAGGGGGAAAGAATCCCTGTTCAATGGAGAACACATCTGTGAGTCAGTTGCCTTCTCCTTGAACTTAATGAGCTGGGAATTCGCACCGCACTGCACTGCACAGAAAACGCACACGCTTTCTGTGCAATGCGAACTGTGAATGCACCACACCTATGTGAACTGGACACATTGAAAACAATGTGTTTTCAAGTGTCCTGCAAATTGGATGCGGTGTAAGCCGCATAGGTGTGAACCCAGCCTCACTGGTTGGTAAACCAATATCTGTAGTGTTTACTTGTCTATCTCCAAAACTCTAAGTTTCATTTCTCTCTGTTGCTTTGTTTCTCTGTTATCAGCATGTGTCACTTTTGACAAGTTTTCCTGATACATTTGGGATGGGGGGTTTCTCCCTTTCCTCCAATCAGCTCCCACACACTGTACAAGAGCTCTAACTGCAGCTCTCCACCCCCTCTGTGCTCCTGACAGATGAAGAAGAATTTTATCTAAATTCAGCACTTTTGAAGGGATGTAAAAAAAATAAGGCAGATAAACATGTAAAACTTATGTAGGAGGATTTGTTTAATCTCTGTGTATCATCTGAGGCTGTTTACATCACTGGGTATATGTGAGGGTTTATAAGCACTTGAAAGTGGTTAAAATAACATGTTTTTATTGTAAAGCGCTGCACAAACTGTTGGCACTATATAAATCTTGTATTATAGTAATTACCTGTAATACTTTCCAGCGGACACTGAGATAAAACTTTGCTTTCTTTAAGTCCTCAGGCACACAGGACATTAGAAAACTTTCTAAAAATGTCAGTAGCTTTGTAGTGAGTTTTTCAGCTTTTCTTCAGCATTATTGCACTGTTGCATCGTTTTTGAGCATTTTTGAGCGCTTTTAAGCGTTTTTGTTTTTCAATGGACCAAAAATGTCCAAAAACGTTGGTGAGCCAAGTTTTTGCACGTTTTTGAGCAATTTTGAGCTGTAGCATTTTTGAGTGTTTTTTCCCTCAATGGATCAAAAACATCTAAAAACGTTGGTAAACTGCGCTTTTGTGCGTTTTTGAGCATTTTTTCCTCAATGGATCAAAAACGTTTAAAAAATATTTTTGAGCGTTTGAGCATTTTTACAGCTGAAAAATGTCTCTTAGAACCCACTAGTCTTGGGTTTTTTTACAGCTCAAAAAACGCCCCAGCCAAAAACAGTTGATAACAGCCTATGTGTGCATGAACACATAGGATAACATGATAGGGAGTCTATTGACTGTAAGAAAAATCATCTGAAGCTAAAAACAGCAACTGTAAAAATGTCCTGTGTGCATGAGGCCTAAAAGTCACTACTGGTATTCAACACTTTCAGATGTGTCAGATACCTGGTCCACCACTGATCTCTGTGGATACTCCCATCGGGCACTACTTTCTTTCAGAACATAATAGTTATAGATACCAGCAGTATCCATAACTCTTTAAGACATTTTGACTGCCCACTGGAAAGGTAAGTAATACGTTTTTTACAGACTTTGCATCATACAGGTTAAGCTCACTTTATGTGGACTTTCCTTTTTAAGGGTAGCTATACATTACCCAATGATAGAAAGAAGGGGCCCTAGGCCAGCTTCTGGCATCTGAGGTGCACCCATATTAAACCGAGACTTTCAATTTGTTAGAAAATCTCTCTGTGAGTGGGCTTGAGTCTTTATTCTTTTAGTACCATTGGTTGAGAGTCACAGCAGATCCTTGTATTATAGCATGTCATTTGAGGACAGGCAAATAACATGTTGTTCTTAGGAAGACATCTGCCTGTAAATGCTTACCTTAAGTCTACCAAGATTAGTAACATTTTCCTCATGTATCAGATACACTTTATGTCTTTGTATGATTTTAGAATAAATGTAAGCTTTACAAAACAGAAAAAGTACAAAAACTAAAATGGAATCTTACAAAAATAAAACTGTAATAACTGATAAAGAATCATACAAATGAACCAAAATTTAAACAACCAATTGCTGCAAAGCAAGGCTGTAACTGCAATTCATGTCTGAAGAACCGATAGAGCAATATTTCAAATTTTGCAAACCTTAACAATCCAGGCAAATCTCTCATTAGTTAATTATAGGTCTTACCTGTTTAAATCGTGCAGTGGGGTCTACTCCTGTTTGCTTCATTGAATCCATTACAGATTTCATTTCAACTGCCTCTTTTATAAGTTGGTGGTTTTCCATTTGCTTTGCCTTGAAGCTATCACATGAAAGTTGCTGATGATTAGGCAACATTTGGGGTTTCACTGGATCTTCTGTTTTACTGACAACACTTATTTTAGAGTTCACTTTAATTGGTTCGGGAGTAGAAGGTGCTTTTGAAATGGTAGCAGTTGGCATCATTTTCATTTTGCTATCATCTTTTCCTGGCTCCTTAGAAGAACTGTCAGTTTTTCTTTCACACTCCCTTCCAGTTTGTGCTATTTTTTGTTCTGCCATTCTCTGGTCTTCATAATATTTTTCATACTGTTGCCTATATGCAGGGTTTGATGCAATTAAAGACTTTTGGTCCATATATAGTCCATAGGCATACTGTCCATAGTAAAGTGACTGGGCTAGTGCAGGGTGCCTCTGTGTGATAACAGATTGATGCTGAGGTGGCACATTATTGGAACTTATGTCATTCTTTTTACTCTCTATATTGTCCAAGTTCTCTCTCTTTTCAACTTCTTCATCAGTTTCCTTTTTGCTTTTACCACCCTGAGAGGAATTCATATTTACAGTTACAGTAGTGTTGACCTGTCCAGAATGCACATAGGTTGGGGAATAATAAGGGTCATAACCATGATAATATGGAGAATGAGGTTCTTTCATTTGAGATGATTGAGACAAAGGTGTAGAATGACCCTTAACAGCATTGTCTTTATTACATATAATTTCTGAGGGAGAGCTAGTCTTTGACCTCATGCCCTCTGATCTGCTATCAGAACCACCATCATCAGCAGCATCTGAAATATCAGAGTATGCTGGACTATTTGTCTTAGCAGCAGAACTATCACCACCATTTTGTGTCATGACATGCAATGGAGCCATGGGGGATTGTCCATTTATCACAGTGCTGCATTCAACCCTAGAGGCACTTCCTATAGATGGGCTTGGTGCATTGTCTGTAAATGTATAGACCTTATCGGCTTCAGCTTTGATACTAGCCATTCGGCTTTCTTGTGTTTCTGGCAGTCCATTAGTAAGAGGTTCGCTCTTGTTAAGATGATCTTTTAAAAAATTACCAGATAAATCCTTTCCGGATGCTTTTAAATCCTCTACCTTACACATTTTAGAGTCTGCCTTAGGGCTTACAGCATCTTTACTTTCCTTCTCCTTTAGTTTTCTTTTTTCCTTTTTCTTTTTGTCCTTGAGTGATGTGAGAGAAGGATTTACAGTGCTTGGCTCACCCATAATTGTAGGCTTTGGTTGAATAGGTTTTAATGGGGGGCTCTTTGGTGTTGCCGGGCCAACAGGAGTTGTTAAAGAGGGTAATCCTGTTATTGTTCCTGTAGTCGTGTTTGTAAAGGCTGGACTAGGTATAGCTATTAATTGAGGTGGTGTGGGAGCTGGAGCTGGAGCCGGAGCGATTGGCCGAGCCATTTTCAGTTTTGAAAGGTTTTTATCAACCTTACAGTTGTTAGATTTTTTACCTTTTTCTATTTTCTTGTCAATTAGTCCTTCTGCTTCCAGTTTTGGCATTTCTACTGTAAGATTGCCATCTAAGACTGCACAATTGTCCAGTGAAACCGACATGTTTGATATTATGGGAAGGTTATTAAGTTCCACATTAAGAACTTTCTTTTTTCCAGAATTCTTGCCTGCTTTGGAATTCATTTGGTTTGGACAGTTGTTTGCTAAATCTCGTTTGCCCTTTGGTGTGCCAGGTGCACTTTGTGAACCGGGCGACATAGGTGTTTTTATTTGATCCAAACTTGTGCTTGACTCATTGCATTCAAGTGCCACATTGCTCAGTGCTTCCTCACAGTCTGAAACTTTGTCCTCACTATCCTGCTCAAACTCCAGTTTGTTTTCAGCATCCAAATGTGCATGTGCCTGGTGATATCTCAGCCCATTAATGTGCTTGTACTTTTTGTTGCAGTTTGGATGTGGGCAGTCTATTAAAACGGGAGATGAGCAGCCTTGATCCAAAAAAGAAGAGTCATTTTTGCCTTGTGGAGTTGTTGGCATGCTACGAGAATTTGTTCTAACCCTTTTTCCTGATTTATTGTCCTCTGAACTGGAATTGAGATCTAGTTCCATTGGAGGTCTGTTTTTCCTTTTGCCAGCTGGAGAAGGGCTTGCTTTAACATCCTCCATTGAACAGTTTGGAGGGGTACGGCGACCACTTGTATTAATGCTTCCACGTCTCCCTTTCCCATTAGCTCCTCCTCTATTTTTATTGTGAAGCCCTCTTGATTCTGTAAAATTTGCATCACCACCAGGAGCTGCTGCTGCTGCACCTGGTGCAGCCGACCTTGCCCTTTTTCCTCTTCCACGGCCCCCTCGCATTTCAAGGTCACTTGTAGGCGAATCACAAAACCTGTACATAAGAAATAAAAGTTAAAATAATGTATAGTCCCTAAGAAAGATGCACTTTTTACTATGTTACAGTCAGTATATAGACCTTCTAGCACCTAGCAGTTAAAGTGAACATTTTATTTGCCCGTGTAGGGGAACAAATCAAGTTTACTTCAGTGCCAGACCCTGTATCCATTTACAGCTTTTCTTTTTTTACTTTGCCTTCTTTGAATATTACCCTGGGTATCAGGGAGTATTTGACTCATTCCACTTCTGTCCATGTAATTTTATTTGTGCTTAGTGACTGTCATTTAAGCACCCTGTGCTGGTACATGGTGATTTGAAAAGAGCCGTCAGACCATGGAATACAGTTGGAGAATAGGAAAATATAGCCAGCTATGGGGATTAAAAATAAATTGAACCTGTTGTTTTGCCCTGCCTAATACTTTCATCCCAGTTGCTAGCCATTTGTTGAGAGCAACATTTAGTGGTACAATGACCATGTTTGATGGGCAATCCAAAAGCACATTCCAGATGTTTTGTGAAGGAATTAAACATCTGTGTAAATTTGGCCATATATATTTATGGTCACCATCTGTTGCAGAACAGGTTGCCAAGTTTTAGCCCGACCTGTCTTTATGTAAAGACTTGAGTTTCCTATAATCATTATGTCAAATACCAATTATTTTAATTAATGTAAGAAGACCTGTTCCATGAACTGATTTCTGCTATGTCTCTTTTGTGTTATAATTTCACATTACACTAGTGTGGAGTAGTGGTAGTATAGCAAAAGTATACTTAGGGCATAAGAGGGCAAGGATATTGCCTAAATAGTTAGATTAAAAAATGTCTACAGTATGGGGAGAGTAAAGTAAGAGTCATATGTAGAGTTGAGCGAACCCGAACTGTAAAGTTCGGGTTCGTACCGGACTTTAGGGTGTCCGTGTCCCGAACCCGAACATTTGAAAAAAAGTCCGGGTTCAGGTATTTTTTCGCACCTTTTGAATAGCTGCAGGGCAGCCAATCAACAAGTGTCTCATTTGTTTGCCCTTAGAAGCCATCAAAGCCATGCCCACTAATGGCATGGCTGTGATTGGCCAGTGCATCATGTGACCCAGCCTCTATATAAGCTGGAGTCACATAGTGCTGCATGTCACATCATCTCATACTAGTGTAGGGAGAGAATGCTGCTGCTGGTGTGAGGGACAGATTAGCTTTAGAAAATCATCTCATACTAGTGTAGGGAGAGGATGCTGCTGCTGGTGTGAGGGACAGATTAGCTTTAGAAAATCTGTTAAAAACAGTGATTTATTGGTGGGTGGGTGCTAGAGGAGATTTTTGTTTGCTAGAGTACATTTTGTTTGCTAAGCAAAGTGCCTCATATAAAACCTAAGCAATTTTTCTGTTTGTTAGGTGGGATTTTGCAGCCATTTTTGCAAGTGCAGTGCACTTGTAACTGCTTGTGTGTCAGGGACACTACTTTAATTGTGTTCTGTTAGTTCAGTTGGCAACATTTTGGCATATTTAACTGCTTTTACATTGCAGTTAGACAAATAAAAATTTTTTTTTGTGCAAAATATTACATTTGCGGCCAGCGAGGCATTTCTTGCACAAAAATTAAAAAAGTGAGTCTACATTGCTTGTTTAAAAAAATATATATTCGAAATATTACATTTGCGGCCAGCGGTGCATTTCTTGCACAAAAATAAAAAATGCATCTACATTGCTGGTTTAAAAAAAAAATATTCTAAATACTACATTTGCGGCCAGCGGTGCATTTCTTGCACAAAAATAAAAAGTGCGTCTACATTGCTGGTTTAAAAAAAAAAAGAATAATCATTTATTATTCTTTTTTATTATTATTTTTAATAAATAGTGCTACATAGTACATTTGCACCTTGCTGTGCATTTCCCGCTCACCGCTTCCTATGCGACATGCCCACAAGGTGGAACTCCACCTTGCACATGCTGGAGAGACTGTGCGAGGAGCAGCAGGCAATAATGGAGTTTCAGCTGCAGCACACACGGGTCAGTTGCTCTGCAGAACAGCACCATTTCACCACCAACGAGTGGGCCTCCATGCAAGACCTGTGTCCTCAACCTCTTACTCCTCATCCACCTCATCCATTTTTTTTTTTATGTGATTTTAAGTTATTTCCCTATCCACATTTGTTTGCAGGGCACTTGTCCTACTCTTACCCCCATTTTGCTTCCTTTTGAAGCCCTCTAGCCCTTTCCAGGACTTTTTTAGAGCCATTTTAGTGCCCAAAAGTTTGGGTCACCATTGACTTCAATGGGGTTCGGGGTCAAGTTCGGATCAAGTTCGGGGCCGAACTCAAACTTTTTAGCGAAGTTCGGTCAAACCCACCGAACCCGAACATTCAGGTGTCCACTCAACTCTAGTCATATGCACTGATCCTGTACATAAAATGTACAGAGGGGTGACCCAAAGTTGTATCTATCTCATTTATAGGGTACAGTTAGGCAAAGCTGGCTCAGTTTGTCTTTAAGTTAGTATCTTACCTTGGAGGTGCCCAGTCATGCTTCGTGCAATCTAGTAAAGTACCAACGTATGTCTTATTCCGCCATGTGACATTAACAACCAAAACACCTGCAAGTTGAAAGAACACTTGTGAGTTTGTATATTTTGGCAGTTTATGAACACATTGAATCAACCCATTAAATAACATTTTATTGATTTAGTTTTCTTCCTTTTTTTGGTTTTATTGGCCCCTGAAATGTACAGGAAATGGTTTATGTGCATGCACAATCAAGATAGAACCGAAGGATTGACAGCAGGAAATAGCTGTTGCTGTGTCCCACAGTAAAACTTTTTACTGTTACTATTATTATACAAAATGACTTCATGTTTTTCTCTTTTTGACCATTTAAAAAGAAATTATCAGCATAAACAGGATGAAAAATGCAAAAGTAATATGTACTGCATTTAAACAGAAACTACTATTTTGTGAAATGAAAGTTAATCCCACACAGAAAGTAAACTAATTATATGCCTATAGTACATCATGAGAAAAAAATCAATGACTTGCATAAAGAAAATGTATTATTATTATTATTCAGTATTTATATAGTGCCGGCAGTTTGAGCAGCACTTTACAAAAAAATAAAAAAAAAGTACAGTTACAATATAATTCAGTACAAGAGGGTTCAATGGTCCCTGTTCGTGAGAGCTTACAATCTAAAAGGGTGGATCACATGATACAAAATGTAATGACTAAGGAATGAGCTGATGTAGAGAGTAAAAGTAAATTTTTTAGGTGGAGGTAGGATAGGCCTCCCTGAAGAGGGAGGGATCACCATATGTCCAAATTAGGTATATTTCACGTGTTTCATATGCTTTTTTACCCCGGAGTCCTTTATAGAATTCACACTTTACATGATACAGTAGAGAACACATCTGTATTAACAATTCACATTACTTTTCTGAGCATAAAAAGGTATCGCCTGTTTGTAATGAAAAAAATAAACCGTTAATCTGAGCTGCTTTTTTATTGCAATGCACATGCATTGTGTGCTATTGTCACAGTGCATTAGGGTGCCAAAATTTGTTGCATGTTTTACCTGGCTCATTACTGTAACCCACCAATGTGAAGTGGGTCTTTATGTATGTACCCATCTTTTTGTCAGTTCTGAAAATAATTGTCATACATATTTGAAATTTCAACGCATGTCCTGCTAGGTTAAAAGCAGGAAACCATAGGACGATATACACCATCATCAATATAGATATGTAAACCAGAAAAAAAGAAAAAAGATTACCTTTGCTTAAAAGGTATAAAGCTATTCCCTATTGTGTACAAAATTAGCGTACCTATCTACACAGGCTATAATAGTATGTGCAGCCTTTTAGCTTAGGTTATTATTCAATTTAAGTCAACATAAATGTCCACCCATAAACATTTTACCCATGTGTTTAGAAAAAAAATCTGATTCTTCATAAATCTCTTTTTCTAAAGAAGGAAAATTAATTTTGAGACAATAAAAAAGGGCCATAATTTCCCCCCTCTCCCAAGTCCTGAGACATTTACTCTTCATAAGTATAAGTACCTGTAAGCAAATTAAGAAGAATATTTTATGCATTTTGCACTACAAATACAGTAAACTGGACTATGTTACTAAGTCTGTGATCAAGCATATGTGTGTAATGAAGACAAGAAAACATAAAAGACACAAAAAGCTCACCATTCAATGACTAATAGAAAACATAAAAGCTTGCACAAATACTTAAACTGGATCCTTAGTAAAAAGGCTTTTGTTATTTCCTTTTCCCTGAGGGCTTCAAGATTCTCAAAATAAGTCAATGAAAGATTGGTGGTGAGCTGTTGCTGCAAACAAGTCACAGTGACTAACTATAAATGCAGCTACAAAGCAACAAATGGTTCACAGCTTTTACATTAATGGTTTATAGCAGCTAAACTGTTTATTGTTGAGAAGTCAACCAGTATGGTAAACCTCATTTTAATGTAGACATTAAAATGCTGAAATATCTAAACCCCACCACAGAACACAAAGATACCTGGAATATAAAAAAAGAATGTAATATACAGTATAAAAGCATTAACATAGAGTGAATCAAATATGTTGTATGTTGGTCACAAAGCCTTTGAGGGGAAAAAACTCATATACAGATGTTAACTGCATTTAGTCATGTGAGCTCTGCTATTACTCTCATTAGGCATCCCAGCAAGACAAGGTTTTAACATTCCCAGACTATTTTATTTATTTCAGGTACTTATATAGCACTGTAAATTTATGCAGCGCTTTACATATATATTGTACATTCACATCAGTCCCTACCCTCAAGGAGCTTACAATCTAAGGTAGACAACATTGGGTATGCACAGGGAATAATTACTCCTGGGCCCCATATAATTCCAATATGCTAGAAAAATCACAACAATAATAGCAAAAGTTTCCAAGGCTCATACATGCTTGAATATAAAACAATGTACTGTCTTGATTATTGTGTTTTTTAAACTGATTACAAGGGAAATGGAAAAGGTTTAGGAACTGTATATCACCAGCAATTATTTACATCAATCTTATTCTTTGATTTTCTTTCCTGCATATTCCAATTCATAAATGTCAAAAAAATTGGAGAATACTGTGAAAATGTGAAATCTAAATGCACAAAATAACAAACCAAAGTGGTAAAAAGGCTTTTCTAAATATGTCTAAATCTTAAGTTGCCAAAGGAGTGAAAATAACAGCAAACTAACAACAAAACCCATAGACTGCATTTTGCAGAGAATGCAAATATTCTGTAATGTATTTTTAATATCCTGATCCTAATTCCTAATCTTTAAACACTAGTTGGATGACTGGTCACTATTACTATTAAATAATATTACATCTTAAATACTTCCTAGATCAGCAACATACTCTCAGTGAGACACTTTAACCATATATTTGTTAATTCTTCTCTTTTAATTTTTTTTTCTAAACCCAAGAGGATTTTTTTCCCTCATTTTTCATTATTTTAATCTGGTGACCTAGCCAATAACATACTTCCTAAAAAAGTGTGACCACCCACTCTTACTGTATATGTATGGAGCAGCACCCTGGAACAGGACTAAAATAATGATGTTTTGTAGTCTATAGAGATAGCAGTGAACAAAGTAGCTCCCTAATTGTGTTGTGCATATGTTTGTCCTATAAAAATGAAAATAAAAATAATAGCAATTCATAAAACATTCTTTTTTGCAAGTTTAGTGGCACTTAGATGGTATCGTGAGACAAAAACTGCATAAGTGAGAATTGTTTGACAATATAGGGAGTTCAGGTGTGAAAACCTGAAAATACATATCTAGGTTACAAAGAACAAATCCATGCAAGGTTGACTGACTGAATGTTTTTTTTTTTCCCAGCTTTGAAAACAAACTATCTGCTGCCTGCTTTAAATTACCCTCAGAGCTTCTTAAGTATTCAACTAAATGCATTCACAATGTCTATTTACCCATAGAAAAATGTAAAAATGCTGATTTGACTTTAAATATATATCTTAACTACTGCATTTTGTTTGTATGTATTATTTGACAGATGTTGCTACATAAGGGCTTCAGTGTGAGATCTGCAGACTATTCTGAAATGAAACAAAAGTAACGCTATCAAATTTTCATGATGACTACCATCATAGCTGGTACCTGAAAGTACTGTACACATGGGCATTAAAAAAGGGTTTACTACCATGTTACTGCTGCTCCCAAGGTAATGTGATCCTGCCCCTAGTGTATATAATCCCAGCTTGATGGAGCCATGCAACAACAGTTGCCTCAGACTTATGTAGCTCTTGTGTGTTAGTGCTTATTTTTACTACTCTGATAGATGATCATGGCTGCGTGTGAAGTGTGGCTGATTATTAATGCACAATTGCTGGACAGCAACTGTGACATATGATAGCTGCCAATTACTATCATCTAGCAGTTAGAGATGTAAGTAAGTGCCATTTTAAATCCATATATCTCCAAAGCTGTTTAGATTTAAAGCAATTTTAAGCAAAGAAATATTTCTTGAGAGATTTTTTTTTTTTTAACCAGCATACACAGCAACCTTTTATTTTTCATTTAGACTGACAGTCAGCAAAGCTTTACTTCATTCAGTATTAAGGAACCAGTAGTCAGTAACTGAGGGCTATTCTACAATGATAAGACTGTTGATTTGTTTACATTCTCACATGAGGCCTCTGTATATGGCCAGGTTTTACAGATAAGTTATACTACCCATCAATTATTAAGTGCACACTTTCTTTAAGTTTAAGGCCTCATGCACACTGGTCATTAAAAAAATGTTCTAAAAACATCAGTAGCTTTGCAGTGAGTTCTTCAGCTTTCTTCAGCGTTTTGCACTAGCGTTTTTGAGCAGTAACTTTTCTTTTTTTTTCAATGAACCAAAAAACGCCCAAAATTGTTGGTGAGCTACATTTTTGCACATTTTTGAGCATTTTTGAGCAGTAGGGGTTTTTTTTCCCCTCAATGGATCTAAAACGCCCAAACGTGTTGGCGAGCTGCGTTTTTGCACGTTTTTAAGCATTTGAGCTTTTTTACAGTTGAAAAACGTCTCTCAGAACCCACTAGACTAGGGTTTTTTTTTACAGCTCAAAACATCCCAGCCAAAAACAGTTGATCACAGCCTAGGTGTGTATGAACACATAGGATAACATGATGGAGAGTTTATTGACTGTAAAAAAAAAACATCTGCAGCTAAAAACAGCATCTGTAAAACAGTCCAAAAATGCCCAGTGTGCATGAGGCCTTAAAGAGGAAGTAAAACCAGATGGGGTTTACTTTCCTCTACATGCCCCTGTAATGTAGAAGCATAATGGGCTACTATGCAAAGCATAGTAGCCCATTATGTGGCACTTACCTGCAAACGAAGGTTGTGCTGTCCCCTGTGCTGACGGTGTCCATCTTCTGCCCCTCTTCCTTCCGGGGCATGCACGCGGGAGCCACCAGTCACGGCACGGTCACGGTGGAGGAACGGCACAGAGGCCGTTTCTTCACTGCGCATGTGCCAACATGACGTCGGCACAGCAAATACACTGCATATCTCCTGAACCGTACAGGTTTAGGAGATATGCAGGGCACCTACAGGTAAGCCTTATCATAGACTTACCTGTAGTTTAAAATGGTTTTCATAAGTTGACAACCACTTTAAAGCTGAGCTTTCTATAGTCACAATTAAGACAGATTCAGATGAAAACCCAACTTTTCCAGAGAATCTAGAGGCACTGCACCAGTAGTGACAAAACTACTTGAAACTGTATGTAAAGTCTAAACTTTTTTGTTGAATATGGATAAAATGTAGAGAGATTAGAACAATGGTTCGGTTTTTATTTCTATCTGTGTCCCCACTGGGAAAATTCACACTCACTATTTTTTAATGGTGATTATTATCTTTTCTAGGTCATTAGAGCTCTTTTTAGATTTTTCACAGAAACAGGTAGCGGGGGAAAATGTTCCAATGGGGACACCTATAGTAATGACAACACTCTTTGAAGAAGTCTCTTCTTACTTCTGGCTATATCTATGAGACAGGAAGTGAAAATTTCTCTAATGGAACAAAAAAACTGATTAGGGTCTTAACCATTCCATGCTCTAACTAAAACTTCAAAAAAAGTTTTGGCTTTACATACACTTCAAAGGTTTTTTCATTGTTGTTTAATAATTAAAGGTGTAAGTATGGGTTGCTTAACCAAGGAAAAGATAATTTTGCATAAGTTTCTTAAATGTTCCCAGAGGTACACCCTGTCTTTGTATGTATTTGAAAACAGCACTTATAGACATAATACACAAGACACTCTGTATCACAAGGAACTACTAATCCCCTGTTGGTAATGAAGGCATGGGAAGTCAAGTCGACATACAAATTAATCCAGACATCCTTCCTATTCCTAGCAAAATGTGATGCTGTTAAATTCCTAATCATCTCCATCACAGAATCAACATTCAGGATCTCAGTTTCTAAATAAATACTAAGCAAGAATGGAGGAGGGTCATGGTTTGATCAATCACAAACCTCTTTGAGAATACATCATATTAACCTTTTTTTCCCCCTCAAAGGCACTTTGTAAAACAATAAATTACATTGACAGAGAACAGTACAAGACATCTACAAGCACAACTATATGGTGTAAAAAATGCAATCTGGTGGGCAAAATTAAGAATTCCAACAAAAATCACAACTGTGTTTTTTTTATATGTAAACAACTGTAAATGGGCACAAATGTTTTTAAATGTAAAAAAAATCTACATATATTGAAAGGACAAATGTATAATGAAACATGCATGTTCTGTATGCAATCCACCGTAATAGTAACTTAAGTAACATAATATCTTACAAATAATGTCTAAAGCACATTCTATTATTGAAATAAGACTGTTGTAAAAAGAGAAATGTGTGCAAGATTGTATTATATACAGTATGTCTAAACAATGAATTTCTTTATTACCATTGTCTCAGACTGGAGTGACTTTTGTTAATTGCTATATAAAGCAATGTTAGCTGCTGCACCTTGGCTAATAAGTAATAATTGGAACTCCACCTTCTTCAGGTTTGGAAAGAGGAAGTCATAATTGCTCAGATGTAAAAATCTGATACCACTGTTTTTTTTAAGAGGCTTGCTGCTGAGCCAAATGTTTTAACCACATCTAGTAATCAAACCATCTGGAGCACAGGGCTGCTGATTAGTCACCCTTAACACCGGGCCTTAGCTGGACAAATAATATACTGAAATGGAGCTCAGGAGATAGGGCAGAGCTGACAAAAAGACACATAATGAAACACTTTATGCCCTAGTGAGTTCCTGCAACTACAGTTGTAAACCTCTGAGACACATTGCTCTTGTGTTTATGTACTAAGCAGAGATTAAAATCACTGAAAGGGCTAGACATTGTTGTTTTAGATAGGTTTGCACTGTTGGTGGTTGCAAAGGAAAGACTTTATTCGACATTTATTAATTACATCTCCTTAAGCAGCAAAACAAGCTAAACAGTGTAATTCCTCTCTTTATTTGTAAATAGCCATTTAGAACGCTCATGGAAAGACAGGCAATGAGGTGTTTAGGAATAACTGTTGTCTGGGTGAATGCCATTTATTATTTCAGGCTCTGTACGGGCAGACAGCAAAGGCTAATAGGCAGCCAAGTAAGAAAACTGAGTGGCCTGGCTTTACACAAGGGCAAGAAAAATCTTCCCAGCCTTTATGCATCCTTTACAAAATAAAAAAAGTAAGATCTTTGAAGACCTTCTCTGAAAGAAACACACAGAGAAAGCAATGAAAAGCATAACACAGACTTAGGTTTCCCCTGGGTCTGCCTGCTCTTAAACACAAAAGAACCTATCACCACCTCAATCACTGTCGCATCCCCCGCAGCCTTTGTTCTGAAGCCTGATGAGCTGTATTGATTTGGGAAAATCGTTCAGCTTCTTGGAAAACTAGACTCAAGCTTATTCACTACCATCTATTTCTTCCTCATGAAAAGACAGTTGGTCAATATCCAGTTGACTGGTCAGCTAAAAGCATCTCTTGCTGCTTTCCTTTTTCCCTGCTTCCATAGTAACAGTCTCCCCCCTCTTCCACAGATATAATGAATTACATTGTGTCAATAGGCAATGTGGCTAAAGAACCTTGCTCCATAGATCTTGCTCAGTACATTACAGGAAGTACAAGGAAGACTTCAATCTGTCTAAATTAATAAAACATATGTTTAACAGAAATTATGGATGAAACCCTATGTGCTGGCTTTTCATTCTGCCTACAATTGCACTGTTCAAATTATGGCTAGGAGGTAACAAAAGCAACAAAACATTCACCGTTTATAACATACTGCAGCATGAATCAAAATGTTGTTATTCCAATGTCTTCAGTATTTTATTCTTATCTTTAACTGGATTATGAATATCAGTGCCACATATGTATGTGTTGCATAATTTACAATACGTATTATGCAGCTTCAAGTCAATGCATGTTAGTGTTATCGGATACCTAACACGTAAACCATGATGTAATGAAGAAATACTAGACAGAACAAAGCAGAAATTTTCTCTGCAGTGCTGGAAAACACACAGCATAAAAGCACTCTGCTGCCCAGTGTTTCCTCTACAATCCTGGACCCCCCCCCTATCCCATAAGACAAGCTATATTTTACATAACCATCAGTTTATTTGTCAGGCTAACTTTCTGTACTTTGCATTAATCACAGGATTTTACCTGCCAGATTATCTTCTACTATACAGCTCCACTTATAAAAAAGAAGAAAATGTAACATTTTAATAAAAATGGACATTGATTATGTACATAAAACACAAAAAATCAATAATAAAACATCTGGAGAATCACACCAATTACAGTATATATTAATTATTCTGATATAGCTAATCTCCTGGATCACTAGACCATGTGCTTTTGATTAATTGGTCATGATCCGACTTATTACAAAAGGTTTTAGTTAACAAAAGTACCTTATTCTAATAAATCAATAGTAAATATTCAATGTATGACTTTTCATTCACTAAACCTATGTTTGTTTAAAAGCTATGATTCAACTGGTATACAGTGTTTGATTATAAATACTTATACAATAAAAATCTGTCCTCTTGGATAGATGATTTCTGTCTAATCCAGACAGTTTAGAAAGCAATTTTATATCTGTGAGCAGTCTGCTGCATCTGTAGGTACCTCATGGCTTACCAGGATTGTTCGAATGGCATGAAAATTCCTGACTAATTGCTAATCTTCCTTTGAGGTAAGGTTGGCACTGAGGTTGTCTGCTCAGTGCTAAAATATGCATGCCGGGCAAACACAAGCATGCACATTTATGCCACAATTAAACCAGTCAGATCTTACAACTACAGTCTCACATCTATGGACAGCTTTTATGCTGCCCTGGCAACAGTGAGATATGAAATCAAAACTCAACTCAACCTTTTTTGCCCAGCTTTAGCTCTTTCAGCTATTCAGGACAGTCTCATGGACCATACATAGAAGTTTTCTAGGCAAATTGAGAGACATGTCCATAGACCCAGGAATAATGAGAGAGAGAAAAAGACATGCACTTCCCCTCTCTCCTTTCAGTTTTGGAATAAAAGCATCACTGCAATTTACTGGTCTATATAATGATTGATGGAAATAATGATTATTATGATTGATGTATACTAACAGAATGAAATAGGGTAGTGGAGGAAGCAGCAGGTTCATGTCACCTGCTACACATCCCCTCCTTACAGCCTAAATGTCTATCCATATGTTTTTAATCATAAAAATGTTCTTTAAGGCTGGGTTCACAATAGTGAGAATTGGATGCTTCTCCACATCCAATTTATATGACAGGAGAGTGTGCCTGGCTCTCAATGGAGCTGGTTCACACATCTCCATGGCGCCTGCAGAGCAGATTGCACAAGGGTCCTGTGCATCTTTGGCTCCATTTCAGGTCTGAATTTAGGCAAAAATTCTGGCCTGATTTATCCCTGAAATGGAGAACAGTGACACACCGGACCCCCTGCTGTGAGCCACAGCCTAAAGGTATGTCAATTAAATATATTGCAATAACTGTGGTTAAAACTTAGAACATATTTTCCAAATCTTTCTACATTTTTATTAACCAAGTTGGGCTGAAGGTATATGTTTGAAGTAAAATATCTATCAAATATGTCCATACCTAGTCTGCCACTGGGACATGGTTTAGATAATTGTTTTTTAAGTACTTTTGGAGGTTAGAAGTTTTCTGCTGAAATGATAATGTTAGTTGACCTTAAAGGGACCCTGCTACTACAGGATCCAAACAGCAAAAAATGATATCTGTGGAAAAAAGAGGCAATATACTTACATTTCTAGTGGGCTGTGTCTTAAAACACTGTTACCTGGCCAATGCAAGTATACAGCCAGCCAGAAGGATTAAATACATATTTCTTGTTTCAGTGATTCAGGATTCATTAAGACCAGTATGCAAAAGTAGATATGCATTTCTACTTGAATGGCAAACTGCACTCAAATGCAGCATGCAGGTTTGAGTATTTTTTACATTTCTCTAATGCAACACATTGGTGTAAACAGATATAAATATTGTTGGCTATCAAGTAGAAAAATATGTATTACCATTTTTTGAATAATCTGACCCATGAAAAATTATCTTCTTGCTTCACTACATATGTGTTCATACTGTCTATACCATCAACAATGAGTGACTGACAGCCTACATTGCATCCTTTATGGCCCAGTACTGGCAAGAGAGAGATGGATATAATCCATGGAATTCAAAGTTCTATGTTAGATAAAAACACAAAAATATTCTATTAGGCTCTTCAAACTGTGATTCGTGGTAACAGCTTATTTCTACATGGCTCCTTACAAAGGATAACAAATCATAATAACAGTAACAATACTAACCTCTCTCTCCACAAATGGGTACCCTAAGTTATTTCAAGATAAATTATCTACCTGCTGTTAACGCTATGAAAAAAAGATCTCAGCTAAAGCCTGGCCACTTATTCTGTTGTAGCAATGAAACATTACACATTCATGATAGATATTTGGAGCTCACTATAAAAAGGACATGCTGAAAAGCAGCACATATTCTGTGCTAGAGCAAAAACTGTTATCTATTCATGCTGTGCTGGAGAGTGTGAAAGCAGCCTCATAAATTATGATGTTTTAGTTAAAGTCAAAGCATTTATTTGCTTTTTTGCCAGCTCTGGGTCCTTTTCATCTTGTGCTACCAGGCCCTAGAGAACACATTCCTAAACCTCTGCTGGCAGCCAGCTGAGACCTCGCTAAATCATGAAGCCTCCTAATATGCAATTCTTTAAAGAGCTGCAATTGCTTTTACTAAAAATGATCTCTTTCCATTAGGTCTCCTAGGTGGAGGTCTGTGCAATGGAAATGCTGTACAGGCAAGAAAAATAAATTGTAGCTTGCCCCTTACAAAAAAAAAAATGCAATATAAAATGTGAATGAAAGCTAATATTTTAAAACCGTATATTTGTACTACTGTTGACATGACAAAAATGTCAAGGTTAAACAAGTATCCATTCAAAAAAGCACTTCTGGGAGCAAAACAGTTTAAACAGCCCTTTGTAATAATAACAATAAAACAGGCCATTCATAGCATTTTTTGTAGCTAATGCAAAACAAATCAAAGAATTGCCAGTTACTGCAATGACCGGTAAGCACCCTAAACCTCTGCAAAGTCCAGAGCAGACAAATATGTCCCTGACACTATCATACTTAGGGCCCGTTCACACCATATGCATTGGGCTGTGCTAGGCAGCTTTGCCCAATGCAGTCCCAATGCACAGACCAGTCTGCATCAGAGTAGAACATGCTGTAATTATTTTTTGCACAACATGTTGAAATGCAGTATACCGCATTGCAAACTTCTGGGTGAATAATGGTATAATGCACCTGCTGGTGTGAGTGAGCCTTATGCCCTTTTCACACTTGTGCAACACAATTTTACCACTATTTTGATGCAATTTCAACACGATTTGTGATCAGTATGACTTTGGTCCGACTTTGTTGCAACTTTGGCACAGTGAAAACATATTACAAAGTAGTACAGAAATAGTACAGAAATCGTATCTATATTATTCAGGTGCGATTTGCAGGTGACTCAGACCAAAGTAATGCAGGGACTACTCTGAAGTCGGCATGACTTGAAACTATACAGATATGAACGGCACTCATTGGAATTCATGGGGAACGACTTGTCATGCGACTTTGCAGTCCCAAGTCGCAGGACAAGTCGCATACGTGTGAAAGGGGCCTTAATGGTTTGTATTATCTAACACAAGATATCGTAGAGTTTTTTTAGCCAATGCAACCAAATTTCATTTTCACTAAACACTTGACATTCATTAAAACACAACATATAAATGAAACTATATTGTTCTGCAGTATTGCAAATACTGTGCAATATAGGGCTATGTGTATGACCATGACCAAAAAATCTATTTGGTCACTAGACAGATTAGTGCAGATGATGGCTTTCCAAACAGTTAAACCAAATAATCTATTTTTTTATTTATTAAACAGCCAATTCAACAAAATTAAATGCAGTACATTATATCATTCACATCAGTCCCTGCTTCTGAAGGAGCATGTGATCTAATGTCCCCGCCATTTTCAGGCATACATAGTCAAATTTGAAATGGGCTATACCAAACAATTAATAAAAAATGTTTTGTCACACTACAGGAAATGATTAACCTGTTCAAAACAAGTCCTTGGATTTTAGGTTTGTTTTTTAGGTTCAGTAATACAGGAAATTCAGAGTATGCTCTGTTTTGATTAGCAAATGGACTTTAATGCCAACAATAATTTAATATAACTTGCAGGAACAGTGGATGACCATTTTGCATGTAGTTATATCTTAACCACTCAGTTCTAAGGACATATAATATGCTCATTGTATAAGGATAGTTTCCAACTCTTTTTAAGATTAACAATTTTTGTGACTGTTATGAAAACAGGTTGGTCAAGAATTGTTTCTTTTACACAAAACAGTAGAATGTTTCTGTCTGGCAAACTCTGATTTATGATTTGCTCATTAATGTTTTACCTAGCCCTCAAAGGCAGATCTCCTAGCAAAGATCATGTGCATTATTTAACTCCCTTATACTTTGATTTGTTAGAATTCAAAGCCCTCTAAGCAAGAAATTCCTTTTCTCTGTGAAAGCCTTCAACCTTCTATTAACACATTAAGCAACGTTACTTCAATTTCATATTTAAACTAATGCTGTATGTAGCACATTACTGAGAAATCTGAGCAGCTTAGGAATTGCGTGAGAATGTCCTTTATAGTCTTGTGTACTTGAATTCCTCCCAGCAAGCAGCTGGTTTGTTCTGTAGAAAGAAACACATTTGAGGCATGTTTTAAGGCTAACAAAGCAGTACTATATAAAATAAAGAAGGAATAAAGCAGTGGGGGGAAATAAAGCCTCATTCTTTTCATCTTGAGCAAAAAAACCTGTGCAGGTCTTTGTACAAATATTCTATTTTACCCATTACTATCAGTTTACCATTAAGTAAATCAAGTACATTTTTTTATGTTTACAATATGCTATGGAACAGGTCCTTCCACTCAATGTGTCTGAAGAATAGAATCATGTTAGCAATATTGTCTAACAACAAGCCCTGGTCTACATTCCAGACCTGCTTATCTGTAAAAGGAAAATAGCAACACTATTTCAGAAGCAAGCTAACTCTATTCTGTAAACAATGCTAATGAAGTGTGACTAATTGTGACCTTTAAACAGAAAGAAAAAATGTTTTGACTCTGCATGCAGTTGTCTTGTAGAGGCAAGGTTATATTAACTGAAATACGCTTTTAAAGTCTGGTGGAGTAATAAAAAACTGCAATTCCAAGCCAGAAAGTGCCAGATAAACTTTGAGGTTTATTGGTTAACTGTGCAGCAATGATATTTCTATTGACTTGTCATTGCTTTAATCAACAAAACCCTTTGAAGCATGAATGTTTTACACAAAACCAATGTTAAAGCTTAGAGCTACACTAAAAGCCTACCACTGTAAAAAAAATGCAAAGAAACATAAAATGCACTTGATAACTAAAATAAATGTTCTACGTACAGAATCCCCTGCAAACAAAGCAATAAATAAGTGCCCACCATGCTGTCCACATGATCTATAATGTATTGAAAAAAACATCCACTGACTAACCATCCTACAGAATCTAACATTTGTTGACTTCCTGGTCTCCTGCTGCATGTTGTGGTTCCTCCTTCCAGCCTCTACATTACTGTAAGATACAGTAGTGAGCTAGGAGCCAGAGAACTAAACCACTGAGTGCAGTGGGGTACCAATAAATCAAAGTACAAGATTCAGGATCTGCAGCTGTTGATTTACTTCTGTAAAGCAGTGGTTAATGTTGCACTTTGGGACCTCAGTGCCGACTGTTCCTGCCCGGACAGGGACCCTGGGCTTGAATATCTGTCTAACTCTTCCTCATGGTGGATGTCCCAATAATTTTATGGCATGGGTGGGGCCTTAGGGGCCCTCTAAAGCACAAAATGGTGATGTCAATCCTTAAAAAGTACCAACCTGCCATAGTGTGTTTCCAGGAGACAAATATACAGTAACTGTTGATGCACTGTCATGTATGCGTTACTGTTGGGTGGGATATGCCTGCCACTCAGTCCATACCTTGTTTCCATGTGGAGTTAGTCTCCTAGTACACCGCCAAGTTGTTTTTGAGGTCTTAACGCGGGAGGTGGATAAAGAGGGCAGGTATATTTTTGTACATTGTAAAATTTTTCAATTTGCTTGTATATTGGCAATTGTCTATGTGCCACCTCCTTTTTCTACAGTGGTCCTTAGACAATTATTGAGTTTTTCTACTGGATAAGCCAGATGTGCCACTGCTAATTGTGGGAGATTTCAATGAATATATGTGCCCCGCTTTAGACAAACACCCACCGATCCAGGTTGGACCTCATTTTAATGGTACTATGCTTCACAGATTTGCAGAGGAATTGAGATGGTTGGATATTTGGAGGTGTAAAAAGCCCAGAGAATGACAGTTCTCTTGCTTTTCTAAGATTTGTATGCCCTATGGAGAATAGACCTCTGCCTGGTGACCCAGAACTGTGTTCCATATATCTGTAAATTGCAATATGTCACTAGAACGGTGTCAGATAATTCTCCCGGGTAGTGTGTGTGGCTTGCTACTCGACCTTCTACCAATTTACCAAAAGTGCCATGAAAGCTAAACCTTTTCTGACTTAATTTAATTCCTGAAAATTCAACCATAGTATTCTGCATTATTGAATACTTTCAATTACATGCTGACTTTGCAGACTCGCTGCTGTGCTGGAATGCTTTTAAATGCTACCTGAGGTGTGTCTTTATTGAGGAAATTAGGGCGGTACAAAATGCTACCTAGGTATACAACCGACAACTGTCACATAGGGCTCACCAGGCAGAGAGGCAATATGTGATTGATCCCTCACCTGTGAATCAGGAGGCTTGGGTGGAGGCACAAAGGGTGCTTAGGGAGCTGCAGGTGTCATCTGCTGAGCAGAAAAGCTTCTTTAAAAAACAAACCTTTTATGGAGAGGGAGAGCAAATGGGTAGATTGCTGGCTAGGATTGCCAATGCCCAAGAGGGGGCTCCCCCTGTTTCAGCCATGCAGTTAGCTACGGATGAGCTAACTGCCCGAAGCTTATTCTGGTGGAACTTAGGCGGTTCTATGAGGATCTATATCAAACCAAGACACAGGTTTCAGTGTTGGACACTACACAATATTTGGCATGAATTAATCTTCCACAGCTCTTGGAGGCTCATAGGTGGGCACTAGAAGCCCCTCTCAGTGAGGAGGAAATTGCCACAGCTATTGACTTCTTCCCGAATTACAAGGCCCCAGGGGAGAATGGAATTCCTATAAAAGTGTACAAGCTGTACACAGCTGTTTTAATACCCTAGCTGCTAACAGTATATAGGGCTGCACAAAAGAGGGGGTGTTTACCGGAATCCATGTCCAAAGCCTATGTAGTTCTACTTCTAAAGCAGGGCAAGACACTCACCAATCCAGGTTCTTACAGACCAATATCCCTGCTCCCGGTGTATGTGAAAATACTGGCCAAAATCCTAGCCACACGAATAAATAAATATATAGCCACCATTATACATTCTGACTAATCAGGCTTTATTCCCTCAAAATGCACAGCTATTAATATTAGAAGGATTTACCTTAACATGCAGATGCAGGCGGACAATGTTGGTCCCCGTGCTTTACTGTTGTTAGATGCCAATAAGTCATTTGACAATGTGGAATGGCCTTACCTGTGGCAGACTTTGAGACAGTTTGGTTTTGGTGAGGCCTTTATTTCTTGGGTCCAGCTACTTTACCAGGCACCTTTGGCATCAATTCAGGAGGGAGGCAGGGTCTCACCAGTTTCTATAGGAAGGGGGACGAGGCAGGGATGCCCTCTGTCCCTCTTACTCTTCGCTCTTGCCATTGAGCCCCTCAGCATTGGTGAGGGAGGATGATGAAATTAAGGGCTTTGAGTATAGCAAGTTGAGGGAAAAAATTACTCTTTATGTGGGTGACATGTTGTTCTTTTTGGGGGACACAGAAGTATCCCTTAAACGGCTTATGGAGGTAATATCCCCTTTTGGCCTGCATTCAGGCTTGACAATCAATTGGGCTAAGTCGGCTCTTCTGCCCCTTGAGGTTTCCCCGTCCCTGCCCACGTTCTTCCCTGTGCCCATGGCCCAGTCATTTAAATACTTAGGCATTCATATTTCTCCTATCATAACTGAATATTGTAAACTTAATATCATTCCATTGCTACACAGATTCAAGGCCAAAATTGTAGTATTGAATAAACTTTGGCTCTCCCTGATCGGGAGGGCCAACTTTATAAAAATTGTTCTTATGCCCCAATTTCTTTACCTGTTGCACAATGCCCCAGTAGTGATTCCCCTATACATCTTCAGACTAGTTAACACACTTTTTAGAGCACTGCTTTGGAAGGATAAGTCTCCAAGGATTAAACTTGAGCAGCTTCAGAAGTCTAAGGATAGGCGGGGTTGCCTTACCCAATCCCTGGATCTACTATCTAGCCTCCCAATTGCAACATCTTATTGGGGTATTTGATGGTGACTCAAATGTTAGTCCTCCTCTGTCCCCTTCTGCCCATTCCATCATGAGACATCATGTGGAAATGAAGCATATACCAGGAGCCCTGGAGTCTGCGGGTTTTAACTCTTCAAACAGACTTTACAGAACATATTCTTTGATGCTGAAAGACTGGTTGAAGATTCGCACACTTCAGGGGGTCACGGGTTTCATGACCTACAGCCAGCTGTGGCGCAACCCTGGGTATGAGGAACTGTCAAAGCTCACGTGTGGGGGACAGTGAAAACACTGGGGTATTATTTACCTACGTCAGATTTTTCGAAATTAAGTGCTCTGTTCATTTGAGGACATAAGCACCGAATTCCACCTCCCCTCCATGATGCGGTCCCATTATTTACAACTTAGGCATGCTGTTTGTGTCCAGGGTTCTGCTATGGAACGGTCTTTATCCCCCATGCCAGTGTTCAGGTATGTTCAATTGATGGCAGATACCAAAGGCTTCATCTCAGCATGTTTTAGTACGCTATTGCCTTTCTATCTTGAGGGTCACCCCTGCAATGCCAAGGACAACTGTAAGAGATATGTGGGTCCACTGGAGGAGGAACTCTGGGACAGTGCACTTGAGATTATCCTCCATTGCTCACTGAACACTGCCCAGAGGCTCTCACAGTTTCTCATTGTGCATAGGGTCCACTATACCCCTCTCAAACTGCACCACATGGCTTTACTGCAATCCCCTCTATGCGCTAGATGCAGCTTGGTGGCCAGTAACCTTATTCATCTATTGTGGAGATGCCCCAAGTTGCATCGGTACTGGAGTGCACTGACCATAAACTCAGGATTTCACATCAAAGTTCCCCTCAAACCCATCAGATGTATTTTGGGAATCTTAGATGACCTCCAATTAATGGAATCTCAGCAACTTGCAATCAACAGAGCCCTATTTCAGGCTCACAAGCTCACCCTGCAGCTGTGGAAGACAGATTGGACACCTACTCCCAAAGAATTAAGTATACAGCATGGGCTGTACCCTTAAACTGAAGAAGATTTTTCAAAATAGAGGGAGTCCACACAAGTTCGACCGCCTGTGGGGCAATTGGCTAGCAGTGCTGGGGCTCGCCCCTACTGAACTGGTGATAGACAGGATACTGTGTTAAGCTGTGTATCACTGAGAGCCATGTAAGACAAACTTATATGTACTAACTCCTTAACCCTCTCTTGCTAAGAGAATAAATGGTCTCATAGCTCATGTCTGTACTTGTTGTACAGGGTGGGCCATTTATATGGATACACCTTAATAAAATGGGAATGGTTGGTGATATTAACTTCCTGTTTGTGGCACATTAGTATATGTTGGGGGGAAACTTTTCAAGATGGGTGGTGACCATGGTGGCCCTTTTGAAGTCGGCCATTTTGAATCCAACTTTTGTTTTTTAAATAGGAAGAGGGTCATGTGACACATCAAACTTATTGGGAATTTCACAAGAAAAACAATGGTGTGCTTGGTTTTAACGTAACTTTATTCTTTCATGAGTTATTTACAAGTTTCTGACCACTTATAAAATGTGTTCAATGTGCTGCCCATTGTGTTGGATTGTCAATGCAACCCTCTTCTCCCACTCTTCACAAACTGATAGCAACACCGCAGGAGAAATGCTAGCACAGGCTTCTAGTATCCGTAGTTTCAGGTGCTGCACATCTCGTATCTTCACAGCATAGACAATTGCCTTTAGATGACCCCAAAGATAAAAGTCTAAGGGGGTCAGATCGGGAGACCTTGGGGCCATTCAACTGGCCCACGACGACCAATCCA
>BLSH010046167.1:173195-202306 GCA_018402905.1 Glandirana rugosa | reverse complement strand
CTAAGAGAATAAATGGTCTCATAGCTCATGTCTGTACTTGTTGTACAGGGTGGGCCATTTATATGGATACACCTTAATAAAATGGGAATGGTTGGTGATATTAACTTCCTGTTTGTGGCACATTAGTATATGTTGGGGGGAAACTTTTCAAGATGGGTGGTGACCATGGTGGCCCTTTTGAAGTCGGCCATTTTGAATCCAACTTTTGTTTTTTAAATAGGAAGAGGGTCATGTGACACATCAAACTTATTGGGAATTTCACAAGAAAAACAATGGTGTGCTTGGTTTTAACGTAACTTTATTCTTTCATGAGTTATTTACAAGTTTCTGACCACTTATAAAATGTGTTCAATGTGCTGCCCATTGTGTTGGATTGTCAATGCAACCCTCTTCTCCCACTCTTCACAAACTGATAGCAACACCGCAGGAGAAATGCTAGCACAGGCTTCTAGTATCCGTAGTTTCAGGTGCTGCACATCTCGTATCTTCACAGCATAGACAATTGCCTTTAGATGACCCCAAAGATAAAAGTCTAAGGGGGTCAGATCGGGAGACCTTGGGGGCCATTCAACTGGCCCACGATGACCAATCCACTTTCCAGGAAACTGTTCATCTAGGAATGCTCGGACCTGACACCCATTACATACACCAGTTCTTAATACCATGTATTAGCATCAATGACAGCTTGAAAATTTTTGTGGTATTTGTGGATGAGGCTCTTTATATTCTCAGATGGTAAAGCTGCCCATCCTCTTGGCAAAAAGCCTCCAGTTCCTGGAAATGGGCTGTCTTGCATGAACTGCACGTTTGAGATCTCCCCAGAGTGGCTCAACGATATTGAGGTCAGGAGACTGAGAATGCCACTCCAGAACCTTCACTTTATTCTGCTGTACCCAATGACAGGTCGACTTGGCCTTGTGTTTTGCATTATTGTCATGTTGGAATGTCCAAGTACGTCCCATGCGCAGATTCCTGGCTGATGAATGCAAATGTTCCTCTAGTATTTTTTTATAATATACTGCATTCATCTTTTCATAAATTTTGACCAAATTTCCTGTGCCTTTGTAGCTCACACATCCCCAAAATATCAGCGATCCACCTCCATGTTTCACAGGCCTTGTTGACTCCTCTCCAAATGAGTTCATGGTTGTGGCCAAAAAGCTTAATTTTGTTCTCATCCCTCCAAATTACTTTGTGCCAGAAGGTTTGAGGCTTGTCTCTGTGCCTTTTGGCGTATTGTAAGCAGGATACTTTGTGGCATTTGCATAGTAATGGCTTTCTTCTGGTGACTCGATCATGCAGCCTCAAGTGCCTCCTAATTGTGCCTCTTGAAACAGCCACACCACATGTTTTCAGAGAGTGCTGAAGTTATTTGTGGATTTTTCTTTGCATCCAGAACAATTTTCCCGGCAGTTGTGGCTGAAATTCTAGTTAGTCTACCTGACCTTGGTTTGATTTCAACAGAATCCCTCATTTTTCACTACTTAATTAGAGTTTGAACACTGCTGATTGGCATTCTCAATTCCTTGGATATCTTTTTATATCCCTTTCCTGATTTATACAGTTCAACAACTTTTTCCTGCAGATCCTTTGACAATTATTTTGCTTTCTCTATGACTCAGAATTCAGAAACGTCAGTGCAGCACTGGATGAAAGGTGCAAGGGTCTGTCTGGAGTCCAGAAACTCATTGACCTTTTATACACACAATAATTACAAGCAAACAGATCACAGATGAGGATGGTTACCTTTTGTAACCATTAAAACCACTTTGTGTCTTGTGTGCATGTTATAAGGCCAAAATCACCAGGGTATGTAAACTTTTGATCAGGGTCATTTGGGTAGTTTCTGTTATTATGATTCAAAAAGAGTAAACACTGTTGATTGATAATAAATAGCTTCAACCAAACACTAACCATGAGTGAAAGAAATGTTTTTGTGTTCTCATTCATATTCTCTGAAAAATGGCCAAGAAATCATAAATTCTGCCAGGGTATGTAACCTTATGAGCACAACTGTATATATCTGAAAATCGATCAATCCTGACATACTGGGGGCCTCTCTCATTTTTTGAGGCCTGAAAATACCTGGACAGTACAAATATCCCCCAAATGACCCCATTTTGGATAGTAGACAGTCCAAGGTATTTAATAAGAGGCATGGTCAGTTTTTTGGAGCTGTAATTGTTTGCCACAATTATTTGGCAAATTAAGAATTTATAAAATATACTGTCACCAGTGCAGTACAGCGTTATCATATAACAGGTGTGGCAGTGATCAGGGACACTGACCAGTGACAGTATGTAAAAAAACAAAACATTTTTTATCTAACACACTGTGACCAGATTAATATAGAGATACCACAGTAAGTAGGAAGTGATTAGGATTTTTTTTTGCACATTATGACTGCGTATACCATTTCATTGGTATAAGCAACCATTTTTACTGAATGAAACTGGTTCATTCAGTGTCTTTTGTTAGCTGTGATTTTGTTAGATTTGTGATTAGATGTGATTGGCCAAAGCTAATCACATGGTACAGATTGGTTGTGATTGGCCCTGTCTGTACCATGTGATCACTGTGACCAATCACAGCTAGCAACACAATTGAATATAATGGATAGCATGAAAGCAAGTCACCCATTGTTTACAATTGTTATGTGATCTGCTGTGATTGGTCACAATGATCACATGGTATTGGCAGTGGGCTGGTACAGTAAACATTCATTGGCAGTGTCCAGTGACAGATCATGCAGCCGCATGAGAGGGACATTCTGAGAGAACATCATATGATGTCCTCCCAGAACAACAGTACTCATTGTACTATAGGCTGGGCAGGAACGTGTTAAAGTGCCCTTAGGCTTGCTGATTCATTGACTGGGTGTACTAGGTCATCACATGACTCTAATGTGCATTCCACAAACTTCGCTTAAGTGACAAATACTCAGATTTTATGGATATTGGGAAATGTGTCAAAAAACATTCACTCAGTGTTTGGAATGATTTCCAGATCCTGATGTGTGTGGGTACCTCAAAGATGACTAAAGTTCAACAGAAAAAGCAAAAACAAAATATTGTCCAGTTCCTTCATGTTTTTGTATAAAGCTTGGGCGATGAAACTGGCAAAACTAATAAAACGAACTAATACAATACATTGCTCTTGCATTGATTCATATATCCAAGAGCCACAGCTTTTATTTAAAAAAAAAACGTCAAATGTATGTTCCAAAAAAATACACTAAAAATCGTGCTGGCAGGTTTCAATTGTATGTTGCCACTAAATGACTTATTCATGCACAATTAATATTTCCATTAAATGTTTTACTGCAAGCTTTTATGTTAAACCCTGACACATCAAAATAGCACAAGGTTTATCAAAAACTATTTGGAAACACTTAAGAAATTGTGTAATTATAGGGTGTAAGTATTATCTTGATTTTGTGATGTTAAAAACAAGTTGTAGAGTGCTGGAAAATCCCATGAGATATGATTAATGGCTAAGAGGGTGGCAGAGAAATCCAAACGGCTGGAAAGCAGTCTTCTCAAATCAGTGTAGTAAGATTTCTGGCACCAATGTGCAAAATATGTCATCGTGTGGTTTTTCTAGTATATGTGCAAGTAATGCTAACTATTCTGACAGATGCACTCCAAGCACTTACAGCAGTCTAAATGACTACCCATAATGCACTGTTATCTACAATATCGGCTTTTCCAGCAGATAATCTGTAACCCTGAGTGGCACATGAAATCCTCTCAGAAAGAGAACAAGAGCATTATTGCTTTGTTCTGGAGACTGCAGTGTAGACGCCAATCAATCAAGACCTTTGACAGTTTTTACAGCCTTGTCCCATTAGGCCTTAACTCAAGCTGCAGGGTTTCTATTCAGATTATTTGCCTCTTTTTAGAATGACGTTAAGGCAAGTCCAAAGTTTCAGTAAGGAAAGAAATATGAGTCTGTAATCTGGTTATCTTGTATTGACTTAGCCCCACAGACGTTTCCCACACAGAAAGCAAAGCTGTAGGTGTCAGTCAATGAAAAAAAAAATAGTTACTAGGATAATTAAGACTTGCTCAATATAGCTTTCATTTGCTGGAAGGATGATATTGGAGACTGTAAAGGTCTTTGCTGTATTGATTTTCATAGAAATGGGTTATGTAGTTCAAGAAAAGGAACTGGCTTCAATAAGTGTACCATATCCAATATATAGCAGATTTCAAAGAACACAGGTATGGCAGTAAACTATGGTATTTTTTAACACTTTTTTTCACATGAGGCATTGAAAAATATACAGGTACGCTATATCCAATTGCACAACCACTACAATTATACATGAACACTGCAATCGCCATCCAGAAAATTACAGTATATTTTATTATTTGCCAGTTTTGCCACTTTGTATGTTAAAAAATATGCCAATTTTCACACCTATGCATGCCATGCTCCATTCACACCTATGCATGTCATCCATGTACACCAAAGTGCATAGGTGGTGTGTAGTGATGTGTTTCTATCCATTCAGTATGCTGTCCCAAAGCACAAATACAGTATAAAAAAATGGTAATTGCCTTTAACTACTTCAATACCAGACACTTTTACCCCCTTCCTGCCCAGGTCAATATTCAGCTTTCAGTGCTGTCACACTTTGAATGACAATTGAGCGGTCATGCAACACTGTTTTTTTCACACAAATATAGCTTTATTTTGATGATATTTAATCACCACTGTTTTTTTTGTTAAGTAAATTAAAAAAGATCCCAAATTGTGTACATTTTTTTGTCACAATTTTTTGGAAAATGAAGAATTTAAAAACCTTTTTACATACTTTTTTTGTACATACTGTCACCAGTGTAATACAGCGTCATCATATAACTGGTGTGGCAGGGATCAGGGACACTGAGGGGTGGCATTATGTAAAAAAAAAATGGATATTTTCTTAAATTTTTCAATTTTATTTTTACTTTTTTCTACATTTTTTGACATGCAGTGACCAGAGAAATACAATGTTACCATAGTAACACTGTTAGGTGATCAGGATTTTTTTATTTTTTATTTTTACATACCATGTTTGCTTATAACTGCAAATTTTACAGTTATAAGCAACCATTTTTTTCTAAATGAAAACTATTCATTCAGTACTTACTATTGGCCACAGCAAATTAAATCGTACACATGGGCTGTGATTGGCCCTGTCTGTACCATGTGATCACTGTGACCAATCACGGAGCTCATCACAATAGAACACAATGAATGGCACAAATCAAAGCCATTCATTGTGTACAATTGTCATGTGATCTGCTGTGATTGTCCACATCAACCACATGGTACCGGCAGTGGGCTAGTACAGTGATCTGTCATTCGTTGTGTCTGGTGGACACAGTGGGTGATAGATCGCGCTGGAGAGTGGACCAATCCTGGAAGGACATCATATGACATCCTCCCAGGATAACAGGGCTCCAGCTTGGCCCCCAAATTACAATAGGCAGGAAGGGGTTAAGCACACCAAAGCACACTTATGTGAATCCACTGTATGCTGCAATACATTTCCCAAAATAAATACTGGTACTTTTTATTTGTGTTAAAGGCTTGTTAAAGGCATATTGACAGTAAATAGGATGCCTTAACACAACACGCATAAGTATGAATAAAGGCTTAAAATGTTCCAGAAAGCAAGGTTAACTAAGGACTACCAAAGCAACCCATGCAAAATACAACATATTTTTGAAATGCTTTGTAAAGCCCATAGTTCTTTGCTGAAGAACATAGTGCTTCTATAGGAAAGTTATGTAACATGCAATGGACAGTAAATAAATATTTTACAAAATAGTTTTTTCGTTGTTTTTTTTTTTTTTCTTAATGTGTACTTCTATGTGAGTTTTTATTGGGTGTAGATTTACATTAAAGCCCACTTGTAGACAGACTTATCTACATTTGGATAGAACGGGCAGGGTTAAAACCCCTTTCAGGTTTTAACTGATGTCTGTGGTTTTTTTTACAAAATGTACTTTCTGTCAACCTAGTAACCTGGATGGGAGAGGAGTGGAGGAGAAATTCTCCAAATGGAGAAACAGCTACAGAAGCAATGATAGCAAGTTGGCACTGGCAATGACATCTCTATAAAAAGCCCATGTGTTTGCTCAAACATCTATAAACAAAGCTGGACTTTATGCAGAAGGCAGCTTCGGTGCTTGCTCACTATCATTGCTGTTTTTCGTTTCCTCCAAAGTGCCTGGGTGAACTGAGGTATTACACGCAGAGTGCCACTGTGGTCTGCAAGAACACTATTTTAAGAAAGTGGAAGGGTTAATCACTGGGTAGATTGCCCCTGACCTCACCCTCTAACATTGTGTGTATTAAGAAGTTGCATGGTGTCACTAGGACAGGAAGTGAGAGAAAATGTCTCAACAGAAGATTTTGCCTGAAGTTGGGCATTTAGAAGCATTTCCTGAGTCTGTCTCATTAAAGCACTGAAATAATAAACATGGATATACATGTTAAGTGGGGTTAGAATTACTGAACAACCCAGCAAAGCTACCTAGCTTAACTAAAACATGTAAATAATTACCTAGTACAGTGACTTATAATTATACAATTTAGTTAATAGCAAATGTAAAATGTGAATTTTTTGGTAATTTTAAAAAAGGGCTGTGCTAATACATTGTAAGACATTAGGCACTATCTAAATGTCATGCCTAAAATAGTCAGCCATTAGAGTTCATCTGCTATTCCCTAAAGATTTGGCATTAACTAAGCACTTTTTCTTTCTAGCATAGGAGCTGGCGAAACCTCAAAGGGTTTTAATAGTGCCAAGAGAGATAAAGTCTCTTTTAATGTTTTTGGAAACTAGAAAAGCTTCTTCTTTCAGCCATCAGCCAGCACGGGACTCCACTAAAAATTGGATCCACTAAGACCTTAAAGCCGAGCATATCTTTTCAAATCTGAAGACTCCATGACAATACTGGAAGATCAAGATTATACACCAATAAGCAGCAGTGCTTATACCATTCCATATAGCATGCCACAAACAAAAGAGCTTTCTGACTTGCCTTCCAATAGTAAATCCTGTTTCATTGCTCTGCTTTCCTTCTAAATAAATAAAATAACATGTGAATTTAAGAACAATATCCTTCCTTATTCAATCAACTGAGGATTAGTGCAGCTGTATGCTTGCCAGCATTCTTCTAATCTAAATGGGTTCTGTGTAAAACAAATGGCGAAAGAGCTTAAAACATAAGAAAGCTGTTGCTTTCCAAACCAAATATATATTAAATCGATAGACTGACATGAATCTTTAGTTGTTTGTATTTCTGAGCTGATTTATGGTGTTAACAATAGTATAACTAAAGTGATCTCTTAGCTACAAAATGTATATAATTCATTTAATATGAAATAGTTCTTTCTTATCCAGATACAAAGACTGTAGTAAGAGCACCACACCAGTTGCAACAGAGTCCAGAAATATATTTTGTTGGATAATTAATAGTGTCATTTTTATCCATTTGTGGCCATCCCTGATCAACTTCTGTCAAACGGGAATGTTGGACAACTTTTGTCAATCATCAGCTGCAGCCTCTGATCAGTGTATTCTGACAGCAGAAAGTCCCGCTTTATGAATAAAATATGTCAGCTGGGGGATTCCTTCATTCACCTCATTTGTGTGAATGGAACAATACGGTTGTTTTTTGAGGTTTTTTTCAGCCCTTTGGCTGAATGAAAAAAAAATGTCCTATATGTGGACAGTCTAAGTGTCTGCATATTGGGTGGCATGTTTAAGACAGGTTTTCTCTAGAACTTTGCACATATACAGTATGGGATTTTTCTACAGAAACCAAATGGGTGATTGAGACCAGCTATATATAAAACCAATAACATAATACTGAACATGATCCACCTCCAATTAAAGCCGGTCACCTAAGAAAGAATCCTCAAACAATTCTCCCTATACTCCCAATTATCCCTCTCCATTCATGCTCATTGTTTAAAGCATGTTTGTCAGTCTCCAAAATTTCAGTCTACAAGCAGACATAATGATCCCCCAGTCATCTATATTTGTGTTTTAAAGGTTTGAATATAAATTAGGACAATACCTCCCAATTCAAAAGACATTTTCAGATGCCAATGGCAGTCTTCAGAGATGTGTATATGCCAATAGTTGTGTATATATATATATATATATATATATATATATATATATATATATATACAGTAGGGAAAATAATTATTTGATCTCATTTAGATTTTTCCAGAAATGAAGAGTCTATGATTATTGTCATTGGTGTATTTTAAATGATAGAGACGGAATTGCAACCAAAAATCAAGAAAAAAACACTTTCTACAAATGTAATAAATTAAGTTGCAGTTCAGTGAGTAAAATAAGAATTTTATTCCCTACCAAGCAACAGTATATGCTCATGTGTTACACAGATTAGTTCTGTCAATTTAAAAAGGTACTCCTAAAAGACACCTATCCACAGTATCTCTTTCTTCTATTCAAACCTCGCCATCATGGGCAAGATCAAAGAGCTGTTAAAGGACGTCAGGGACAAGATTGTAGACCTGCACAAGGCTGGAGCTAAATGCAAAATTTTGCTTCATGGGGTAAGGATGATCATGAGAAAAGTGAAGGATCAACCCAGAGCTACAAGGGAGAAGCTTGTGAATCTTGTGATCTCAAGACAGTTGGGACCACAGTCACCAAACAAACAAACCATTGGTAACACAATACGCTGCCATGGATTGAAATCCTGCAGCACCAACAAGACCCCCCTCTTCAAGAAGGCACACATACAGGCACATGTACAGTATTATACAGCATGTACCACCAACAGTTGTTTTTTTTTGTAGTAAAAAAATGTGTAAAAATCCGCGCAATCTGAGTTTAGTAACTACCCAGCTAATAATGGACATAAATATTCAGCAGCTGTGCACAAGGTCATACATCAGAACAAACCCCAAAAGACACAATAGAAAAAAGGTGCAGCGCTAGTTCAATCAATCAACAGTCTATTAGTCACTACATCCAGGGAATGATAGGTGCTCAAGGATGAAATCACACAGGAAGAAAGTCCCAATCCGTGTCAGGGAGGAAACAAAAACACTCAGGTGCCACTCAACACCCCTGCCGATATACTCTTACAAGAGAGCATGCGACCCCCTGATAAGAGTGGTCTAACACGCTTTGTTTACAAGTATGGATGGTCTCCCTTCCTGCTGCTGCAATCAGATAGTCTCCCCTCCTGCCGCTGCAAACACTATCGACTCTTGTTCCCACTGTGGATACCTCCAAATCGCTCAAGTGGACGGCTCACCCAGACATATAGGAAATAAAGGTCCCAATAGTGTGATAAAACGATTCGTCTTTGATAAAGCATAAAACGACATCCACCAGATTCAAAAATGGCCGCGCTGCAGCCGCGCATGCACAGTAGCCAGACGTTGGTAACAGAGTGGTCAAAGTGCGGGCGTTCCTACCGGTTTCATCATACGTGACGTCATCAGGGAATTTTTTCTATTGTTTCAGTTGTTTTTTTTTTGTATAGAGTAGATTAAAACCTCTGCCAGGGTATTTTTTACTGTCTGTGTATTATTGGTAACATTTCCTTTCACTTCCTGTTCCAAAAGTGCAACAGGAAATTAGAAGAAATCTCCCAAAGTGGGGGTAATTACCATCTTGTACAGTTGTAAGCCTAACCGATGTCACCATTGGAGGATTTTCTCTCACCTCTTGTTTTGGGGAGAACTATAAAATTTGCATTGCCTGGATTTTCTTTCTTGGGGACACATGTCACCAGGAATAACAGACTAGTGAATCTCTGCAATAGGAAGGGGTTAATCTCTCCAATAAAAAACAAAGAATCAAACCTTTCCCCGACACCCCCCCCCCTCTAAAAAAAGAAAAGAATAGATGCCTTCATCTACATTTAATATAATTGCTACCTACACAAGTGTGAAATAAAAACAAGCAAATACATACTGTACACTGAAAATTCCCCAAACAAAAAAGTGCACTTTATTGTTTTAAAGCACACCTACTGATATCTATCAGTCAGGATATACTAAAAAGGGCAACTTACTTAGAAGGGCACTGTACACAACATTACTATTAAAATTGTCCTATGGGTCATAACCTAGGGCGCAATTACAGGAAAGAGGAAAACTGCACAAAATACCAAACTTTCTCTTTGGTTGGGTTTGAGACTACAACACAATATTGTTTGAAAACTGCCTTTCTGGCAGTTATAAAAAGGAAACTAAGAAGCAATGTAGTCCTTGAGCATATTACCAAATACTACATTGTCAGTTAGGGCACTTTCACACTGGGGCGGTTGGGCGGTAGTGTTTAAGTTTTAGTGGTGCTTTGGGGACACTATTCAGGCAGCAGCAGGGTTAAAAAGGGGTTAAAAGTGCTTTCAAGGTGGTGTTCAGCCGCTTCGGAAGCACTGCCCATTGATTTCCATGGCAGGGGCGGTGTAGGAGTGGTGTATACACAGCTCACCGCACCACCCAAAGATGCTGCTTGCAGGACTTTTTGTAACATCCTGCAAGAGCACTGCCCCAGTGTGAAAGCATTCTCAGGAACTCAGAACAAGCTGTGGACATTATATATTTAAAGGCCATCAACAACACTTGAGAAGCAACTATTTATTTAATATCGTTCCTATTAACTATGTAAATATCTTTCTATAAACATTTTTCTATGTGTCTTCACTGATATGCCATATACTAAAGGCACAAAGCAATACTCATTGTATATCACCTATGATAATCTGAAAACAATCATGTAAATCTGTCATGTTAACTATCAATTTATGAACTTCAAGAGCCTTCAAAACCAGCAAAAAACATTTTCAGAATGGAAGGTCAGCAATGGCAGCCTTTGTATTGTCTAAACAATCACATATATGAGCCAAAAATAGGGTAGAACAAAATCAAGAAATGTGACCTAATTTCATGGGGAAGAAGTTAGCACTTTGAAATGCAAACTGTTACTACAGCATGTACTATACATATTTACATATTGGATGCACTTAGTGATGCCATTTAAGTAAAGATAACATGTTTATGAATTATATTTATTTGGGATAACTGGTAACTGCCATAAGATTCAAAGCTTGTTTATCAGATCATGTTTTAAGAGACACTTTTGCCCTGCCTTTTAAAAATGAAACTTTTACTTTACCCCCTCCCACAACCCCAGATTCTCACTTTGCCAGTGCTCCTTAACTAGTCCTCCCTCCTTTGCAGTCAACACTAAAATCCCCAATAATGGCAGCAGTGACATCACTCCCTCAGTCATATGATAGTGCTTGGGCCTTGCAACTGGCTGCTAGACCGAGTACTGTCACTGGGTAAAAAATTACGTTTCCCACATCCAAAAGAACCAGGTATTGTTGCCAGGTGACTATCATGGGTTTGGAAAGCCTTTAGAAAAACACTGTCACCAGTTTGCTCTGAATAGGCAGGGTGACAGTGTGTCTTAAATACTTCAAGAGATGATGTTTTTGGCTGTGTATTTTTCTTGACTTTGCTTTAAATGTTAATATACCCCCACCATTGTTCTCATGATTTGCCTATTTTCTCAGCCTTCCCAAAAATATTCATTGAAGCACAGAGAACACTATATTAGTTCATCCGTGATAGTTGCTATGTTAATTTCTTCACCTAGGAAACAAAGAAAAGTTGGTCAACCAATGGGTTGAATGAAAAAAAACTGACTAATGTATGGGCAATTCTTTTTTTTTTTCAGCACAAAATTGCTATATTTTCTTTAGAGTTAATCTCTTAAATTACACAGCTAAACACTTAGACTCACCCAATGTTTTCTACCACTGGTAATATTATAGGGAACTAAAAAAACAAACACTACTTTCCTTATCAAGCTTATTACAATACTGCCAGGTATTTATTCCACAATGTTTCAGGCTTGTTGGCCATCAATATATGCAATATATAGAATAAGAAGTAAACTCACTGATTCGTTTAATCTTTACTACAACTTTTACCTATAACCATTTACATTACTCTAAGACAAAACATTTTCTTTCTGATTATTAACTTGTACCAGTATCAGAATAATGTTTAGTCGCATGGAGGGTGATAAAGGACTGGATCTAATTTCATAAAATTGGACATTGATATGTGCCCCATTTACACCTGCCTATAAACGTTGCATTCAAATGTTTCACAAAAAAAAATAGTAGCAAATGTAGTTTATTAAATAGTTTTTAACTATATTAATATGTAATTCACAAATTATTTTATTAAACATAAGACATTCAATAAAATAAATAAAATAAAACCCACATTGTTTTTACCTAATTTTACCCATAGTGCTAGCAAGTTAATTCAAATTCACAAGGCAAAAGTACACAACCCAAATGATTTGAGAATAATTATACAGAGTGTATGTTACACAATATATTTGAAAAAATGCCCTTCTGCTCTTATTCCCTGTCATATTAATGGATATTTCCAGTACCTCAGTGCTCAAAGCTGGCATTCTGCTCCGGGAAATGTGCAGGGGCCCTTATGTCTGAGATATATTTCATTACAAGCTATAATTTTGTCAGTTTGCAGATGTAATCAGAATACCTCACACACGGATATGAAGTGACAGTTTGCCAGAGCAGTTTGCCTTTTGCTTCACCAGCAATGACTGACAGCCACAGTTTACAACCACAAAGCTTAAACAAAAAAAAAAAAATCATTATTTTTTTTTCTTTATTTTGCATGCAATAAAACTACAGATGCTAAGCACCTCCAACCAAAAACATAATTGTTTTTAAACTTAACATCTTGCATAGTGACCTTTTTTAAATGCACATCAAATGAAATTATGCTGTTTTAGTTTTGTTATAATGACAATGTCAACCCCTCCACCAATTAAAGCTTCTGTGCCTATAAGGCCTATTAGTACTGAATTGCTGTTAGCTGTGACCTTACATACTCTACATTCATATTTAGGGCAACCTGAGATACTAGGTGATCATCCTAAAGTCATTATTAAAAACTTCAGTGTCTCTGTCAGTAAAGTTTTATCTTAATCTGCTAAGTTGAAATTCTTTGGCTAGTAACATTTTGTTCCTCTAATATAGGAATGGTGTAGATGTCTCTTTTGCTCACAAAGTTGCTCATTAGAAACTACATTTATTGCCTACTTGTCATTTGGGCAAGAAAAGAAAATGTGTTGGCTTGATTATATGGTAACATCCAATTTATTTTGTCCCCCAGATCCCAAATCTACAGATATAGATATATGTGTAAAAAGACAGAAGATCCAGATACACTATCATTGAATGAAACTTACAAAAGAGTGGTCAAAACTGAAAATTGCCAGTCAATTGACTAATCTCTAAGGCCGACTATACTGTTGAAATCTCAGATGGTATAGCAGGAACTAGCTAAGATTTGAACAGTGCATGGGCAGGCTGAATGTCCCAAATTGACTGATTAATCAATCTTGTTACAACCAACCTGCCACATGTATTTGTGATTATCACTAGCATCTTTTATGGCCACAAGCAATAATCAGTGTTTTCTCCTGGTGGGGAGGGCTTCCTCCCTCACCGGGAAAATTCAAGGACTCGACAGGAAGGATTCCCCTGTCAGCACTGTCTGTGTTGATGGGGGCATCATGCAAATTTCTTTCCTGCAACCCAAAGTTGCAGGAAAGAAATTTGCACCATCTATGGCTGGCTTAATGGATGCCATAAAGATTAAGGCCTCATGCACACAGGACGTTTTTTGACTGTTTTTCAGCAGCTGTTTTCAGCTGCAGACATTTTTTTCTACAGTCAATAAACCCTCCATCATGTTATCCTATGTGTGCATGCACACACAGGCTGTTATCAGCTGTTTTTAGCAGTGACGTTTTTGAGCTGTAAAAAAAACCCAAGAGCTGAGGGGTTTTTGGACGTTTTTCAGCTGTAAAAACGATCAAATGCTTAAAAACGTCCAAAAACACTCAAAAACGCTCAAAAACGTCAATCCCCAAAGCTTTTGGATGTTTTAGACCAATTGGAAAAAAAAAAGCTGGCCCTTTAAAAATGCAAAGAAAAAATGGCGGTAAACTAACGCTGGTAAAAGCTGAAAACATTCCTGATAAGCTACTGACGTTTTTGGATATTTTTTTTTAAGTCCTGTGTGCAGGAAGCCTAAGAAAGATACTGTTACAATAGGTAACAATGATACTCAGGAGGTCTCAGACAGCTTTTAGATAACACTTGCACATTAAAGTTGTATTCTATTCTTTCTTTTCTCCAATGAGTAGAAAACATTTGTGTCCAGTTACACAGGAATAAGAAGCAATTGTTTTTCTCCTCTGTTTAGCCTGCAAAAACCCTAATAGCATCACAGATGTTTCAAGCAATTCTGTTCTCAACTACTGACCACACATATAAGGTATTAAACAAAGTATATTGTCTTACACATATTTGTATGTGTTTAAAAGAGATCACCTTGTTGTCAATTATCGCTTTCAGTCCCAGCTCTCTGCTCTGCCCCCTTCTAACTCACTGGAGTGCTTGGCTGTGGAGGGGGGTGGCCAGCTCAGGCTCTCAGCCACTCGCTGAGAGGCTAAGTCGAGTGTTGGTCTAGGGACCTGGTGGGTACCCACTCTATTGTAGTGATGATGCGGTGCCTGGACCGACTTCTGTGATGTCAGAAGAGAGCAGACTTCAGCCCTCTCTCTGCTGAACACAGGTCAAACGAGTGCGAAATTATTGCACTAGATAATTTTTATTTTGGGGAAAAAGCTTTAGGAATTTGTTGACCCTCTAGTCATTCACATACAAATCCCAATAAGTAATACAATAATTATAATAGGGAAGAGCAAACATATAGAAATCTGTTCAGAAATATACTATGTTCTCCCTTTTACAATAAACCTTAGGTATGAATTTCATAGAATGTGTCAGATTTTTCCAATATTAGTTATTTACACTATAAAGTAGAAAAGCATAATAGGTTTAAAAACAAATCTAAAATTGTATAATACATTTACCTAATGGTTCAGATACATAAGAGAGGCTTTATAGAACAATACTATTAATCTATAAAACCCTTATCAGCCGTTAAGTAATTTGGAATCTATTTACAATTTTGCTTTAGCTACTTTTCTACTTAAAACTTCCTTCTCCTTTATCTGCCTGGAAAATGTGGTTACCATAGTTTCTGTGTCATGCTGAGACTTGATCTGTAGAGCTGCTATTAAGCTGCTGATAACAGTGTTTCTGTCGCAATTTATGAGAAATGTCTGTTGAAGACACAGAGAATTGTACACGCTATATTTTCCCAGCTGGAGAGATCTGTGAATGGAAAGGTAAAACATGAATACACATGCTCTGAAGGTTACAAAAGGCAACAGCTTGCTTTTGTTGGGTGGTTGATTGTACAAATAGTGGAATATGTATTGGAAAATAGGAACATTGCACCAAATTAACACATGATAAAATATATTACTCTAGTGCAGTTTGCTTGTGTATTTAGAGTATATATTTTTACTAGCTATATACATCAATGAATAATGTAATCAGAGGACATATATACTATAAAAAAAATCATGCATTTTTAACATGCATTTTTAAGTGCATTTTTATGTATTTTTAACCACTTAAGGACTGGGCCTATTTTTTGGACTTGGTGTTTACAAGTTAAAATCCATTTTTTTGCTATAAAACTACTTAAAACCCTCAAACATTATATATATTTTTATCTAACACCCTAGAGAATAAAATGGCTGTCGTTGCAATACTTTTTGTTGCACCGTATTTGCGCAGCGGTCTTACAAGAGCGACTTTTTTGGAAAAAAAATCACTTTTTTTAGTTAAAAAATAAGACAACATTAAAGTTAGCCCATTTTGTTCCATATTGTGAAATATAGTGTAACGCCGAGCAAATTGATACCCAACATGTCATGCTTCAAAATTGCGTCCCCTCGCGGAATGGCAACAAACTTTGCAACTTAAAAATTTCCATAGGCAACGTTTAAAAATTTCTATAGGTTACAATTTTTGAGGCACAGAGGAGTTCTTGTGCTAAAATTATTGCTCACGCTCCAACGATCGCGGCGATACCTCACATGTGGGGTTTTAACACCATTTTCATATGCGATCGGGACTTATGTATGCCTTCTCTTCTGCGCGCGAGCTCGGCGTGGCGGGGCCCTTATATTTTTTTTTTACTTATTTATTTATTTTACTTTATTTTTACACAATTCTTAAAAAAAATGATCACTGTTATTCCTATTACATTCTATTACATTCCTTGTAATAGAAAAAAGCATGCCAGGACCTCTTAAATATGAGGTCTGTGGTCAAACCCCCCCCCAATCTCACATTTACACTTAAATGCAAAAAAAATAAAAAAAATGACAGTTTAAAATAAAAAATGTCCCCTTTAAGAGCTATGGGCGGAAGTGACTTGTGACGTCGCTTCCACCCTGCAATGTTATGGAGCCGAGTGGGCGGCATCCTCTGCTCATCTCCGCCGCTATCGGCGGGTCTGGTAAGCGGCGAAGAGGACGGAAAAGTGGCGGGAGGGGGGGCACCTTCCCACCACCTAAAAAAGTGATCTCGCGGTGAATCCACCGCAGAGACCACTTTTATCTGAAAGAGAAACGCCAGCAGAAAAAAACAATACCGGGGTTATAGTAGCTATCTGCTACCATAACAACGGAATTCCACTTCAAAGAGCCGCCGTATATAGTCGTACGGCGGTCGGTAAGCGGTTAAGGTTACCATGTGTGTTAATGCACCTGGGATGCATGTTTTTGCATGCTTTTTTAAGGGTGCTTCTTGCTTTTTGTGTGAGGATTTCCTTTTAATCAACAAATTCAGGGTGTATTTTTTTCTACTACAAATTGGAGCATCCCCTGGATTGTTGAGAACCTTTTGGGACTTACATTTTTTTACTTCAGTTTCAAATTTCTTAAAGTAAATGAAAACCCTCCATATACCCAGTGAAGTGAACAGCCTCAGATATCACACAGAGATGAAACAAATCTCCCTATATAAGTTTTACATCTATATCTGCTGTCTTCACATTTATATACTGTTTAGAAAGTGCATATCGTGTTAGAATTTTCTCTTCCTGATTCCCCTCTAGGAGGGGATTATTGCTAGAAACTGTGGGACAGCTGATTGGAGGAAAGGCACACATCCCATCCCCGCAAATGCAGAGCTTGCCTCTGATTTATGTAGCAATCTGCTAATCTATTTATAGCAACCTCCTCCGACACACACATCTATCGCCCATCTTGGAGAGCTTGTCAAAAGTTTTCAGGCTGATAACAGAGGAACACAGCAGGACATAGCTACGAGACTAAGTGCTTTGACTAGAGTAAACAAAATACAGATAGATGTGCCCAGCTTAAATTTCATGAATCGGGTTTACATCTACTTTTAAGTATGGCTACTCTATTTGATAATTAGTCCTTTGGGAATAGACCTTCCAGACAATCTCTTTTTAATGCTCCAGCCAATTTTGAATGCTCTTCTGGAATACTTCAACTCTTATTCTCAGATTTTTTTTGGCTGGATTTTTGGTCACAAAAACAACTAAAATAATTTCTATAACACAACTCTCCTAAATATCTAAGGCAGGATATACATGGTGCAATGGTGCAAATTTCTTCCCTTCAACCACAGGTTGCCCCCCCCCCCCCCCCGTCAACACAGACAGTGCTGGCAAGGGAATCCCTCCTGCTGTGCAATTATCTGCACACAGTGGGGGCGGGTGGGGGAAGCCATTCCCACAGGGAAAAGACAGTGATTATCACTAGCAGCTACATCACAAGAGAATCTGGGCTGGTTGTACCCAAGTTGATTGATCAATCAACTTGGTACATGCAGCCTACCCATCAACGGTTCGAATCTCGGCTGGTTCAGTAGGAAATTCAGACTGTGTATGGTTGGCCTTACACTTTAGAAGAAGTAGAAGCATTACAAATGCTTTTTTTATTTTGGTTAACATGATAAATGTACAGTATAAGGAGCCTGTATACTGGCATGTTGAAACAAACTTCTCAGTTAAAGAATGCACTTTCAAGAAATTTTCACTGTTCACCATTCTATAAACAGACCAAGAAAAAACTGTTGAAGACTAGGAATAGTACAGGATAGTACTTATTGATGCACACAATTTAAAACAACCGAAACACGGTACTGACTCTATTTAAACCATGGCAACCAACAGGCCTTTACTGTTATGGATAAAATGCCAGTCTTTAAACTATTAACAACACTATGCAGAAATTTCTGGGCATTGATCGTGTGCATCTGGCAACATTGCCACAAAAATGAATGCTGTGGTTAACTGCCCTACTGCAAAAATTCTGATGTTGGAAGCTAGCAATCATATTTATGCTAGAAAATATATGTCTTGATAATATTTTTATTTTTGATATGTATTGTGTTTGCTCTATATGAAGCTATAAGGCAGCCAATAAACAACCACTCTGCTAATGTATGCTATAAAAGAGTATATAGAAAAACAAAGAAAAAGTAATAGACACTCAAGTAACCCCCTGTATTCTAAAATTTAACAATAGGGTCATATTAAACAGTATTTATTAGCAAAAAATAGTGTGTAAACCACATTAACAGGGCTCTCTGATTTCTCCTGTATTGAATTGTATTGTAACTGTACTATCTGCCCTCATGTTGTAAATCCCTGTGCAAACTGTTGGTACTATATAAATCCTGTACGATAATAAAAGTTTTTTCAAAGATAATTGTGCCAAACAGCCACAACTAAAACACCAATGTGTTTAAAAAGCAAGAAAAACACAAGGTTATCAGGAAAAAAATAAAGTGTTTTCTTTCTATGGATAAACAGAAATTCCCCTTATCAACAAACGCTTTTCAATACTGAAATCATCTATTATCAAAATGGTTCTAAATCTCAGACATGAAATATCGACAAAGCATATCCCTCTATAGTGTGTACTCCTGCTAAATAAAAGCACTAAGTGCCATTTCTGTCTGCTGCTTCATTCCTCTGCTATCATCACAAATCACTTCTGCCAAGCTTTGCCTAACACTAAGAGAAAAAAGGGGATAGGGGAGGGATCTCCAACTGATTGACAACCTCAGCTCTGTTCCTGTGTGCTGTGTGAAGGGGATGTTTCCCTTCCCTCCAATCAGCTGTCAGAGCTCTCCTCACTGAGCTCTGCTGAATGTAATTTCAGCTCTCTGCCCCCTTTTTTCTAACAGCTCAGACAAGCTTTATAAATTCTGGACTTTGAATGAAAGAAGAGAAGAGAAGAGGAGAGGAGAGGAGAGAAGACTGCAGGTAAACAGGTACAACTTCTGTAGAAGAATGTGTTTAATCCACTTAAAAAACATAGAATCTATATTTAAAACTCTCAATGTATTAATTGTGTGAGGGTTTCTAAAGAGGACATAAACACATACACACATATACACATACCAACAACTCCATACACTCTTTATAGTTGTATTGAGTTCTAACCAAGAAAATGTCCTCACTAGGCACATAGATTCCTGATTCCTAAAGTCTATATTACAGTGCAAAATGCATGCATCCTGCTGTCCCATACTGTAGACATGTAGCCATCCATTTCAAAGTGCAACTCCACACAAATAGCTGTTTACTGTATTAGTAATTGTTTGCACTACCTTTTTAGCTTTTACCAGTCTTTTAAGACACAAAGTGGTTGATTTAGACTGCACACTTTGCAAGTGCAGTTGCACTCATTTTCCCAGAACTCAGTGAATGTGGTGAAGATCTGCTAATGATACAATCAAGTGCAAGCAAAAATGCTTTTCTTTTTAAATTTTCCTTGTACCTGATTGGGTATTCTTTACAAAGTGACATCACATTTACTAAGCTCTGGGGAAAATGAGTGAGTGCAACTGCACTTGCTTTTAGTGAATCAACCCCAAAATGTTTTAGCAATCGATATGGCATTACCTTTAGTCCATGGCCTTTTATCAGACTGACTGCCACAGCCACAACTATTGTGCTGTTTACATACATTTCTAAATAGGAACATTCTGGGAACTGTTTCCCTATTTCATCACCTTCCCATTTTATCCTCCAATATCACCTTGAATGGTTGTAACCATTGAAAATGCCTTACATATGACTCTTTCAATGATTTTGGTGTGTCACACTACACTGTGTCTCCCATGGGAAGCAATAGTTCTGGAAATTTGTTCACTCTGACACTAAAGTTCACTGGCATTGGGCATGCCAGATACATCATCAAGCGCTAACATATTTATAGTCCAATATTTTATCAGGCCATAGTTAAAATCTTTACTCCACCTTTTAGGAGTCAAGGACCCGTTCTTGCACTTCCCCCTCCTAAACGTGAATAGACATTATTTGCAATATGATAGATTTGTGAAAATTACACAACTGGACATTCTAATTAAGGTTTTTCTTTTCACCTCACACCAAATGGCTAAGCGACTTAGATTTGAAACCCCTCTCCAATAAAGACTGTAACTTCAGCTCTTTATTCCACATGGGAACAGTGTATTGAATTTATAAATCCATGCTTCATCTTTTTGTAATAATATTCTCTGTTGATATACTTTTCTTTGAGTTATATATACTGTATTCTATAGATCTCTATAATATTTAGCACATTTACTTTACCTTCATGGTTTTGCCGCATATGTTTGACCTGCATTTTGAAACTCTCCTTTCTCTCTTTTAAGGCTGAACTCCAGAAATTGCAATTGTTGCATACTTCCATTGGGTCACTGGTTATGCTGTAAATGACTTTAGTAGCGCATGCTACATACAGTGAGAGCCATGATTCCTGCAGTTCTGTGCTAGCGGGTTTCACCTCTGCACTAACTACAGGGGGGTCACTTGCTTGGCACCTCCACTATTGAAAGAATACCTTGCATTGTTTTCAATTGCAATAGGTTTTTATTAAAGTATTTCTGAATACAGGTTATAACATAAAGAAGCAGGTAGGTACAGACAATGCAGCACTAATCACTGGGATTGTAGCTACCAAGAACATAAATACAGTAATAGGCAAAGCAAAAGTCAGTGAATATCAGGAAGAGTAAGCTAATAGTATAAAGGTGATCCATAGGTAACTGGAGAAGACCTTGGCAGCTAACAAGACACTGACCAGGAAGTGATAATAAGGTGTTTCGAGAAAGATATAGGAGGAAAGGTAAAGGAGTCTTCACAGCTTGAATTGGGATATGATAGAGGAGAGTAGAAAAGGTGAGGTGGGGGGAGGCAAGAAGGACATTGAAGACACCCAAAGCCAGGATTTTGGAGAATGCAACCTATAGAGCAGTATAGCTTTCAAAATGAAAAATGCTTATTCTTATGTGTGTTTAAACACTAGTGAGTTTTTGATTAATGAGAAAGATGTCTACATATTGGCGGACTAAAAAAAATTAACAAAAAGTTTCTTCCAGGCTTTTGCAATAGTCTATTTTGTCCATCAGGGCATAGATTTTTAGTTTGAATTGGGACTTGGTGAGTTCTTTGGGTTTAAGATGCAGCAGAACATGCCAAGGATCTCTAGAGAAAGAGGAATTAAACAGATACTGAAAGATCTTAAGAACATTGGTCCAGAACCATGTGAGCATGGGACAGGTCCACCATAAGTGTAAGACATCTCCCAAGGGGGAACAGCCTAGAAAACATATGCCAGGAAAATAAGAGTGGAAATGTGCTATCAGGATGGGACTATGTACTGCCTTGCAATGGTCTTGAATGCAGATTCAGTTGTGTTTGTGTAAATAGAGCAGGAGGCCATTGTAGCTCAATAATGCAGACAATTTTTCTGTCTTTAGTGAACTGATGGTCTTTTTTCCACTTGGAAACATAATTGCGAGCTGCGTGATTATTAGGCCTCATGCACACAGGACGTTTTTTGACGTTTTTACAGCTGCTGTTTTCAGCTGCAGACGTTTTTTTCTACAGTCATTAAACTCTGCATCATGTTATCCTATGTGACCATGAGTCTGTAAAAAAACCCCAAGACTAGTTAGTGGGTTCTGAGAGACATTTTCAGCTGTAAAAATGCTCTAACACCCAAAAATGTGCAAAAACGTGTCTCACCAACATTTTTGGAAGTTTTGGATCCATTGAAAAAAAAATGCTCAAAAAGTCAGCGCTAAAAAAAAATAAAAAATGCTCAAATGCTCAGAAAGGCTTAAATAATTCACTGAAAGCTACTGACATTTTCAGGACTTTTTTAATGTCCTGTGTGCATGAGGCCTTATAGTTTAGTTTTGAGTAGAACGTAAATATCAATTTGGGAGAGAGAAGCATATGAAAGCAGATATATTCAAAAAGTGAGAGCTACCTTGTTGGCTAACATGGCGGTTTTATTTGAAGATGAGGCTTAATTATTTTCTATAATTTCTGCCCAGGTGTAAGTGGTGCAACCATTGAAGAGAGAGTAAGTGTAGTGAAGCTTTGTGGAGATGCCACCAGTGGGAAGCAAAAACCTTGTATCTTTTACAGTGAATACAAGGCATTCTCTGATTGTATGAGGTGGAGATCATGATATCATAGCCCCTTCTCTCCAACTTTTCCAATCAGAGGACTCCTGGAATTATTTTCCAATTTGAAATTAAAACATTTAGGAAGATCTTTACCAGCAAAGAAAGGTAAACAGCTTACCAAATCCTTAAGCGTTCTGTCAACATATTCACTGATTCAAGAGACTTGAAATCTGCCTTTTCATTTTCTGAACATATGAACATAATCTTCAGCAAGGAGGATAAATACCTTTATTGCTGAATTTGTTTATTCTCCTGAAGTTTTTTTAATGTACAGGTTACATAAAATGGGTAGGTGAAGAGGTCAAGCTTAAGATGAGCAATATAAGGGAGGTGAATGTTAATACGCAGGTTACAATCAGATACAGGATGGAGCTTAGATGTGTGGAAGAGGGGGTTAACAAAACATTCTCACAATCAGTAAAAATGAATGAATAAATCAGCAGCTAAACCCATTTATAGATTGTGACAATTCCTCTCATTCCTGTGTTATAAGAGGAAGGGGAGGAAATAACAATCTAAACAGTAGTATGTGATTGCTGTGATTGGTTACCACAGCAATCACATGCTACAGAGCCACTCAAATCCACTTGGTATACTATGTCTGTGAACTGAGATATCTAACAATGGTTTGGTTCATAGCTATTGATGGGCAGAAAAGCTGCCTAAGGGCTGTGTATACAGAGGAGCATTGAGTAAATAGCAGTCCACCATTCCACCACTGACAAACACACTGTGGTAGAAAAGCATTTTTTTCTGGCTATCTACACCTTCAACCTCTGCTGGTAATTTTTCTTCATCTATTCTTTTGTTCAGAAGTTATTCCAAAACCTTAAAAACCAAGAGATTAGATTTTTCTTTATTCATCAAAATATGATTACCAGAAGTATTATAAATCTCACATGTATTCCGTCTATCAGTGGAGCAAAACCAAATCCTTTTGGTAATAAAAAAAAAAGTAGGGCTTAGTTTCAAAATTGGTCAGATTACTAATGTTTCAGTTTCTTCCCTTATTTCACTACTGTGTATTTCTCTTGAGTGCCCCTTTAGTCCTTGACTCCCCCTTTTTTATTTTGTTGTTCTGTTCTTCTATTTAGTTTTCATCCTCTATAAAAAAGAAAAAAAAAAATATATATATATATACAGTATCTCACAAAAGTGAGTACACCCTCACATTTTTGTAAATATTTTTTTATATCTTTTCATGTAACTCAGCAGACAGCCATTAATGCACCTCTAAGTGAAAATGTCCAAATTGGGCCCAAAGTGTCACTATTTTGTGTGACCACCATTATTTTCCAACACTGCCTTAACCCCCTTGGGCATGGAGTTCACCAGAGCTTCACAGGTTGCCACTGGAGTCCTCTTCCACTTCTCCATGACAACATCACGGAGCTGGTGGATGTTAGAGACCTTGCGCTCCTGCACCTTCTGTTTGAGGATGACCCACAGATGCTCAATAGGGTTTAGGTCTGGAGACCTGATTGGCCAGTCCATCACATTTACCCTTAGCATCTTTAGCAAGGCAGTGGTCATCTTGGAGGTGTGTTTGGGGTTGTTATCATGTTAGAATACTGCCCTGTGGCCCAGTCTCCGAAGGGAAGGGATCATACTCTGCTTCCATATATCATAGTACATGCAGGCATTCATGGTCTTCTCAATGAACTGTAGCTCCCCAGCACTTATGCAGCCCCAGACCATGACACTCCCACCACCATGCTTGACTTTAGGCAAGACACATTTGTCTTTGTACTCCTCACCTGGTTGCTGCCACACACGCTTGTCCCTATCTGAACCAAATATGTTTATCTTGGTCTCGTCAGACCACAGGACATGGTTCCAGTAATCCATTACCTTAGTCTGCTAATCTTCAGCAAACTGTTTGCAGGCTTTCTTGTACATCATCTTTAGAAGAGGCTTCTTTCTGAGACGACAGCCATGCAGACCAATTTGATGCAGTGGGTGGCGTATGGTCTGAGCACTGACAGGCTGACCCCCCCCCACCCCTTCAACTTCTGAAGCAATGCTGGCAGCACTCATATGTCTATATCCCAAACACAACCTCTGGATATGATGCTGAGCATGTGCACTCAACTTCTATGGTTGACCATGGTGAGGTCTGTTCTGAGTGGAACCTGTCCTGTTAAACTGCTGTATGATCTTGGCTATCGTGCTGCAGCTCAGTTTCAGGGTTTGGATTGGACAATTTTCTTATAGCCTAGGCCATCTTTATGTAGAGAAACTATTTTTTTTATAGATCCTCAGAGAGTTCTTTGCCATGAGGTGCCATGTTTGAACTTCCAGTGACCAGTATGAGAGAGTGAGAGAGAGCGACAACAGTCACATGACACAGGAAAAATGGCTAATTGGGACCAATGTTAAACAAGCTGTACACTCACTACTTTACATTGTAGCAAAGTGTCATTTCTTCAGTGTTGTCACATGAAAAGATATAATAAAATATTTACAAAAATGTGAGGGGTGTACTCACATTTGTGAGATACTGTATATGTGTATATATATATATATACAGTATATATATATATATATATATATATATATATATATATATATATATGTGTCTTCTCATTCTATTCCTTCCTTTTTTCAGTTTTTTCACTTATTGCATACCCCGAGCCTTTCCTATGACTAGAGATTCTCAACCATTTTTCATTCCAGTGTATCCCGTTTTACATTTTTCTTGCTTTGTAGCTTTTTTCTTTTTTCTAAGATTTATCAACCTCTTTGTTTAAAAGTTCATTCCATTTATTAAATTCCAGATTATAGGTAAACTTAGCTAATCTTTCAGAACTCTGATTAATCTTCAGTTCTAAATCCTCTAACTGAGCTCCCATTCACAATTGGATGCATCACTTTAAACCCATGGAGATATGCATTCCTCTTTCCAACTTCGCAAGAATAATTTTTATGCTATAAGGGAGTTCCTTGTATTTTTACTTGAACTTGTTTTGACTTAATGTATTCCATTTGCTAGAATTACATGGAATAAACTCCAGATCTCTGCAGGCAATTGAGCTTGTTGATGTCATAAACTTCCACATTTCAGGGTCAGCATGGCACATTGCAGCAACATCTATTTAACAAGCACACATTTTACAGGAAACCAAGGATTAGCTTTCCTGAACAGCCTTACAGGAAAGCTCTTACAAACAGGGAAAAAGGAGAATGTTACTTATCCGTAGAAATCAAAACACACTAACCTGTGGCAGGCAGCCAGCAAAACTATTTCAGATCTGTTATCCCATCTGGTTGGCTTGTAAGTCATTGAAATATGCGTGTTAATATCTACTTAAGAAACAAATACTCACTGGGACTCATAAAAGTCTTGGGGTGCTGTTTATTATGACTGTATAGCTTGTGATCCATAAAGAACAGTGTTCCGGTACTTACAGAGATTCTAACAGTTAGCCAAAGCACCTCAGCAACTGAAGAAAAGAAGCCTTGACAATTCCCATGGCAGAAAGCCATAAAAGTCTCACATATCAAGCAACAAGTATTATATTTTCATCGTTATGTTATCAAACCAAACCTCATTTTCAAATCCTGTGGTCCTGCTATATTGTAATTGAGTGCAGACTGTTCATTCGTATATGTAAATATAAGTAAACACAATTCTAACATAATTTTGGCAAGATTTCAATGCTACAAAGTAATGTCAACAGCTACTTAAAACTCTATTAAGCTGGCTTTAAGTCTGGATTTCAGGTTACCAATATTAAAAAGTTTACTCTAAGTGTTCCCTGAGACCAAATATAGGCCTTCATTTCATTAAGAGCTCCTCCCTTTTTCAGCCACTCTTTCACATGTTTTGCTTCTTTTCCTTCCCTCCTTTTTATCAATGTTCCTCTTTTTGTTACTTTTTTGTTATTCAAAAGAATTTTGCTACTTTGCATAAAACATTTATTCCTTTCATGTATTCTGCCTGATGGCTGCATCCTGCATTTCTAAACTATGTGTCAGCCCTTCAAATTTCTAGAAAAAACTTCATTGTATGAGTATTGAAAAAAACAATTTATGGACACAAGTTGATTGTATTTGGTCTTAAAAGCAGTGGATAGATTCCAATGCTGACTACTTTGATAATTGATTGAGCAATGATATGGAATGGTCAGGGCAGATACAGTTATATGAGGTCGAACCAGTTCACATATGCAGTTATTATACAATTATTTCTATTACTTGTGATAGAAATATCTGTCACTTATTTCTAGCACTTCTACCTCTTGTGATAGCTTGGGCAGTGTCAGGTACTCTTTATTGAGATCACGGGTCTATGAAACCCCTGATTCATCCTCTATGCTCCAAGGCAACTGATCAAACAAGATCAATTTGATTGGCTGGTTCCTTGGCCATACTGGTCAGGGAAACACCAAACTGAAACTTTAAGTGACAAAATCCTCACCACTTCTGGTTTCATTCATTACAGAGCAGAGGGGTTCCTCCTTCTCCTCTGTTTGCAGCTGACAAGACTGATTACAGTGGACCGAATGTTCCCCGGTGGAACGGGAATTCACTGAAACTGCCCCAGAGGGGGACCCCTTCCGAGCACTGTAAAAGTGATCAGGCAGCGGTATAGCTGATCAAATCATTGTTACTGGAAAGTCATCTGCTGAAAAAAGATGATGCCGGGATCATGCTGCAGCTGAAGGCAAGATCCTGGTATAACTGTTTCCTTGGGGGGCTGTAAGCGGATATGGGCAATGGTTATATGTTTTAATTCTATTTATCTATTACAGGTATTTTATATAACACCGACAATTTTATTTTCACGTTACAGAGAAAATATTTTAGCTTTAGACACACACCATGAAAAGAAGATTTATATACATAGCATACAATGGTATGAATAAAGAGGAACCGTTAGGCAGTCAACATTATATTTAGAATGAATGATAGAACAATCAAGCTACATTACAAATATTGAAAGAAAGAAAACATCTTATGCAATAAATTTGCAAAAGAATATGGCACAAAAACGTAGTTTTCAAACAGAAATAATACCATACCAGAATTTCAGTGTTTAATACATTATTATCATCATCACAATATTATTATTATTATTATTATTATTATTATTATTGTACAAGATTTATATAGCACCAACAGTTTACACAGAGCTTTACAACTTGAGGGTAGACAGTACAAATACAATACACTTAAATACAGTTGGAGTAAGAGGGCTCTGCTCGTTAGAGCTTACAATCTAAGAGGGAAGATCAAGAGATACAAGAGGTAGTAACTGTGGGGGATGTGCTGATGGAGAAGATAAATGTACAGTTGTTAGGTGGGAGCTAGATAGGCTTCTCTGAAGAGATGAGTTTTCAGGGATTGTCTGAAGGTGGACAAAGTAGGAGAAAGTTGGACAGATTGGGGTAGAGCATTCCAGGGGATGGGAGAGGCTCTAGAGAAGTCTTGGAGGCGTGCATGAGGTGGCAAGGGAGCTAGAGAGCAGGAGGTCTTGGAAGGAGCAAAGAGATCAATTTGGTTGGTATTTTGAGACTAGGTTAGTGATGTAGCTATGGGCGAAGTAGTGGATGGATTTATAAGTTATTGTTAGTATCTTAAATTTAATTTGTTGGTTGAGTGGCAGCCAATGGAGGAATTCACATCGGGGTGTAGCAGACGCCAAGCACTTTTTGAGATGGATGAGCCTGGCAGCAGCATTCATAATGGACTGAAGTGGGGATAACCTATTTAGAGGTAAGCCAGGGAGGAGGGAGTTGCAGTAGTTGAGGCAATAGATGACCAGGGAGTGGATTAGATGCTTTGTGGTACCATTGGTTAGGAAGGGACATATCATAAAAATATTCTGGATTTTAATTCATTATATTCAAAGATACCATCCTTTTTTTATCACCTAAAGATAAAATAAAAATAACTGTGTGATCCACCTTTGCTGTTCCCTATGCCTATATGCTATATGGAGAGTGACGGCACTTATTACAATCTTAAATCCTGCTCCTACATGCTTTTGGAGCACAAGTATATGTATTACTCAATTTTATTCTCAGACCTACCCCTTCCCCTCTAGATCACATCCTAGTAATAACTTTTCTTCTTTACAATGTTCCTGTAATGAGGAACAACATTTATTGCCCCATGTGACATCATCACTAGGCTTGTAAAGTTCTTGTAACGACAACTGCTTCGAGGTCTGAATTAGGCATAGCACCACAACCACATCTCCTAACAACCTTTTCACCGTAGTGTGAAAAGATGCTCTTGGGAGTGGAGGCAGCAGCATTTTTTATAGGAAAAAAAACAAGGAATACATATCTATAAAGAGGTTGAGATATGCGTTTATCTGTAATCTAACAGGCAGGGATGATCGGGGAATAGGTGAAGTTCTGCAGTCTAGCAGGCAGAACTTACAATGCTGGTTGGGATTTCAGTTCACCAAAAGCAGTGTTGTCAGCCCAAACCAAAATTTAAGAGCTCACTGTTTTTTTTAGATCAGATCAGATGTTTTTATATGCTTCCATTATTTAGTGATACAATATGAGGAAATAAGCAAGTATTGCAGATATGTACTAAATATATATATATATATATATATATAAAAAGGATATTTTTTACGACGACGGAGGT
>BLSH010046167.1:127835-160595 GCA_018402905.1 Glandirana rugosa | reverse complement strand
GTATTCACTCTGGTGAAGTCTTCTCTTGATTGTTGACTTTGACACACATACACCTACCTCCTGGAGAGTGTTCTTGATCTGGCCAACTGTTGTGAAGGGTGTTTTTTCTTCACCAGGGAAAGAATTCTTCGGTCATCCACCACAGTTGTTTTCCATGGTCTTCAAGGTCTTTTGGTGTTGCTGAGCTCATCGGTACATTCTTTCTTTTTAAGGACGTTCCAAACAGTTGATTTGGCCACACCTAATGTTTTTTGCTATCTCTCTGATTTGTTTTGTTTTTTTTCAGCCTAATGATGGCTTGCTTCACTGATAGTGACAGCTCTTTGTATCTCATATTAAGAGTTGACAGTCACAGATTCCAAATGCAAATAGCACACTTGAAATAACCTCTGGATCTTTTATCTGCTCCTTGTAAATGGGATAATGAGGGAATAACACACACCTGGCCATGGAACAGTTGAGCAGCAAATTGTCCCATTACTTTTGGTCCCTTAAAAAGTAGGAGGCACATATACAAACTGTTGTAATTCCTACACCGTTCACCTGATTTGGATGTAAATACCCTCAAATTAAAGCTGAAAGTCTGCAGTTAAAGCACATCTTTTTTGTTTCATTTCAAATCCATTGTGGTAGTGTAATGAGCCAAAAAGATTAGAATTGTGTCGATGTCCCAATATTTATGGACCTGACTGTAAGTAATTCAATGATTGCAATATGGGAAATGATAATAAATTGAATCATTACAAAAAACACTTAGCCACCACTAAAGGGGACACACTACTCACAATAAATATGTGATTAAACCACAAAAGATTACATATCATAAACAAATGGATTGGGACCATTTCAGTATCTATAAAATAATGTAAGCAGTGTAATAATCATCATCAATGCACTGCAGACCAAACATACAGCAAAACAGCTTTTGCTCAATACAGGTAATAGAATTTTACAAAATTTCAATTATGTCTGAATGGACACAGGATATTTCTGTATAAAGTAATTATCTCATTTATAACTACAGAATGCAACAATGGGAATTATACATAGAGATTACAAATAGAGCAAAAGAAATCAGCAGGGACATTTAAAATATAAACATGTATAATGCATTTAAAACAATGTTTTAATTTTTGCAAGCATGAAATTATTCAACACATACCTTCTTCAGTTTCATGCCAGACGATCCCTTCCAAGTTGACACTGGTTCCAGGTTCACAAGGCCCAAGGCAGTCTGGTTCTGTTACTACTCCTACATCACAAGTATTTACACCAACTGATCGAGTCCGTACTAATAACTGCTCCACTGGTGCAGCAATGTTTGAAGATGGTGAAAAGTAAGATGGCAGAATCTGAGGTGAAATGCTGCTGGAAACGGGCGGTGGAGGGGCAGGCACTGTAAACAAGGGATCAACCTGACAAAATAAAAGATACATTTTTCAGTATAAAATACCCTTTTAATGTAACGCTAATACATTATAAATATCTCTGCTTGTTGAGCAGGTGAAAAAAAATGTTAAGGTATGAGGCACAATCTACTCCTCTTGGTGAAATGAATTTATGTTTTGTAGTAAAAATAGATGTGTTACCCATTGCAACCAATCATAATGATTTCAGCTATCACTTTTCTGGCATAGATTTGAAAATGAAAGCTATTGGGCCAAAACATTCCATGTACAGAATCTCAAAAGTGAGTTTATCAACAGATGGTAAGAGCTAACAAAAAAAAAACTACTGATAGATAGCAAATATCCAATATTAAGCATAAAAACAACAGAGGAAAAAATATGCATCACAATGTCATAGATAATTTGATTTAAAGATATATAATCTGGCAGATTTCCAGGTTCGTCTTTCTGTTCCACCTTCTCTACATATTTTAAAGCATGCAAAACTGGGTGATCGGAGTAGACATGAATAAATCCTTCACCTAAAATCTTTTGGTGGGTGAAACTATCTTGCACAAATTTTCCTATCAATCTTATCCCATACAAGTCAAGAAGTCTTAGAAACGTATATGTAAAAAAGCTCAGCTCTCCTATCAGTTTCAATTTTATGCATAGCTTGTACACAATTATATATTTCATTGCGTAAGCCATATCTGCTTCTTACCCATATTGGCTCTGCATCCTGCTAGGCAATTCTACATAACAATGTTATAACATAACAACGTTACATAACAATGTTAACAGTGTGCTTCATAACAATGTTATTTATTTTTCGTTTTAGGCCTTGTGCACACAGGACATTTTTGGATGTTTTTACAGCAGCTGTTTTTGGCTTCAGACATTTTTTCCTACAGTCAGTAAACTCTCCAGCATGTTATTCTATGTGTCCATGCACACATAGGCTGTTATCAACTGTTTTTGGCTGGGGCGTCTTTTGGCTGTAAAAAAAATCCAAGACTAGTGGGTTTCTGGGGGAAGTTTTTCAGCTGTAAAAAGTCTCAAATGCCCAAAAACTCCCAAAACCGCAGATAAACACTCAAAAACATGGCTCACCAGCATTTTTTAAATGTTTTTGATCCCATTAAAGAAAAAAAAATGCTAAAGAGGCTAACTCTAAAAAATGCTAAAAAAAGCTAATGCAAAAACGCTCAAAAACGCTACTGGCATTTTTAAGGCTCGGTTCACACTGCTGCGGTGCAAATTTTCTGCAAATTTAATATGATTGCGATGCAAGTTTTTTCAGTTCAGACACAAGTGCGATTTCTACATGTGTTGGTGCAAATCTACTGCAAAGCTGTAGCTGGAGTTGGAGGGGGAAGCTATCGCAGTGTTGTGAATGGGAGATTGCATTTTCAATCCGTGTTCTATTGTAGTCTATGGAGCTGAATTCGCATCGCACAGCATCGCACACGGATCAAACTCACACAGCACCCTTTTTCTTCATGGATTAGATTTGCAACGCATCTATGTGAACTGCCCTGATAGAACACAATGTTATTTGAGATGACTTGCGAATTGAATCTATCGCTATGGCTTAAATTCGCAGTAGACTAAAACTGTTTTTAACATCCTGTGTGCATGGGACCTTAGGGCTGCAGGGCTGCCCACTCAATGGCAGTTGTTTACCGCTCCTAAATATCTTATCTTATCTAATATGTTTTAAAGCCAGTTTAATTCTCAATTCTGTACAGTCCTGTACAGTTAAGCCTCATGCACACAGGACATTTTTGGATATTTTCACAGCTGCTGTTATTAGCTTCAGACATTTTTTCCTACAGCCATTAAACTCCCTATCATGTTATCCTATGTGTTCAAGCACTCATTGGCTGTTATCAACTGTTTTTAGCTGGGGCGTTTTTGTGCTTTAAAAAAACCCAAAACTAGTGGGTTCTATGAGACATTTTTCATTTACTGCTCAGGGGTGAATGTACCTTGCTTTATAAATGTTAAGTGTGAACAAATATTACACTGCTCCACACTTACTATTTTCCGAAAGATCATGGAAGCCATATGCCTAATAAATAATGATTTCTCCTGGAACGTTACAGTTCCTCCAAGAAAAATATTAACTGCTTTACATGAATAAAGCTACAGACAACATTCACAAAACACATTCAAAAGTTTCACACTTGTTAGAACAGCATTTGAGATGAAGCATCTTTCTTGAGAGAAGCATACTCACTGAAGTGATAAGCTTCAACAACTGCTTAAAAGAGATAACATTTTGGTAATATCCAGAGAACTGCTAAAGTATAGAATAAATGTGCACTTGTCTGTATGCTAAACATGCTCCTATGCTAACACAATCCTGGCTGACTGATTGTGGTGAACAACTGATCAGTGGGGAAGATGTTTCTAGTTAAACATTGGTAAAATTGGTAAAACCATTACTAATGCTTGCCATTCGTGCATAGAATCTAATAGAGTTCTCCATCCACACTGTTTAAGAATCTCTCCTGGGAATTGTCTTCCCTGTGCCCTTCCATGGGCTCCTTTCTGTGAAGTCCAGTTATAGGTGGGGGCTGTGGCCACTTTTTTTACTGTTGGAATACTGGTCAAGGGACACACTGTACACATTTGCTGCCATGGTGCTATGGTGCTGGCTGTCCAGTGTGCCCCTGTGCCTTTAAGGAGGGATGGGTTTGCTCCAGGTTTACCTGGCATCTATCTATCCATTATTATGCATGTGTTTCTACTATGGAGGCTCTCAAAAATTTAGGACTGCAGATAATACTGGGCTGCCGTGAAGTGGCACTGCAGCCAATGCATATATTTGTAAATGTGTGCAAACTAAACTTTTTTTTGTTAACACAAACTGTTAGACAGGATAATTCAGTTGGTTGCAGGTTGGTTGGAAAGTTGAGCTGGGAATTTTCTTTGGTTTTGTTTGATACAAATCTCTCCTTGGCTGCTGATTATTGTATTAAGAAAGTTGCAATGCCTACAGCTGTCTGAATGCCCATACAGTGACTGCATCTGATGGGCTGCAGTTCTTTGAGCTGGGTTGTGCTAACAGCCCACTCACAGCTCAAAATTTGTTTATGGCCAATTTAAGTTTATTCTTTGAGACATAAACATGGACCACTGACCAATACAGGTGCATAGATTCATGACAAATTTGTTTATTATCTGCATCTTCCAGAAATAATTTAATATGTACCTTAGGAAAAAAATAAGTATTCTAAGGTTGTCAAAAACTAAACAAACACAGAACAAATTGGTAAATTAAAATGTAATCTGATGTCCACCAGATGCATGTGTACAACAGAACAGCATGCTGTGGTTAAAACATAATAACCTTAAAACAATCTAGAATTAGTTATATAAAATAACCTTGCGAAATCTTTGGTATAGTTTTAAAAATAAAACAAAAGTAATAAACAATATTTTTCATGCTTTATTTAGCAAGATTTTTAAACAAAGTTAACCATTTATATGTTAAAAGAAAACAAAAAAAGTATAATATAAAACACATTTTAAGAAAAAATAAAGATCAAGTAATTAAATGGCAGAAACATTACAAGCCAATGAAAGAATTATGGTTTCAAAAGGCATGTGGAACAAACGGTTTCTAAGCTACATATTTGTCAAGGGATATGCTAATTTATTTTATTTTACAAGCTGTTAGAAGAAAACATATAGCAAATCATATTGGTTTCCTGAAGAGGATAAACATGGAAGTGATCCAAGGTGAAGACATTATGAACTGCCTCTGGCAATTATTTTTCTCCTCATATATGTATATATTCTTTCATGTATCAAAAGAAGAAACAGATACACAGTAGAAAGCAAAAGACTACAGTTTATCAAGTATGATTTATAAGCCACACTGATTTAGCTGTAGGATAACACCACTGTCTAATTATGAGTAGTCAGAAAACAGCTATGTGAACACATCAATTATGGGCGACTGCCAAAAGCCCTTGAGATCTGGGAGATTAGCATCCAATCCTCTGTTTTACAAGCTTGCATCATACAGAATATTAATAAGAATAGGGATGAGCCATTGCATTCCAGCCGCTGAACCAGGACATTCTTTTTTGTTTTCAGCTACATTGGGTCCAGAACAGGACTGGCATGACTTGTTAAGTGGGGATATGCCAATACTGCTGAAACAGTTTTACAGACATTACAGAAAATGTAAAAAATCTGTACATTCAACACTTGGCCACAGAACTAAGATGCAAAATAGCGATTGAGCATAAAAGAGCCCAGTTGCCTTAAAGATCTCTTTTACTCATTATTAGTATGCAACATGATTATATAGGTTAGCAACCATTTTAACTTTGAAATGAACCACATCTTTTCACACATGTACATTTCTGTCCCATGTTGTCACTACTCTCAGCATGTGTGAACAAAGAAGGTCTGATATAGCAAAAAAGATTAACTTCCAAGATACAACCCACTCCTTGGGATCCTTCCTTAGTCTTTTCTAATTAAATTGAGTGTAACAAGAAAAAGGGGGTTATATATAAAATAATATTCAGCTTCTTAGAAGAACACACTTTTTGGCTCAAAAGCCTGGACCCTCTCAACAGCAGCATACCTGCAGTGCTTTTGCACCTTGGCTCTCCATTTAGAGTAAAGGATCAAGCCTGCTCACAAGCATCTTATTACCAGTGTCCTGCAATTCAGAAATGGCCCAATATTTTCAAATGATACTAAAATTCATCAGCATTGATAGGTTTTATTGAATTAGAGTTATTATTTCTAACAAAAGTAGGGTCATCCTTAGGAGCTTTACACAGTCCAATTTAAGCACTAGCTGCAGAGGTTGTGTGAGAATTTAGTTGTGCATGGGTTATTTACAAAGTGATAACAAACACTATCAGCTTATGTAAATCTCGAAAAACCACAGTGTAATGGATGCCGGCCCTTCCCTTTCCCCATAGAAAAAAGGAAAGAAGATCTAACCATATAGAGTATGTACCAGTATGAAATGTCATTTATCAATGAGTTCCAGACTTTTTAGGCAGGCAAAAGACAAGCAATGTGACTGACTGAGTTGAGAATCTTTATACAAATTTTGTGAATATTCATTTAAATGATTCAGTTATGTTCAGATGACATAAGTAAATAAGAATATACTTTTTACATAGAATAACATTATATAACACTCCGAAGACTTTTTTTTACATCCAATTCTACATTAGAAAATGTACTTTAGAAGGAATTTAGATAATAAGTAATTAGGGTAATTAGTAAATTATTATTTTTTGTTATAGCAGTCATATTATGTTATTTCCAAAACAGGTGAAGCTAATTATTGCAAATACTTTTTTTTCTAAATGTTATTATAACCTTTATGATAAACAACTGTTTTGGAATGTATTTGAAACAACTGGTTATATTTTTTTTTGTTCATGGTGTGTCTTAGTGTTCTAGTCTACCAAACACTGCATAACACAAATTTCTGCTACACTGTGTACATCCAAATAAAAAACAAGAGTAAAAGTAAACGATCTACCCTCTCTATAGCAACTGATCTTGTTAAGTGAAATTTGAGAATTGTGCAAATATTCCTATTAGCATTGGTACTAAACCTTTCTGACATTAAGGTAATAAAGGACATTGCCATTATGACAACCATATACAGTATCTCACAAAAGTGAGTACACCCCTCACATTTTTGTAAATAATTGATTATATATTTTCATGTGACAACACTGAAGAAATGACACTTTGCTACAATGTAAAGTAGTGAGTGTTCAACTTGTATAACAGTGCAAATTTTCTGTCCCCTCAAAATAACTCAACACACTGCCATTAATGTCTAAACTGCTGGCAACAAAAGTGAGTACACCCCTAAGTGGAAATATCCAAATTTGGCCCAATTAGACATTTTCCCTCCCCGGTGTCATGTGACTCATTAGTGTTACAAGGCCTCAGGTGTGAATAGGGAACAGGTGTTTTAAATTTGGTGTTATTACTCTCACTCTCTCATACTGGTCACTGGAAGTTCAACATGGCATCTCATGGCAAAGAACTCTCTGATGATCTAAAAAAAGAATTGTTGCTCTATATAAAGATGGCCTAGGCTATAAGAGGATTGCCAAGACCCTGAAACTGAGCTGCAGCATGATGGCCAAGACCATGCAGTGGTTTAAAAGGACAGGTTCCACTCAGAACAGGCCTCACCATGGTTGACCAAAGAAGTTGAGTGCAGATGCTCAGCATCATATCCAGAGGTTGTCTTTGGGAAATAGATGTATGAATGCTGCCAGCATTGCTGCAGAGGTTGAAGGGTGGGGGGTCAGCCTGTCAGTACTCAGAACATACGCTGCACACTGCATCAAATGTGTCTGCATGGCTGTCATCCCAGAAGGAAGCATCTTCTAAAGATGATGCACTAGAAAGCCTGTAAACAGTTTGCTGAAGACAAGCAGACTAAGGACATGGATTACTGGAACCATGTCCTGTGGTCTGATGAGACAAAAACAAACTTATTTGGTTCAGATGGTGTCAAGCGTGTGTTGTGGCAACCAGGTGAGGAGTACAAAGACAAGTGTGTCTTGCCTACAGTCAAGCATGGTGTGGTAGTGTCATGGTCTGGGGCTACATAAGTGCTGCCAGCACTGGGGAGCTACAGTTCATTGAGGAAACTATGAATGCCAACATGTACTGTGACATACTGAAGCAGAGCATGATCCTTCAGAGACTGGGCCACAGGGAAGTGTTCCAACATGATAACAACCCCAAACACACCTCAAAGACAAACCACTGCCTTGGTAAAGAAGCTGAGGGTAAAGGTGATAGACTGGCCAAGCATGTCACCAGACCTAAACCCTATTGAGCATCTGTGGGGCATCCTCAAATGGAAGGTGTAGTAGCACAAGGTCTCTAACATCTAGCTCTGAGATGTCATCATGGAAGAGTGGAAGAGGACTTCAGGCGCAACCTGTGAAGCTCTGGGGAACTCCATGCCCAAGAGGGTTAAGGCAGTGCTGGAAAATAATGGTGGCCACAAAAAATATTAACACTTTGGATCCAATTTGGACTTTTTCACTTAGGGGTTGTCCTCACTTTTGTTGCCAGCGGTTTAGACATTTAATGGCTGCATGTTGAGTTATTTTGAGGGGACAGCAAATTTACACTGTGTACACAGTTGTATACTCACTACTTTACATTGTAGCAAAGTGTCATTTGTTCAGTGTTGTCTAAGGATGGGCCGAACACCCCCCGGTTTGGTTCGCACCAGAACAAGCGAACAGGCAAAAAATTTGTGCGAACATTCGAACACGGTTAAAGTCTATGGGACCCAAACATGAAAAATGAAAAATGAAAAGTGCTAATTTTAAAGGCTTATATGGAAGTTATTGCCATAAAAAGTGTATGGGGACACGGTCCTGCCCTAGGGGACAAGTATCAATGCAAAAAAAAGTTTTTAAATCGTTTTTTTCAGGAGCAGTGATTTTAATGATGCTTAAAGTGAAACAATGAAAATGAAATATTCCTGTAAATAATGTGCCTGGGGGTCCCCTTAGTCTGCCTGTAAAAGGGCGCACCTCTGTGATGTTTAGAACAGTGCCAGAGCAAAATGACATTTGTAAAGGAAAAAATTTAATCTAAAATTACTTGCGGCTGTAATGTATTGCTGGATCCCGGTAATATAGAAAAAAATCACTGAAAAAATGTGCATAGGGATTTTAAGGGGAACCCCTCACCAAAATTAGAAAAAAAATTGACGTGAGGTTCCCCCTAAAATCCATTCCAGACCCTTATCTGAGCATACAACCTGGCCAGCCACCATAGGGGGGATGAGTGAGCGTCCCCCACCCCAAAGCACCTTGTCCCCATGTTGATGGGGACAAGAGCCTCTTCCCCACAACCCTGGGCTGTGGTTGGGGGGTCTGTGGGCGGGGGGCTTATTGGTATCTGGAAGCCCCCTTTAATAAGGGGGCCTCCAGATCCTGTCCCCTATGTGAATTAGTATCAGGTACATCGTACAATTAGGGACAAGTCCTTTATGAAAAAAAAAATATAGGGTCCCACGTTGTCATTAATCGTCAATTATGGGCACGCAATGGACCCGGGAAAAAAAAAATCTGCAACAGCTCCTGCTCCATGGGAGGGCTCCCTCTGAATGACTGCTTTTAGCTTTGACAGTTTATTTATATGGAAGGGCGGGGCCACCCGGTGATGTAAGCATGTGACCCGCCCCCTCTGACATAACATGACATCAGAAGGGACAGGGTCGCTCAATCACCGGATGGCCCCACCCTGCCATATAAATAAACTGTTACAGCAAAAAGCATGCAGATGGCGGGAGCCTTCCCAACGGAGAGAAGCTGTGTGTACCATCTGTGCCCAATGCATTATGGGGCACTCCCCAGTGAAGAAGTCGCTGCGACTGCCTCATAATGTTCTAAATTCAACAAACGGGCGAACTTACATTCGACTTGATCCGCGGGCCCATCCCTAGTGTTGTCACAAGAAAAGATATAATAAAATATTTACAAAAATGTGGGGGGTGTACTCACTTTTGTGAGATACTGTATAATTTTATATGTAACGATAAAGGATTTTTACAAGACCTTAAAAAGAATTGGCTTTTAAACAAGCATAATTCAATGCAATTATAGTTATGATGACTGGAGCAACATCTCTTTTTTATGTTTATAACCTTTTCTCTAAAGCTGGGTACACACTACGTTTTTTTTTTCTTGCAACCCTGACAGCTCTGGTCGGAGACACTGTACTAACCATGCGAGGTTAGTTCAGCAATCTCCCCCACTGAGCTGTTGTGTTCTGACAGGGGGATGGCCCCCCAGCCAGAACACTCCGATCAGCACTCTCTGCCATTGGCTGAGAGTGCTGATCAGGAGTCAGTCGGCTGCTGGTTTTCCAGCATGCGTGTCCAACAGAAGCCGGTTGCTCCCGACATTCAGCCCTTGTTACGGGGCTTAAGTGTCTTCAGTCTAGTTCAATGACATCTCATGCCCTTCTCTTTTTCTTCTCTGGGTTAAAATATCCTGGGCTCACAAAAGATGTTTTTTTTGGTCATACATGTCAACCAGGAAAAGAGTTGGGGGTGCTGGCAACATTTTTTTAAAATTATTGAGTTGAAAAAAAAGTTAATACTCTGAGGTAAGTGCAAGACAGGCTTCCCCATTGTATGCTTTTTACAATAGACCAACCTGCTGACCTTGATGCTGTGTAACAGATTTATTTACAAATCTGCAACTAATAAGTGTTCATGTTCACCCTAGGCATGGTCATGTTGTTAATTTAGTATTTAATAAAGATTATAAAAATAATTTTTGATTCCTGACACCTGAAAACCATGCTTAGTCCAGAACATAGTCCAACTGGAAACTGAGGGTAAGACAAAGGCACATAAAATCATGAGTGGAATGCATAAATATTTCCAAATAATGTTAGACAAAGGCTGGGTACACACTAAAAGAAAATAGGTTTTCCTCGATGTTTCACAGTAAGTCAAAACTGAGGATGGTATTAATTGTGCGAAAATTCTTGAACGACAAAGGCTTTTTTATGTTTGACTTATTGCTGTTTATTTTTTCTGATCATAGGCAGTCTTTTGTATCTGCTTTTTCTTGTACAAAACAGTACACATTAAACAAAAATTGTTACTTATGTTTACGTACGAGAAAAATTTTGCAGCTTGTCCCTTTTCAAAAGTCTGAATCGGATGTTGAAAGTTGTGTACACACTATATGGAAAATTTAGTTATCATTCCACATGCAGAATATTTCTTCTAATTTTCTTATAGTGTATACCCCACTTAACCTAGCTGGTCAAATAATGTGCATTAACAAGGATAGCCACCACAAATCTATAGGACTTCCATGCATGCAGCAGTATTGTCCAGCAGCTTCTAGAACAAGAGCAAGAACATTTGGATAGAAAAAAATGTTCCTGTTCATGTGAATCGAGAGGAGACTTGAAAGAAGATAAGAGATGCTAGTAGACACTGCCAGAATTGCATTTCCCAGGGGTAATTGAGAACAATCTAGGCAGGTTTTCAAAACACTGTTGGGAGCTCCCTATGGACATGAAATTATCACTAATGATGTCTCTGGGAACATTAGAAAATATACAATACAAGACTTTAGCTGGGAGAAGATACATGGAAGAATGTGTCATGTCATTCATTATATGTTATAAAGTATAAAGTTGTAATAAAAACATTGACAAAACAAAATACCATAACTTTGCTTGGCTATCTTTAACCATGTCTATTTGGATACACAAGGTTTCTGTACATTGAGAGGCTATGGTGTTCAAATTTAAAAGCATTCATTTTTAACACTTTTTTTTATAATTCAGACAATTAAACAAAAAAAGCAAGCCACCCTGCCAATAACTGAAGTGCTATTGCTGAGAGTAGCCTGGGTTATCTGGTTCCAGGCAGACAGCATAAACAAACCAACACATTTTCCTACCCCCAACACCTTTGTTATTTTAAGAGACACAGAAAGCTTAGAAGTAGTGTCCTCACAATTCATTAATGTGCCTCTCTTGGGCAAGGAGGGAGCAAAACACAACAGTGACAAAATCCATAGCCAGACATTCATTTCCTGAACCTCAGTGCTTTTTTAACTGCTTTGTCTGTAGCAGTTGGCTACCAACTAGGTCTTAATCTGTAAACAAATGATTTGCTCTACAATTAAACTATTCAGTTCTTTTCTTCCCCCCCTTCTTGGAGGTAGTTGGCAGCTCTCCAATCCAAAGGCTCATAGGTTTTTCTATTATTTAGTACTCATGATGGTTAAAAGGCAATAAGCTCATTCAGAGTTTATAAAACTGTAAGCCGTCAACAAAAGCATTTAATGTTTCTGAGAAGCACCGTGGCTTCTGCTTGCAGAATTAATAATGTAAAAAAATGTACTTGCTCTTTTGAAGTGCTAGTACAAGCAAAATCTTCTTGAATTGGAAAATGTGTATTACATTTCATTCTGGCCAAAATTCACAAAGTAACAAAACTATAGAGATGACAGGTTGCCAACCAGAAAGCCAAATTATTTTGATTGACAAATGAATGTCAGCATGCAAAACATTTATAAGGTATGATATCTGAACAAAAGTATTACTGATGCAAATGTCCAACCACATAGAAAAGTATTATACCTTATCAAAATAAAACCTTGCCCTAAATATAACTATTACATAATTAGCACACACCCTACAAGCCTCCATAACTATGTTTGGTCCCTCCATCCCCAAACAGTGATGGACAGCTCAGAAAATGTAAAACCAAAACAGTAAAGGTTGTTATATTTTTTGAGCTAAAACAGTCCATACATTAGTCATACTTTTCATACAACCCACAGGTTGAACAAAAAAAAGACTTGATTCCCCCATACACACATTTGACGCGGAGGGGAGAATCCTTCCCGCTGAATTATTGTATTATGACAGCAGGGAGACTTTCCCATCATCAGAATACACTGATTAGTGTAGTCGTCTATAGCTGGTGGCATTGATCGATCGGGAAAAACTGGACATTGTGGTTGCACAGAAGTAGATGAGTAGATTGAAAATCCCTGCTCATACAGGGATTGAAAGTCAGATGATCCCTGCTGAACTGGCCAAATTTTGATAGATAATTGATGGTAATTAGATAGCAGGCATTATGCAAGCACTCTCAGACACCTGTGCCTTGGGGATGATCTATAAATGTGAATAATTGGCTTGGTTAAAGGATAACTCCACTTTCATGAGAATAAATATTGCATTAAAAAATAATTGAGTACATATGATTGTTACACAAGCCATACTGTAATTTATTGTTGTTAAAAAGTATCTTTCCTTTTCAATTTGCAGTGCTGTAATTTTCTGTAAAATTTAATGCAATGTGGGCACCTGAAGGCATTATGTACACAGTTGGGTTTTAGCATGCCCCCAGAGATCATTTAAGATTTGGTGAGATTCTCCTAAAGGGTTAATCAATTCTAAAGGAACACAGATCCTGCTACTCTCCTCATTAGAGCCCTGCAAGTGCATCAGCTGATTCAAAATGACGAAGTCACTCCCATTCAGGTCCTGACAACGGACAATGGTAGATATTTGGGTTGATTTACTAAAGGCAAATAGACTATGCACTTGGCAAGTGCAGTTGTAATAATCTCCCCAGACCTTAGTGAATGTAGTTCTATCATCCAGTCATGTAGCAAAAATACAGCGTTTTAAAATTTTCCCTGCACCTGATTGGATATTCTTTACAACGTGAAGCTCTACCACATTTACTAAACTCTGGGAAAAATAAGTTCAACTGCACTTGCCTTGCACAGTGCCGAGTCTATTTTCCTTTAGTAAATCAACCACATGGATTAAAAGTGTTGTTTCTGCTTACAATTCTCAAAAACAATTATCTGCAATAAACAATCCAATACTGCTTTGACCACTAGCTCCAATTCTATCTTTTATCCATGAATGTACGTGCAATGGTGTGATATGGGTTGTGTAATTGAATATTCATTGAATATTTGTCAAATCACAATATATTCATCTATGGTCAACTGTATAGTATAGATAGCTTAATTTAAGACTGTGTAAAAATGATTTTTCATATCAAAGGCAGGATTTACCATTACTAATTACAGTGAGACCTTATTACATATGAATAGTACTTAGTGTTTTCCTTATCATTAAAAAATATAAAACATTTCTTTAGCTTTTGAGCTCATGATCTTGATCACCACTTCCAGAGTACATGAGCATTGAAAAGCAATTTTTACTAATGAGCTGCTGCTACATGTACATGCATAGTGAGATATCTTGAAAGGACCTACCGCAACCCATACCCTGATCTTTTTTTTTTCCATTAAACCAGGGGGTTGAATGAAAAAAAAAAAATCTGATTCCTCCATCCACACATTCCAAGTGGATGGGGGAATTCTTTCCCCTATGGTATTGTATCCTGACAGCAGGGGGCATTCCCTGCTATCAGAAAACAATGATCAATGTTGCTGGTTATAGCCGTAGCACTGATCATTCAAGAAAAACCCAACAGACTTGTTGTACACAAGGCCCTGCTGAACTGGCTAAATTTCAATCCATGTATGGCTGGTATAACACTGGCATCGTAGGGCTGATAACCTGTGGCATCTCTACATTTTATTTACTTAGGAGGACAAAGCCTGTGAAGTGATGTGAAATAACCACAATAAACATATTACAGTGACATTTGCACAAGGGTGCTATACTCAGCAGTCAGTCTGCATAAATAGCTGTTAGATGTGACTCTAAGTAAATTTGCTAGATTTATCAAGTACGGATGAATTCATGAGGAACAGACAAACATGGAGTGTCAAAGAAGTGAGAAGTGTTGAGAATTCTCAAACCTTTGGGAATGTCTTGGCAGCAAATCTCTGACTCCTATTTCACTATCATACAGTATTGCCCAGCATACCTGTATAAATAATAAATGAGAAATACTGACCTTAACTAATTAAGGACCAAGCCTCTTTTTGAGAGTCGGTGTTTACAAGTTAAAATATTTGTTTTTGCTATAAAATTGCTTAGAACCCCCAAACATTATATATTTTTTTCTAACACCCTAGAGAATAAAATGGCGGTCTTTGTAATACATTATGTCACACCATTTGCACAGCACTCTTACAAGCGCTATTTTTTGGAAAGAATTCACTTTTTTGAATTAAACAATAAGACAACAGTAAAGTTTGCCCAGTTTTTTCCATACTGTGAAAGATAATGTTACACCGAGTAAATTGATACCCAACATGTCATGCTTCAAAATTGCGCCCGCTCGTGGAATGGCGACAAACTTTGGCACTTCTCCATCAGCTATGTTTAAAATTTCTACAAGTTACCAGTTTTAAGGTACAGAGTAAGTCTAGAGTTAAAATGATTCAACTCCATTGGTGGGGAGTTCAGAAGTTGTTAAGGCCTCATGCATACAGGATGTTTGAAAAACTTTATAAAAATGCCAGTAATGTTTTTGAGCATTTTTGAGCATTTTTTAGCATTTTTACGTTGTTTGAGCATATTTTTCAATCATGTTTAAGAATATAATGTCACTTCTTTGATGCCATTTTCAATCATCTATTTCTTGGTCAAACTATTCAATCTTTCTGCCAAATGTTTGAACTGTAACAGCCATGCACTGTACAATGCAATGAATAAGCAAATGAAATTTGTAGAATTATCTTTGGTCTCTAGAGGATTAGTGTCACCCTATATGTGCAGTGAATTCTTGACTAGTTTAGCTAGATACAGAAATTCAAAAAAAGACCCATAAACTGCCTCTTGCCTGATTGGACAACCATATTATTATTATTATTATTATTATAATACAGGATTTATATAGCGCTAACAGTTTGCGCAGCGCTTTATAATAAAGAAGGGACACAGTACAATTACAATACAGTTCAATACAGAAGGAATAGGAGGGCCCTGCTCGTAGAGCTTACAATCTAATGGGAGGGGGAGGTGGTACAAAAGGTAATGGCTGCAGGGGATGATCTGATAGAGCTGGCTCAAGCAACGGCCTTAGGTGGAGGTGGGGTAGGCTTCCCTGAATAAGTGAGTTTTCAAGGATCGCCTAAAGGCAGACAGGGTGGGGGCTGACTGGACATTCTGGGGCAGGAAGTTCCAGAGGATGGGAGAGGCTCTGGAGAAGTCCTGTAGGCGAGCATGGGAGGAGGTAACAAGGGAGCTAGAGAGAAGGAGGTCTTGGGAGGACCGTAGAGGACGATTGGGGTGATATCTGCGGATGAGATTGGCGATGTAGCTGGGGGCAGTGTGGTGGATGGCCTTGTATGTTGTGGTTAGTATTTTATACGGTGGGGTAGGGGAAGCCAGTGAAGGGATTGGCAGAGCAGGGCAGCAGACGTGGATCGGTTAGTAAGGTGTACAAGTCTGGCAGCAGCATTCATGATAGACTGAAGGGGGGATAGCCTGTGTAATGGTAGGCCGATGAGGAGGGAGTTGCAGTAATCAAACCATATGTGTGACAACCTTTTTCACTTTGCCATCCCAGCAGATATTCAATTTATACCAAGTCTTTGCACATACTGTATAAGTCTGGTAATTTATAGTGTTTCTGCAACAGTTGTAACAAAAGCACACATTTAAAGGAGCTGTAAAAGGCAGAAGGTGTTTTATCGTAAAACATTCTATGCATTAAGATAAAAAACCTTCTGTATGCAGCAGTCTCCCCAGCACCCCCTAATACTTACCCGAGCCCCATCTCTCTCCAGTGATGTCCACGAGTGTGTTAGCCATCCAGGACTCTCCTCCTGATTGGCTGAGACACAGCAGCAGTGCCATTGGCTCCCATGGCTGTCAATCAAAGTCAGTTAGCTAATCAGGGAAGAGAGGGGGTGGCCGGGCTCCATGTCTAAATGGACACCCGGAGCTGTGACTCCGCTCAGGTGGCACCATAGAAAGCTGCTGGCTGTGGGGGCACTCGATAGCAGAGAGGGGCCAGGAGAGCAGAAGAGGCACCAGAGAAGAGGAGGATCCAGGCTGTTCTGTGCAAAACCAACTGCACAGAGGAGGTGAGTATGACATGTTTGCTATTTAAAAAAAGGGGACTTTAAAATCACTTTAAATGGGGAATTGAGATTTGAAAATATCTTGAGAAGGGATATAAAATAATGGATAAGGCGCATTACACATAAAAATGTTTCAACCATTTCCTCTACTTTTCTTAAACAGTATAAAATACTCAAATGAACTCATAGTATGTAGAATGTTTTCATTGATGATCAATTCTGAACCAGATTGTCATAATTTTTCTGAATGCATGTGTTATTATTTACACCATTATCAGTGACTATTAAGGCTTATTACAGAATGTAATGTAGCAGCTGCTCTCAAAACACCACAGTTCGGAGCTTATATAATACCACCTGCTCATGCAAATGGTTTGTTAATGAGTAGATATATTATCAATAAAATAACATATCCATTATTACCTGCATGTTACTCAGCTATACCAAAACATTTTTTTTAACTTGCAGAAATAAATCATTTGCTGTGAATGGGCATTTTTTTAACTTGCAGAAATTCGTCATTTGCTCTGAATGAGCAGTCTAGACTTATGTGACACTTTCCAGGAAAGCATGACTTTCATTAATATGAGGAGTAGTTGTTGGGATTCAGAAATACTGCAATTCTCAACAGAGAGCCCATCCATACTCTGCAAAAAAGTAGTATGTTTTTCCTGGAAGTAATCAGATTAGCTTGATACATAGTTAATCACAAACTGTTACAATTCTTTTTCCCATAATCAAGATATTAAGAAAAAATACTGGCCGACAATCACCAGAGTAACTCAGGTATAATAACATGTTGACAAGCAAAAGAGGTAACTACAAATCCCATGAGCCTGACAGCCACAGTCATGACTCCCAGAGGCATGATGAGATTTGCAGTTTCACCACAGTTGGAGTGCAGGGGGTTGCCTACCCTTGGGCTAAACAATCTTTTATTAAAATGCATATTGCAAAAAGTTGGCATAGCATGGTTTTGATTTTTTTAAAAAAAGAGTAGTCATGTGTTTACCAAAAACTGTTGAAATACTTCACTTTGTGTATTTCTTAACCACTTCAGCCCCGGAAGGATTTCCCAGTTAAGGACCAGAGCACTTTTTGCTATTCAGCACTGCGTCACTTTAACTGACAATTGCGTGGCCATGCGACATTGTACCCTTGCGTCCTTTTTTTCCCCACAAATAGAGCTTTCTTTTGGTGGTATTTGATCACCTCTGTGTCATTTCTGATCACTGCTATAAACAAAAGAAAAGCGTCAATTTTGAAAAAAATTGCTATAATACACGTCCAAAAAAAAAAAATATATAAAAAAAATGTTGTTTTCATTGGTTTTGACCAATTTATATTCTTCCTCATATTTTAGGTAAAAAAAAAAAAAAATCGCAATCGGTGTTTATCGACTGGTTTGCACAAAAGTTGCCATGTTTACGAATGATGAGAATTCATTTGTGGGGTTTTTATTTATTTTTTATTATTTACTAGTAATGTCAGTGATCTGCAATTTTTATCAGTACTGTGATATTAGGGCAGACATGTCGGACCATTTTGACACTTTTTTGGGACCATTGGCATTTATATAGCGATCAGTGCTATGAAAATGCATTGATTACTGTACAAATGTCACTGGCAGGGAAGGGGTTAACCTGCAGGGGGTGCTCTAAGGGGTTAACTGTGTTCCCTGTGTATGTTCTAACTGTATGGGGGCTGGGCTGGGCTGGCTGGGGGAGGGGAGTGATCGCAGCTCCCATACACAGGGAGCCTGCTATCACATCCCTTCCCCCTCTGTCAGAACGGAGATCCGTGTTTACATACATGGACCTCCGTTCTGTCACTGTGGGGGAGCGATTGCGGGTAGCAGACGGACATCAAGTCTGCTCCCTGGATCTCCCGGAACACTGTGAGCGCATTCTCGTGGCCGCCGTCATCAGATAAAGTGGATCACTATCTTTTTTTGGCTATTGAAAAATATATTTAAATAAAAGTTGTTGTTTTTTTGCCTGGATTTCAGAGTTGTTAAATTAGTAATGCAATTGGAGTTCCATTTTAGAGCATATTTTAAAATCACTTTTATATGATTTGCTTAGCAGTGATAAAACTTCCATTTAACCTCAGTGTTTGACCTTGAATAGATTACAATTGCTTTAAAAGAGACTGATGTACAAGAACGTATTTGGGTTTACTTATTTGTAAAAACTACACCTATCATCCATTCTGAAAGAAACAACCCTATTCTGACCACTTCTGTAAATATCAGATAGCTGATAGCCACTATAGATCTTATCAATCCCTAGAAAAACTGTGATAGCTTATTTAATGTTAGAACAGCATAGTCAGGTTCAAGAGAAAGTAGCAAAATATAGGTGGAAATTAGACAATGTTAAAAGGGATGCTAATTTATATATATGTGTATATATATATATATATATATATATATATATATATATATATATATATATATATACACACAAAAAACACATCTATTTAACCCCTCATGATGAAGGTCAAAACAAACGTTATCATCCAAGCTCAATTTTGTAAATTTGACATGTGTTGGTAAAGCTGTACATATATCTACCTTTTTTTTCAGGACAGTTGGGTTTTCATTTGGTGGGAAATGTTAATGGATATCTTATATGCCATTTCCATGACCCATCACCAATTGTCTTACCCCGGACAATCATGACGATACCACATATGTGTGTGTTTTTTTTGTTCTTTGTGTCTGTAGTAGTGCCAAGAAACAACACATTTTGATACTGAATGTATCCTTCCGGTTGCATCATGGGTAAGGGGGTCTGTGGGGGAACCATATCAATGTTAGAGTATACACATTATTTTATCCAACTTATGTTAATATACTTGTGTTGCCATGGCATTATCACCATTGTTCTGTGTCCTAATACATGTTTTTTTTTATTCTCAGTATAAAATAAGCTTATTGGCTCTGTGTCTACATGTACTTCCATATTCAAAATACTCCTGAAGAAGCTGTATTTCCCCACAAAACATGTGGAGCATATAGTACTGTAGCGTCTCTTTGACCATCAAATTTCCAGAGTCAATTATGTGTTTTGTATGCACATTGTTATTGTGAATGTTTTCTTTTTAATTATGAAATTTGTAATAAAGATATTTTTTATAAAATCTTGTATCTTCCATTTGGCCTCCTCAAAAAACTCCTCCCTGTAAACAACACGTTTTGTTTTTTGCACTGCACTAATTGTCACCATTTATTGCAGGTATTTATATAGTGCCATCAATTTATGCCGTGCTTTTACATATATATTGTACATTCACATCAGTCCCTGACTTCAAGAAGCTTACAATCTAAGGTCCCCAAGTCACATTCATATACTAGGGACAATTTAGATAGGAGCCAGTTAACTTACCAGCATATCTTTATAGTGTGGAAGGAAACCCATGCAGGGGCAGGGAGAACATGTAAGCTCCAGGCAGTTAGTGCCGTGGTTGGGATTTGAACCAAACATAGTGCTGCTAGGCAGAAGTGCTAAACACTTAGCCACTATCAATAACTGACACTAACATTAACTGCCATGACACTAACTACTGACATACTGCCACTAAATGCCACAAACACTGACACCTACACCATCACTAACACTAATATCTACATTTACACTAAACACTAAAAGGAGGTAATCTTTATTTTTTTCCAACAGATTTTTTTTGGTACACATGTCCTCTAACGAAGAGGAAAAGATACATGTATGTTCTCCTCACTAGAGGGAAAGTAAGTTATTTATCCTCTTCACAGAGGAAAAACAACACATTGGCTGGCTACAGATGGAACGATCACTGTGAATCAGAATAATCTGTTCTGGGAGTGCATGATTGAGCGTGCTCCCATCACAAACACAAGAACGCATATGCAGTACCCATGTTTAAAGCCCACTTCATGGACACTGCACATGTGTTATCGTGTTATTAAAAAATAACATATTAACATACCTTTTTTACATAGAAAGGTACATCTACTGGCCAGTTAGTCGTTTAAATCTTATTATGCAATGAGGCATTCTACTCAATTTATAAAGGATATCATTAACACACTTTATAATGCAGAAAGTGTCAGTGTTTACCTCCGATTCATGTTCTTATCAATGACAGGTACAGGACACTCCTTCCTCAGTGCACTTTCTCACTTCCCAGTCACTGACAGGTGCACGACTAAGAACTTTTGAACTAGGGGTGGGAGAGCCTGATGGGGAACTGAGAGACAAGTTCCCAATGAGGCCCACCTGGCAGTTGGTTGACAGTGCACAGTAATGGGCAGATCCATAGCTGTTATTTAGTACAGCAGTGGCTTTTAAATCGCCCCAATGCAGTGCAAACATAAGTAAAGCAGACCTAATGGGGAACTAGTCTCTCAGTCTCCACCCAACCACTGAGACGTAATTTCCCAAATATGACCATTGCCATATTTGGGTAATGGCATCAGCTGTATCCCAGGCCTTGTGTTTAAATTTAGCTTAAGTCGTAGAATCTCTCAGACGATAGCTAAATATGGCCAGCGATAGAGTACTGTGTGGGAAACTGTCTCAGTCATGACATCTTTCAATCACAGCCATACCCTAATCAGAGTACAGACAAACCTCTGTATGCCAGCACAGAGCTGATCTTACATACTTTCCATGTTTTAATCTTAGAACGGATGGTAATCTTTAAAGTGGCAGTAGTCAGATCTACCTGAATTTGCTGCACTTGTTGATATTGTTACTGACATTGGAGCAACTTCATTTAAGGGCAACCAATACAAATATAAGGCTACCTTATCTTTCCTGGATATGGAAGAATAAATTATTGCCTAAGCATTCTCAAGCTATGCGGCAAGACTTCTCTTGGCACTTAAATAGTCTCCCGTGGTCATTATTATTTCATAAATTCACAGGTTTTTATGCTTATATGTTGACAACAGATATTGTTGGGTAACCAATGTCTATAGGTTATGAATAAAAATTGTTAGATGTTGGGAAATTGTAACCAGAGCAAGGCCATATCCAAATTAGAGTCTAATCTTTGCTATCATATTTTCTGATTAGTTCTCTTATACATGAGAAATTTATTGGACACATTTGACTTTTTCATGGAGCTCACAATGCAAAATAAGGTTCTAATTGCTATATGACTGCAGTTATACGACAATAATGATGTCAATAACATATAAGTACCATACTGATGAAGGTACATTTGTATCTTCCTTTTAATATGCATTAAAATAGTTTAATATAATACTTAGTGTAATGTGGATTAAGTTGACACTCAGCTGGTACCAGTTAGGTCACCCTTTCAAAAAGGTCAGAGATGTGAAGCATGCACTCGAAAGATTATGTTCCTTGAGTGTATACACCCATAATATTCAGCTCTGGCAGACTACTCAAGCAGTAAATCAAAATGATCCCTGCTTCTATCTGCTAAGAATCTTTTAGATTTATGCATGCTATACAGTGATCTGTACTTGAATTATGCATTGATGATACAGTTTAATCAAGTTAGTGAAAGGAAGACTTTGTCAGCACAAAATCATTTTAATTCTTGTCACCATCTGAAAAATAATATAACAGAAGGTATGAAGGCCATGGAAGTCACTTAAAAGCAGCTGGTAACGTTAAAACTGTAGTCTCCAAACTAAATAAAATACATTTTCCAAAGTTTTTTTTAAATACCAGAAAAATAACAGCAGCTAGAATGTGGAAATTTCAGTCACAATTGAAACTAATTGGAAGCAGATTAGGATTCTGCCTCAGGGGAATGTTGTCAAACTAGGAGCTGGAGTAAATGAAGAAAGAGGTGAAAGTATTGTGAAGAGCTGACAGATTTACAGTGCTTAAGGCAATAAACGGGTACTAGATGAAAATGAATATGCTTTACTGTAATGCATGCAGTTCTGTCAGTCACATCTGAGAAATAACAGCATATGACCTGGAAACAATGTATTTTAACTTATGGAAAAAGGTGGGAGTGAGGCTCAAGTGAAGATTCTGGTCTGCATGTTAAGCAAAATAAATGGTAACACAATACTGTGCAAACAAAGTACAAGCAGGAGGAAGACAAATAAATAATCAAGGTAATCTAATGGAAAGTATTCTTTTTCTGATTTAGTGCCAACCAATAAAAAATAATCATCATGTTTCTTATGAACTGTGTTGATTATATGTATAAGCGAAAAAGATTGTGTAAATTACCAGCAATGGCATTTATGAATTTGCAAAGCTGTCAATTTACTACTTAGGATCTATAGCAAACTTTTTTAAACATTTTGGGTAGAGTGGAGAAGTGTTAAAACCCCTGTCAGGTTGGGGGAGCATGGTAACCGCCATGGGAGAAGGGCTCCGCAAGGGGGGTCCAGGCTCCTCCATGCTGAGCAAAGTCTAGACCACAGTGGGATTCCTCTGCTGACAATGAGGTGAGCAATGATCACTACCACCAGCACATGGACACAACCTATACTGATCGTATTGCCTCCTTTCCTACATTAGACCAGCCTGAATCTAATACCACTATGTAGAAAATGCTGCTGTCCCTGAAGGCCTCATTGCAAGTGGACTTTCCCATATACAGCAATACAAAACCTGAGGTACATGATTTAGGGAAAAGAGTGAATAATGAGGAGGATGAATTGTCTGATTTTGTCACATCTTGCAACACACTGGTGGATGCCCATACTGTACAAAAAAAAAGATGCTTCATGTCTCAAGACTCAAGGTATAGCGAAACAACCTCAAAATTTGAGTAATTTCAGAATCCATCCAGCCTTCTCAACTACCTCATTATGTCCTTGACATATTGCTAAAGGCAATCTCATCTCTTACATCTGCGAACCTCACCATAGATATTTATCTAGACATATTAATATGCACTATTAATGATAAGCCTTATACACTGGTAACGGTTTATGCACACAACTATGGGGATCTAGTCTATGTGGGGACTTTAATTTGAAGCAGAGTTCTGGCCTAAATATTACTTTTAAGATAAAAATACCCCTAGAATACTCATGCCTCATGCAATGTAACAAAGGTATGCTGTAAACTATGCCCAGTTTTCTATTTGTGCAGCATAATTTTCTTACTTTATGAAGTTCCTGCACAGTGCAGCCATCTCCAGTGTGGGCATCTGAAGCCGCAGTGTCCTTCTAACTGGATTCCATGCATGTTAGCTACCCAGCATGCACCTGCCGAGGTACAATCTTGGTCAGCTTGACATGGCATGGCTCCAGTTACATTTAACCACTTACAGCCCAGCCTCTGTCATTTTACTATGGCTGGTCGGCACATGCCCACAAATCGCTGTCATTGTACGTCGGTCGCAGGAACAGGGTTAGCAGGTACACATTCACCACAGAGCCAACCACCCATGATCGCTCCACAGAGAGCCAGAATGGGGATTTGTTAATGTAAACAAACAGATCTCCATTCTGACAGGAAAGTGGAGAGAGATCTGCTATTCCCAGTGACTGAAAACAGTGTTCTCTCTCTACCCCCAATCAGTCCACTCCCTCCACAGTTAGAAACATCTCCCTAGGGAACAATTAACCCCCAGATTGGCCCCTAGTGTTAACCCCTTTCCTGACATTGACATTTATACAGTAATCAGTGACTATTTTTAGCTCTGATCACTGTATAAATGTCATTGGTCCCACAAAAGTGACAAAAGTGTCCGAAAAAAATCACATTTACACAAGGAGGATGTCTATGATGTAAGTATGCTAACAAGAGGGATTTCACTTTCTATTCTTCTAAACAAAACTCACATTCCCACATTGATTTGTTTATTGTAGACAAATGGCTACTACAGCAGGTGTTCCATTCATCCATCTCTGCTATCACCTTGTCGGACCACACGGCCATATCTATCACTGTAGAGGAGTGGGACTCCTGCTCTCCTAAATATCTCCAGCAATGTAATAACTCTGTTATGTAACATCCCACCTTCCAACAGTCACTCACTCAGCATATCTGAGATTACTTTCAGGACAATACCTCCCCTGAAACCGGGATATTTACAATATGGAACGCCCATAAGATTTACATGCATGGCTTTCTCATTCAACTCTGCTCCAGAGTCAAGAAACAGTATATCTCCTGACTCAATAATCTTCTGACAGAAATCCACCACAACTTGGATCTCCAAAACAAAGCCTCACCTACAGGGGGCCATTGCCACATCTCTATCTAAACTGTGGAATGAACTAAGGTGGTAGTTGTGTGAACGCAATAATACTTAAGTCATATTAAATGTAACTTCTATGCTAATAGCAATAAAGCAGGTAAATTCCTAGTGACTAGAATTAAGGAGCAAAAAGCTAAAGCTAGAATATCATACCTACTACACCCCTTTACCAAACACAGGCTTAAAAATACACAAACTATGGTGGATGCCTTTGCCGATTACTATGGCTTACTTTATAATCTAAAAGATGATACCTCCACACTTCAACCCTCTGAAACTGATAGTCAAGCCTTTCTTACTCAGTTACAACTCCCCACTCTCTCTGAATCCCAACTTAAAGAGGTATTCCAGCCTGGGGGAAAAAATTAAAAGTCAGCAGCTACACGTACTGTAGCTGATGACTTTTTTTTTTTATAATTGTAATTTTTATTAAATTTTCAAAGTTATACAAAAGAGTACATAAAATGCCAACAAAGAGAATTAGAACAAAGTTGGAAAAAAAAGGGCTTTATGTCATATAAAATCAGATAGAAATAAACATGAACATGGAAGTCTACATCTGAAGTAGTCAGGAGTATTCATAAAGCACATGAGACAGCAATATGTATTCAAGTATTACACACCGGGGAGCTTCGCCTGTATTGAAAGGAAGTCCTCAAAGTTCTCATTTAGCTCAACCTGATGGCCTGAGTGAAAGACTATGTGGGCCTTGACGACCTCATATGATCTAGAACAGTGTATAAAAAGGTATAACATCAACAAGGAGGAGAACAAGGGAAGGGAGAGGGGGGGATACACCATGAATCATAGCCTCTGTATGAGTTTAAAGAATATGTCCAAAGAAAAGCAATAATCTCTGGTTTAAACACTTTTGGGAAAGTTAATGAGAAATACCAGGCAAGACCTCGGGGTTATGGCTAGAATTATCCCAGAGATCCCAGGTCTTCGTAAAAAGTGCCAGGGTATCATGTATGGTGGCTGTCAGATATTCCATTCTGCGGATATGGGCAATATTTTGTATGAGTTGAAATTGTGAAGGGGGAGTGGAAGATAACCAACTTTTGGGGATCGTTGTTTTGGCTGCTAATAAAATAAAGGTCATCAGTTTTTTAGAGTGCTTAGGAATTCCTTGCATGGGCAGACCTAGTAAGAAGGTTACCGGTTCTAGGGGAATAGGTTCCTTAAGTATATCCTGCAGAAGGGACTGGACTGATGTCCAGAAAGAACTTATATTTGGACAGTCCCAGAAAATGTGATAGTGTGTTCCTATTGATTTGTGACATCTCCAGCACGTACGGGGGAGGAAGGGTCAAATTTGTGGAGAATTTCCGGAGTCCTATACCAAAGTAAAAGGATTTTACAGGGTGTCTCCTTCTGTTCAACACATCTGGATGATTTAGAGATTGAATCCCATATGGTTTTCCACTGTGGGAGAGATATGGGCGTTTGTGTAATCGAGGCCCATTTTTGCATATAAGTATGAGAGGTTATTGTCAGTGGGGGAGTGTCTTGTAAGATTTTATATATGAAAGAAATAAGCTTTGATTGATGGGGACCTTGTGCACACAACAACACAAATGCTGTAGGTATCTCTAAAGATAAAGTTGGTGAATTAGAACCAAAAAAATGTTTAATTTGTAGATAGTAATAGAAGAGATTATGCGGGAGTCCAAGCTTATCGTGAAGCTCCTTAAAAGAGGTAAGCTTCCTCGTCACTGGGTGTAACAGGTCGCGGAGCTGAAAAATACCCGCCTATGACCACGGGCATACCCTTTCATCGGATAGACTGTCAGGTATGTCTGGGTTAAATAGTATATTGAGAAGAGGGGAGCAGGGGGATGATAGGGGAAACTGTCTCAGACATTTCTTCCAGACGGCCAAAGTAAATAACATGGGGCCTAGACACAAACCCCCAGTTCAGAAATTGATGAGTGTAGGTCTGACCATAATAAAGAACACAGATGTACTGGTTGGGTAACACTATGTTCGATTTCCGACCATCTGCTGGACGCGAATCTTGCTGTCCAGGAGATGGTCGCCTTCAAATGGGTAGCTAGAAAATATTTAACAATATCTGGTGCCCCTAATCCCCCACGGGAACGTGGGGCAAAAACCACTGAGCTCACTATCCTATGAGCTCTACCTTGCCATAGAAAGCGTAAGAAGACCCGCTGGATGTGTTTAAGCTGAGTCATAGAAACATTTATAGGTAAGGTTTCAAATAAATATAGCAGCTTAGGCAATATTGACATCTTAAGAACATTCACCGTTCCCAAAAGAGACAGAGGGTAATCATCCCATTGACGTAGGAGACGGGTAATTTCGGAGTTAAGTGGGGGGAAATTTGCTTGATATAGGGTATGATAGGTAGTGGTTAGGTGGATACCTAAGTACTTGAGAGATGAGGATCGCCAATTATATGGGAAGTTGGATTGTAGTGTGGTTAACAGGAAGGTAGGGACGTGGATAGGTAGAGCCTCAGTTTTGTCCGTATTTATTTTATAACCCGAGAGAAAACCAAATTCATCTAGTACAGAATGACGATTTGGGAGGGAAATATGTGGCTTTGTCAGGGTGATAAGTATATCGTCAGCATACAGCGACAGTTTGTACTCCCTATGTCTAAGGGAAACTCCGCAAATATCCGGGTGTGTCCTGATAGTTTCGGCCAGGGGTTCTAGACAGAGGATAAAAAAAATTGGAGAGAGAGGGCACCCCTGCCTGGTGCCATTACTGAGTGAGAAGGAGGGGGATAAGAATGAGGACAATTGCACTTGGGAGGTGGGGCAAGAATATAGTGCTCTAAGAGCTGCAAGAAATGGGCCTGTGAATGCAAATTTGGTGAGGGTAGCAAACATGTATGGCCAGCTGAGTCTATCAAAGGCTTTTTGAGCGTCTAAACTCAGGACAAGGGAGGGGTGAGATGTTTTATCTAATAAATCAATGAGATCAATGGTACGCCTAGTATTGTCCCCTGCGTGTCTAAAGGGCACGAACCCTACCTGGTCATTACGAATGAGCTTGGGAAGGATCTGTGTGAGCCTGTTCGCTAAGATTTTTGTAAATATTTTGTAGTCTGCATTGAGTAAGGCTATAGGTCTGTAGTTGTCAGGGATAGATGGGGTTTTGCCTGGGTTCGGTAAAACGGTGATGTGAGCGTGAAGGAACTGGGACTGAGGAACGTTACCTTTCATTAAAGACTCATATAAGTTTAATAGGTGAGGGCTTAGAATAGGCAGGAAGGTTTTATAGTAAATATATGATAGACCATCTGGTCCAGGGGACTTCTGAGAGGGGAGGGCCTTCACTACTTCAGCTAACTCTTCGGGAGAAATATGGGCGTTTATCTGAGAAACCTGGGCTGGGGACAATTTAGGTAAGTTTAAGGATGAGAAGAAAGCATCGAATTTGTCTTGGGAGAAAAGATATCTAGGGTCCTTGTTTAGGCAGTTATAAAGCTTCCCATAAAATTCTCCAAAGACCCCAGTCATCTTTTGTGGGCAGTGTGTGGGGGTACCGTTGGACTGTATGAGGAGATCCGGGAAGGAGTTGAACGGGCGAGGTCTGAGTTTATTGACTAACATTCTATGGGGTTTGTTCAAAAATTCATAAAATTTCTGTTTGTTCCATAGCAAAGCCTTGGAGAATTTGTTCATATCAAGGGACTTTAAGCGATTTCGTAAAGATGTAACCGTGCGAAGCCTCGACACCGTGGGAGAGTCAAGTAATTTACATAGGCCCCTAAAGTAAGCTTTATGTGACTCCCAGAGCATGGAGGCCCCAGACACGGAATGTTCGTTTACTTGAAAAAACTCTTGTAGATCCCGGGACAGTTGTTCTTTAATGGCAGTGTTGTGGAGCAGGGTGTCATTTAGACGCCAATGCCAAGTCTTAGTGAAAGAGGAGAGTAGAGTGATCTCTAATTGGACAGAAGAGTGATTTGACCAAGTGATGGGGTTAATTTCTGCCGAAACTGTGGACGTTAATAGAGGAGTGGTTACGAAGATGTGGTCCAATCTGGAATACATCTTGTGAGGGGGGGAGTAAAAGGTACATTTTTTGTGTGTAGGGTGTTTTATTCTCCAAATATCAAGTAGGTTATGGGAGCGCATAATTTTTCGAAATGCCTTAGATTGATTATCTATTTTGGAAGAGGGAGCGGATGGGAACAGAGTGCGTCTGTCTCTTTTGGGGGACATAGTCAGATTAAAGCTGATGACTTTTAATATATGGACACTTATCTGTCCAGGGAGTCAGGAATGTCAGCACCCCTGCTGATTTTCTTGTCCTCCCCCTTGAAAGGTGCCAAATGTGGCACTGGAGGGGTGGGGGAGGAAGCAAATAAGTGGAAGCTCCACTTTTGGATGGAACTCCGCTTTAAGGATCTAAATTAACCTTTTACTCCCTATGAACTTAGCAAGACTATAGATTCCTTACCACATGGTAAGTAACCAGGCCTAGACGGGTTCACAAATGAGTATTATAAAACATTCAAGCTTCTTCTGGTATTTCAACTAGTGACCCTATTCCACACGGCTGCATCCACAGCATCCTTCCCCTCGGATATGCTGAGAACACATATTGTCAATGTTCCTAATCTGTGCAAAGATCCTACTACTCCAGTCAATTTTCATCCCATTTATTTACTGACTTCTGGTGTAAAAATCTATAGTAAATTGTTGGCCAGATGTCTGCTAAATGTCATTCCTACATTTGTCAGACCAGACCAAATGGGTTTCATGAAAGGTAGGCAGGCCACTGAGGCCACGCAATGTATTTTCAATATCATGCATCATGCAGAGAGTAGCTGAACACCTTCTCACAAAATTTTGTTTCCAGGGAACTATATTGTCTGCTAAAATGGCGTTATATGCAGACCCATCCATTCAAGTCTACGCCTCCAGCCTCTTGTCTAAACCATTTAATATCTCTAATGGCACTCACCAGGGTTTCCCACTCTCCCCATCTATATTCAATTTAATGATTGAGCCACTTGCAGAAACCATTCGATCCCATCCTCATTTCTCTGGGTTTCACTTTTGAAACAGATCCCATATAATTAACCAATTTGCCGATGAGGTTATGGGGCACAGACCATCTGACAGTTGGTAAAATTACTAAGGAGTGGGGCCACCAAATGATGTCTCTGGGTGACCCTGCCCTCTTGTGACATCATCGACCGGGGTATGCTGGGTCAATGACATCAGAAGGGGAAGAGTCAACCAGTGACATCTGGTGGTCCGCCCCTTCATTATTTAAACAGTTTCAGATGACAGGAACCTTCGTCGGGTGCAGACCTTTTTTTTCCTTCAAAACGGCAGTGGTGTTCATTGTCATCGATGCTGCTTTTACTTAGAGGGTTATTACTATTTTTTTAAAGGAATTGTCAAAAACTGTCTCTGTGTTTATATTTATTTTTGACAAACCCTCCTACCCAAAAGCATCCCCTCATGTTGAAGGCATGTGGCCTGGTATGGTTTTGGGAGGCCATGCCATTTCTTTTAATTTTGCTGTGGTGTTCCCCTTAAAGGGTAACTCCAAATAGCAAGTAAAAAAATAATATAGCATATACAATTGCTACTCAAGTCATATTGTAATTGAAGGTTATTAAAATGACCTTTTCTTTTCAATCTGCAGCTTTGTAATTTTCTGCAAAATGCAATGCAATATGGCTATCTGGAGGGGTTCTGTACACAGAAAGTGTACAGACACCCCTCAGAAACATCATTTCCTGCTTGTGTGATTTGTCTCACTGATTTTTACAGAAGTCTACCATAAGATACAAATCAAATTTCAGGCATCCCCTAGAACAAAAGTCATTTTGGCGAGATACTCTTAGTAGGAAATCACGTCTAAAGGGATGCAGACCCTGGAATTTTCCCCATTAGAGCTCTGCAGGTGCAGCAGCTGATTGATAATTAAGAATCCATTCCCATTAGGTTCACTTACCACATGGACACAGACAAATACACAGCGATTTCTATAGAATAACAAAAAGTAGGAATCTGAAACAAAGTTTGTTAAAATCCTTGTAATGTACATAGATCACCCAGAGGGAAATGTTTTTTTTTTCTCAACAAAAGTGGAACTACTTTTTAAAATCCATGCCAGGGGGGGCGTGGCCGGCAGCGCTAGAGACGGCTGCATAGTGAGAGAGCTCCGGCTCCTGTACACTGCAAAGCGACATCCGAAGCGACCATAGCGGGACTCGACAAAGTCAGATGGCTTCCCTGGACACAGCAGCACTGGGGGCAGTGAGGAAGAGGGGGCCCCAGCGCTCAAACCCCCAGAAATTAATGGATTTCTTCGGCCCAGCAGGCGGGAGGGTGTACCAAGATGGCGCTGATGCGCCGCTGCGGCCTGCAGAGGAAGGGGACAGCGCCTCGGACTCAGGCAGCTCTGCAGCGACGGTAGTCTCCGAAATCCACAGGCAACACACAGGTAATGGGGTCTTGTCACCGCCAGATAGCCCCACCACCCGCAGCCCTGCAAAATTTAAGAAAGCAAAGGGGGATGCTCAGGAGACAGATGATGATATGGAAGAATCTGCTGCTGAAGTAAATACTCAGACTCCATTAGAACACTTCCCTTCATCATCCCAGCCGGTCTCCATGACAAACATGAAAGAGATGTTAATCTCACTACGTGATACCCTTCACATAGACATGATGAATATGCTCCAACCCATGAAAGTAGCAGTAACAGACCTGCAAGAGAGAATGGTACATGTGGAGCTTAAAATGGATGACGCTTACTCAGCACACAATAGCCTCATAGATGCATATAATGATCAGCAACGCGAGTTGCAGAGAATCTCCGCCAAATTGGCTGACATGGAGGACCGCAGCCGTAGGTCCAACATTAAATTTCGTGGCATACCAGAGTCAGCTCCTAATGCGGAACTGAATGGCTTCATAAAACAACTCCTACATGAGCTAGTGCCAGAAGCAAGTGAAATGGAACTCTTAATTGACAGGGCTCACAGATTGCCGAAACCATCTTTCCTTCCAGACTCTGTATCTAGGGACGTCCTGGCTAAAATCCATTTCTACCACGTGAAAGAGGCAGCAATGAAAGCCATGAGGAACAGACGACAGCTTACCGGTAAATTTGCCGGAATTTCTTTGTACACAGATCTGTCACAAGCCACTGTGCTACACCGGAAGAAATTGACCACCATCACTAAAGCGCTGAGGAACCATAGCATCGCGTACAAATGGGGGACCCCATCCAAGCTAATTGTGACCGACGAAGGTTCCTGTCCTATAAGTGACTCTGCAGAAATACCCAGTGTTAATCGAACCTACCCCAGGGGGTAAACATGCGCTACGATACCAAGGAGTCGCGAAATCACTACCACCAGTTAAAGAAGGCCACATCGTGTCACCGAACACTGTCTAGACACATGTTTCTTTAAGGCCGTTTAAATGGCCATTCGACAGCAGACAAGGAGTACCGAAAGTAACGACGGAGAAAGTGCACCATCTTTACCTAAAATCGGTCCTGCAGGGATCTATGTCTCAGACCTTCCTTTCTACCAAAGCCGTTAGACACTCGGGACAGTTAATTCTCAAGGTAAAGTGAACGAAGACCGTGATCGAGTACATCCTCAACAAAATACTTCGGTAAGTCAAGGC